>JAUTXW010002270.1:0-426747 GCA_030620095.1 Kuschelorhynchus macadamiae | reverse complement strand
AATATATATATATATATATAAATATATATATATATATATATATATATATATATATATATATATATATATATATATATATATAAATATATATATATATATATATATATATATATATATAAATATATAAATATATATATATATATATATATATATATATATATATATATATATATATATATATATATATAAATATATATATAAATATATATATATATATATATATATATATATATATATATATATATATATATATATATATATATATATATATATATATATATATATATATATATATATATATATATTTATATATATATTTATATGTATATATATATATATATATATATATATATATATATATATATATATATATATATATATATATAATATAAATATATATATATATATATATATATAAATAATATATAAAATATATATATATATATAAATATACATATATAAAATATATATATATATATATATATATATATATATATATATATATATATATATATATATATATATATATATACCATATTTCTCCCAACAATAGTAATACATTTTGCAGATTATACATCCGCTACAGTATCAGGGGGGGGCTTGCTCAAAAGGTTTCAGCAGTATGTGATGGTATGAATCCTCAAATAGATTAATATTAAACCAGGAAAAAGCTGTGACAGTTTTTTCTACAAAAGCTTTCCAAGAGCAAACATCGAAAATAGAGCTTGTGAAATTCTTGGAAACATAAGGACATAACATAGATCATGTCTACTCTGAATTTCGCAGGGCATACTGTTATATTATGAACATTCCAATACTGATCTCAATATGCATATAAAAATGTGTAATTGATATATTAAAGAAGTCAGGCAGAACTTGGATAATTACACATACTCAACAAGAACCCTAACAATACTCAACCACAAGGAGATTTGTAATGAGGTGCCAGAATATATAAAGACTATAAACATATGACTGTGTTCAGAAAAGCACTTAAGTGTTCGAGAAGACATGTTATAGTTTAACATAATAAAGTGCCTTTACACACTACTGGACTAAACCACTAACCTATAGTTGTTTCTTCCTTTTTGTTCCCAATCCATTTAGATCAATTACCCATATTAGGAAAAGGCTGGAGAGGGGAGGAGACAAGGGTCTTATAGGCCTATCGGTCAGACTGAAACTTTCTACGCATGCTACTATTTATTTATTTGAAACTACCACTACTGCTCCATAATATTATGAACTAATTGCTTCTAATCACTAAAGCAGGTTTTGGACTGAAATTGTCTTCTGAAACTAATTAATGAACTCTATATAAACAGCCCCTGCATAATGGGGGGCATGATTTTTTTTGACAAAATAGAAGAAAGATTTAATAGAATGTGTCAGAATTCTGCAATTTAAAAAAAGCTTCATACGATTTTTAATATTAAAGCGAGCATTTTAGATTGAATGAATTTCATCACAAAGCAATTTATAACAAAGAATAAAACTCTTTTTTACTGATCATCCCTTTTATTTTATAAACGAGTATTTTGAACATAACTCTGAGAGCTGTCAGTATTGTCATTTACCTAATTAGCATAGTACTTTCTGTTTTAGCTATGTAGTGTAGCGAGTGTCTATGAATGTCATGTATGTATTTGTTTAAAAAGTATCAAGTTATACATCAACTCAAAGGCACATATCTTTGATTGGCCCTAGAATATACAATTAATACCAAATGTTATTACAAATATAAAAAATATAAAACATTTTCTGTCCACTGTGAGTAAATGGATTAGTTACGTACTTATAACTACAAAACTTCCTGTATTATCATAAACACAAGAAGTAAAATATATACTTGTATATTTTCATATAATATATGTGTAGATTCATTAATGTTAGTGCACATCAGTAATCCTAAACAATTGTAATCAATAAGGTAATATATCTGATTTGATTTGATTTAAAATTTATCTTATAAATGAACTATCATCACTGTAAAAAATGCTTATATGATTATCTAGTTTCTGCATTTACTTACAATATTCAGCTTTAATGATTGGAGTTCTATGCCTTCTAGGTTTCATGTATACTGCTACTTCTGGGCTATCTTTTACAAAGTCAATCAACCGTGTTTCTATAAACTCCCTAAAATTGTCTTTTTTTTTAAAGATACAAAGGCAAAAAGTTACTGAGATTAAAAAACATGTTAATAATCTCTAAAAGAAGACAATGTCATATTGAATCAATTGTTGGCAAATATCTTACACCTTTTTAAAAACTTTCTGTTAAATAAATATGATTTTTTTTTAAACGGTCAATTCGTACAAATCGCCTAACATATGAACAGAGATTTTTTAAAACCCTTTACAATTGTTGTAGTGTAGATTTAATATAATCAGACTTTGAAAAGTCATTTGTTAAAGTTAACCCGCATATTTTAACACAAAAACATATACTTGAAATGTTTCTAAATTGGCTTACATCTTATTTGTTTAAGCGTAAGCAAAGAGTTAGAGTTGATATTTATCATTCTGAAGAATATGATGTGTTATCTGGGATGCCTCAGGCAACATCTAGCACCTTCACTTTTTAACATTTTCATTAATAATGCTGTCGACTGATTTTATCCAAGCAAAAATCTACACAGATGACTTAAAGATATATGAGGTGATTGGCTCTCCAAATGCATCACAATTGTTACAACATGATCTCTTCTGATTTGAGAATTGATGTAGGTTAAATCTGGGGGGATTAAATATTATTAAGTGTAAGTATAGGCAGTTTAATATTAAACTTATCAAAGTCAAATATAGCTTTAATACAAAAGATAAAATCTTATTGACTTAACTTGAACTTAATATAAAAAAATTTAGAATCTAATTAGAGTGTTGTTGCAAGTATTAAGAGGGATTTTTATATTATAATGAATACAATTATTGTTACATATAGATTTTGAAAAATGACCAAACACAAAAATAACACCTATATCCACAAAAATCTATCCATTCATTTTAATCAGGGACAATCTTTACAAATACGCAATAAAAACACTTAAATTAAAATTAATTCGGTATATAATAACCAGTAAAATATTTTAAAAAATATGTATAAATTGAAATGTCAGAATTAGAGTTTCAAATATTGTAAATTATTGAAACAAACATAAAAAGACAAACAGTACTATTACAATGAATAGTTAAACAATTCCTTCACAGAAGAATAAGCCCTATTTATTTATTTAGTCAAGTACATTACACAGAGAAAGCTCCAAATAGAACAGTAAAAACAAAACAATACAATACAATACAATACAATAGCACACAGTATACACTAATCATCAAATTATCATTAAAAAATAAGTTACAAAATGAAACAAACAGGAATATTTAGTAGACCCTACAGGTAACATAAATATTGGAAAAAACCAAGAAGCGTGCAACTAGAATTATTTCCAAAATAAACATAGCGCGATTGTCTTTAGTCATGGAAACAAAGGAATAAAAACTAAAATATGATTATTTCTAAATTTAATTGACTTTTTAAAGTTTATGAAAGTAACATGAAATATATCAAAATCCCAAAAATGTTCATTCTAAGATCTTATAAGCCTATCAGAAAAGCATGTTAAACCATATTTTGTTCTGTGCATTCGTTCAAAAATGTAGTATTTAATTATTTATTATCAACACACATAACAGGCAAAGCCCAAATAGAGATACAAACAATAGTTATTAAATTTAATAACATAACTTTGACTTCCTTTTTAAACTTTCTACAACAATGAATTTTCCTTACCTCCTTTAGAAGATGATTAAATATTTATTTATTTATATGAATATGAGCATACTGCGGGGATCATACTATGAAGCAGATCTCAAGAATTGGTCTCACTAATGCACAATAAAGAATTTTTAAAGAGTATAATGAAAGATCCTTGGAATTTCTACGAATGAATCCTAACATTTTCAATGATTTGGATATAATATTCATAATGTGTGTGAAAAATGAGACTTTACTATCAAACTCGACCCCGAGATCTTGAATACTGTCCACAACCCTAACAGGGGTGTTCTCTATATGAGAAGGAAATAAAACTGGGCTATTGAGGTGAAAAAAGATGATCTTAAAACACCTATTCACATTTAATTCAATATGATTCAAAATGCACCACTGATAAAAGTTGTTCAAGTCAACCTGCATCAGACTAGCATCCTTGTCACATTGAATGGACCTGTAAATTTTAATATCATCTGCAAAAGCTAAAAACGAGCAGTGTTTAATATAGATGCCCACATCACAGATGAAGAGATTAAACAATAGGGGCCCACAATGTGAGCCCTGTGGGACTCCAGATGGTACATGTTGGATATACTATTACCATATTTAACAACAGCCTGCACCCTTCCCCCCAGAAAATACCCAATCCAACTCAACATAGGACCATCAATACCAAGGGCCCTGAGTATTGCAATAAGACTGTGATTGACCCTGTCAAACACCTTAAAGAATTTGATATAGACAAAAATCAACCTGAAGCCTTCCTTCCAATGCATTTAATAAATGGTGTTCATAAATGAGCAAGCTTGTACAGGGTGTTCCAGCGAGGACTGAACAGGGACCTATTTTCGACCTTCCTTGTATTTTGGAAAAATTCAAAATAGCCAATCGATGTATTTTTTCTCGTAGAATCCAAAAATATCATCGAAAAAATATTTGAACCAGAAACAAAAGAGTTACGCTATGCATCAGGTGTTTTTTAAATGGAATGTATCGTTTTTTATACGATTTTTGGAAAGAGTGATTTTTTTTATGTCCGTTCTGATTAAAAGATTTGATTTTGCGATAGCTGTTTATATTACATTTTAATGTTTTACAAGCTAAAATTTTAGCTTCACCTGTTTAAAATATATGATAGGTTGGTATAGGTGATCAAGGTAAAATGACGTTTGAATGCTTTGTCAATAAAAATTGACATTATTTTAATTATTGTCGAAATCTTCACCTAAAAAATATATATTTGACTCTGACCAAGAAAATGCAAGAGAAGCAAGAAGAAGATTTATTGCAAATTTTCGTAGAAATATATCTATCAATACAATTCTAAGGATAAAAAACCTATTTGAGGAAAATAAAACTTTACATGATAGAAAAAGAAATATACAAAGAAGAAGAGATCGAGACCAGGCCATTGTAAATTATTTTCAAGTTAATCCAACCAAATCTATTTCGGATGCAGTTCGGGAAGTTCAGTACGGTGGCGGTGTAAGGCGCAGAAGAGTTACCCGAGGGACTGTTCACAGGACTCTGAAAATTCATAAATTTAGGCCTTTTCGTATCCTTCCACTTCAGCACCTAACACCGGCACAAAAAGAACTTCGCTTCCAATTTGTTTCTCAAATGGTAATTCGGCAAGAAAACGAAGACCCTGATTTATTCAAAAATATTGTGTGGACCGACGAAGCTACTTTCACAACATCGGGAGTATTCAACAGACATAATAGTCACCACTGGGCCATTGAAAATCCAAAAAAGTTCCAGACTATTAAATTTCAAGGGAGGAATTCTATTCATGTTTGGTGTGGGATAAAAAACAATAAAATTTTGGGACCAATATTTTTTAACGGGACTAAATGGGCACAGATATTATGAGTTTTTAGAAAACGAAATTGAAAATTTTTTGGAAGACTTACCATTGGCAGAATATCAGAATTTAATTTGGCAACATGATGGGGCGCCTCCTCATGCCGTGCATGATGTGGTTCAATTTTTAAATCGGCGCCATAACGAATGGATAGGGCGAAATGGAACATATGCTTGGCCGCCCAATAGCCCCGACCTCTCAGTTTTGGATACATTTCTTTGGGGCCATTTGAAGAACGTCGTATACAGACATCGGAACGAAAATATTCAAGAGATCATGGGAAAAATTGTCGATGAAATAAACCGCCTTAACCAGGAAAATCATATTGTAACAGCAAGTTTAGAAAGGCTACAAAGGGGTTATCGATGTTGTTTCGAGAAAAACGGCGGTCACATTGAAAACTTATGTTATTAGTAGTTTTATTTTATTATTTAATAATTATTTTTTATTGAATTTCTTTTTCTATCATGTAAAGTTTTATTTTCCTCAAATAGGTGTTTTATTCTTAGAATTGTATTGATGGATATATTTCTATGAAAATTTGCAATAAATCTTCGTCTTGCTTCTCTTGCATTTTCTTGGCACTTGTAAAATAACATAACAATCTGTAGCCTCTCGTCCAAAGAGTATTTAATTTCGATCAGAGTCAAATATATATTTTTTAGGTGAAGACTTCGACAATAATTAAAATAATGTCAATTTTTATTGACAAAGCATTCAAACGCCATTTTACCTTGATCACCTATACCAACCTATCGTATATTTTAAACAGGTGAAGCTAAAATTTTAGTTTGTAAAACATTAAAATGTAATATAAACAGCTATCGCAAAATCAAATCTTTTAATCAGAACGGACATAAAAAAAATCACTCTTTCCAAAAATCGTATAAAAAACGATACATTCCATTTAAAAAACACCTGATGCATAGCGCAACTCTTTTGTTTCTGGTTCAAATATTTTTTCGATGACATTTTTGGGTTCTACAAGAAAAAATACGTCGATTGGCTATTTTGAATTTTTCCAAAATACAAGGAAGGTCGAAAATAGGTCCCTGTTCAGTCCTCGCTGGAACACCCTGTACATGTAGACCTACCTTGGGTAAACCCGTGTTGCTCAAGGTTGACCAAGTTACGACAGCCCCAAGAGAGCATATCTGTAACTAAATGGTCGAATAGTTTAGGTATTTTTGATTGAGTGCACACTGCCCTATAGTTCTCAACATTTTCCATTGGGCCTGATTTATGGATAGGTTTTAGAAAACTGAATTTCCAATATTGAGGGAATACACAGGATTTTAGCGATTTGTTAAAAATCTTATATAATGGTGGTATTAAAGTGAAGACACATTTTTTTAAAAAAATTCTAGGAATACCATCAGGGCCACTGCGGTATTTAGTTGGAATAGTGTTTACTGCATCTATAATATTAGATAAGCTAACAGAGTATTCAATAATATCAATGGTTTTCTCAAAAGAAAAAGTTGGTTCATTTACTAAGACTTCGTTCCTATAAACTGTAGAGAAAAACTTTGCAAAACGGTTTACCAGTTCTGTGTTATCCTGGCTAATTGAACATAAACAACATTACTAGGCAAAAGATTATTTTGACTTTTTTAATTAATGTAACCCCCAGATGATCTAGAACTATCGGCAATATTAGACTCAATCTTATTAATGTAATTTCTATAACAAGTTTCCTTTAGATGTTTACATTGGATCCTAAGACTGCAAAATAAGGGATAATTAGCTCTACAACCACTCGATTTATATAGCCTATGAGCACCCTTTAAGATTACGTAAGTCCACACTGAACCAATTTGAAAATTAAGATGTTTTATATCTCTTCAATGGAACACACAAATCTCAGCAATTATAAAGTATGTTGTAAAAATACTGAACTCCATCTTCAAGAGATAGACTCTCATGTCCCAGTTCACACTCACCAAATAATCATTAGGAGAAGCGTAGTCTGCATTTTTAAAATCATAAAAGTATTCTTCATAATTAGAGTGTTTCTCAAAGCATCCGACTATCAAGTCAAAGTTTAAAGCAGGTAGACCGCTCAGACCCAAAAATACCAAATCCAATCAGAATTCTAATTTAATTGAAAGACATTTGAAAAAACTAAAAAAATTCAATAACAAATATGCAAAAGTTTTCTGGACAGGTCACCAATAGTCCGTATTCATAGTTGTCCCAACGTACATGAGACAAGTTGTAGTCTCCGCATAACACCAACTCATAGTCTGGGTAATTATCAATTATATATTTCATTGCCTGATAGTAGTACTCAAAACTACCTGCTTCAGAGTCTGGAGGCAAATAGACACAACCAAAAACAAACATAGAGGACTGGCATTGAATACCCACATATATTTGTTCTACATTCTGAAATGGCACATTTAGTCTTTTGGCACAAAGCTCTTTCTTGGTGATAATCATGACTCCACCACCTCTATCTTTAATGCTAGTGTTTTGATCATCTAAAAACATCAGAGCCTGAGGACACAGTTCCATATCACTAAAGTCTTGATTTAACCACATTTCACTCAACATTACGTCAAAACTTAAAACTGAAATTGCATTATAAACTTCTTGCAGCTTAGTAAGTATACCACCAGCATTCTGGTAATACACTGATATAGTAGTGTTACCTGAATCTGATCAATTCCTACTAGAGTTCACTGATGGTGCCTGTCAATTTGTGCCTGAAGATCCTCACAGTTTAGTCCTCCACATTAAGGTAAAATTATTTACTTCAATTCCTGCACGCCAAGTTTCCGGGGACATTAATTTGTCTTTAAGCAAATGATTTGCTGTAATCTTAAATGATTGGTTTCTTCCTTTCACAGGTAGCTTCTCCACTAACACATCGTTACTCCGTGGACAGTATTTAATTATGTGCCTCTTTATAACATCTGAACTCACACTAGACTTTTCCCAATATAAAGAACAATTTTCGTCATTGTATTTACCAGAACCCATTATAACATTAGCATGTCTTTGTCATCAATTTCTCACTTCAATAAAATTATTTTCTGGGTTATTAAAACTTAAGTTTTAAGTTTAAGTTTTCATAATCGTCATTCTGGTTAAGGTTAGGGTTAGGTTAGGGTTAGGTTACTTCATTTTGAATATTTTGATTCGGGATTGGTCTGACATTTACCTCCCGGCGAAGTAGTAAGTCTGATTGGGAAGTCTGGTTAATAAATAAATAAATAAATGTTTATTAACGGACCTGCCATTTTTTTAAAAGGTTACAACACAGTAACAAAATATACAGCACAAGTTTAAAAACATTCTAAAAGTAACGTAAACTGAATGTGAGTTCCTCTATGTCTCTATGCATGTAGATCAACATTAATGTTGTTAAGAAAATCTGTGTCAGCACAATAAGTATTTACTACATTGGATGTCCTATTTATATATGACACTTTTCGATAATTTGTTCTATGATGAGCAATACTCAATAAATCATAGCTACGAAAACATCTCTGAGGTACATTAATTCATACCATTTCCAAGAATTGGGAAGAGTCAATCATGGAATTCAAAATTTAAAAAAGAGTCTTAATGTTCTATAAATTTGCGACATTGTTCAAAAAATGGCAGATTAAGCAACTTCATGATTACAGAATATTCTACATTACCAACTCGAACTGACATTTTAAATGAAACAAATCTTAAAAATGATCTGGTTGACATTTTCGAATTCAGATTAGAATTAGTTTTTGTTTCTAATTCTATTGTACCTGACTGAATTTACATTTTTTCCTCCAGAAATAATATTTTTTGCTTTAATAGGTAATTGTTCTCTTCTAACAAATTTTACTTTCCATTCATCAAGTAAAGCCTTTAAATAGAAAATCTCTTCTTCTGATTTTGTGGTTATGTCTGTTTTGATTCGGCAATCGTTGCATATCAATTGTGTATTATCCACTAAATCGACTTTTTCAAGCCCATCTCTTGATGCACATGATTTTTGATATACATGTCACCACATTTTATGCATGTAATGCTGCCAACAATTTTCTTTTTACAACACTTATAAACAATTTACCGGCGTAGAATTTGCCGGCGAATCACTCGTAGCATCTATTGCACCACTACTGATGATGCTACGGCGCCTAACCTGATGCTTTATGCTGGCATCTTGACATCATGAAATAGCGTGGAGATACAACTTGAAAGAGAAACATTAATAATTGACACAAAAATAATTATGGACACTTTTATTACATATGCAGGTGGATCAGTACTAGCAGAAGCCCGGAGGTACTAGGTGGAAACGTACCGGGTTAGCACCAGGTTAGGAGCCGTACGTATCTGTTTATTTATTTATTTATTTATTTAATACTTATACTTACAGAGTTATTAACTCCAAATAGTACAAACAAACATAATTAAACATTAATACTAAGTACTACATAAGTTGCAAATACAGATCTTTAATATCTACCTAATAAATTAAGCTGCTACTTGTTCTAATCTATTTGTAAGTCAACCCTTAAATGTACACAATTTAAAGCGGAAAAGGTCTAGATTTACAAAATGGTCATTATAATTTTTCATCAGTCTATGTGAGAAACACTGAATGCCATAGTTAGTACGGTGATGTTGAGTGTGAAAAAGTTGTCTACTTCGAGTTTGTCTATAAGGTATGTGCAGTTGAATATAGAAAAGTATCTCACTGCAATCCATCTGGCCGTTGACTAATTTGTGTAGAAACAATGCCATTGCAACCTTTCGTCGTCTTTCAAGACTGTCCATGCCAGCCAATTAAATGCGTGTCACATATGCCACATTTTTGTATGGAAATCTTAACTTGAACAACAAGAATTTGACAAACTTATTCTGAACGCCCTCAAGACATTGAATATGACAGTTATAGACTGGACTCCATATGACACTACAGTACTCTAAAATACTACGAACTATATATATAAACATTTAATGGCTTTAGTATCACAGATATTTGAACATGTGCGTCTCAAAAAACCTAGCATTCTTGTGGCTTTTAAACATATGCTTTCTATGTGCTCATTGAAACTGAGGTCGTTGCTAAAAATATCACCTAAATCGTTAAAACTATGTACACTTTGCAACGGAGAACCCTTTATAGAATACTGGTACTTCACAGGATTCCTACATTTAGAAAAGCACATGACTTTACATTTTGTTACATTAATTTCAAGAGAGTTTTGTTCAAACCAATGTACCAGACTATCCTAGTCCTTTTGAATCTCCAAACAATCTAACAAAGAGTCCACACTGCAAAACAGCTTGAGGTCATCCGCGTATAACAGACATACATCTCCCTTTTTTTAAAACAGACGGAACACTATTCACAAACAAATTAAACAATATTGAACCCAAGTGTGAGCCCTGCGGAACTCCTGAAGAAACCGTTATTTCGTGTGACACTACACTTCCCAACTTGACACACTGCCGACGATCCATCAAGTAGGACTCGATCCAGTTGATGTAGGATGATTTGATTCCCAGCGCTGAGAGCTTCTCGACAAGTAACCCATGATTGACTCTGTCGAAGGCCTTTGACAGGTCCGTGTAAATGACGTCCACTTGAGAGCCATTTTCCACACTACTCCATACATAGTCTTGAAACACTGCCAGGTTGGTAGCCGATGATCTGCCTTTAAAAAAACCATGCTGTTCTGGTGATATATGATGTTTAAAGTTATCGGAGAGCTCATCAGTTACTATTGATTCGAAGACCTTAGACATGACAGGCAGTAAGGAAACACCCCTGTAATTTTTCACATCTCTTTTGGAACCAGATTTGAAAATGGGACCTATCCAAGAGAACTTCCACACCGATGGAAAGTGGCCGTTGTTAAAGGACGCTTGATAAATCATGCTAAGAGGGCCAGCCAATGACTCGCAGCACTTCCTCAGAAGTTTGGCCGGAATGCCATCGGAGCCAAGACGCTTACCCACCTCAAGAGTCCTCAGCTTTTGTAGGACCTCTGTAGGCGTAAAAGAGTGATTTATGAGGGAGACACACTCGGACAGTTGGGTTGGTTCATCTATCCGAACTGATGAGTCCTTGTAACAAGTTTGGAGGTGATCTGCAAAGGCGTCTGCTATTTCTTTAGGTGACTGCCTGATCTCTCCTCAAAGAATTTACATACAACCAGAAATACTTTATGTTTGTTGGAACTATTAACTCTGTGTTGGAAACATACATGAGGTAATCGAATTCAATCAAGTATTTAGATTCCCTTCGCAGACTAGAATATTTTACATAATCTTGTCGAAGCCTGGAAGATCTGTACCTTTGGTATGCCTTGTTCTTTCGGTCAATTAGCTTCTTAGTCTCTGCAGAATACCACCTGGGAAACTTGTTGCGATGTTTGCAAACTTTGGGCACGAATTTGTCAATGGCCTCAAACAGGATCTGGTAGAATATTTTGACAGAATAGTCAACATCGGTACAATAGTTAAAACCCTAACATAAAATGCGAACAACAGCAAAGTACATCACTGGTGGAAGTCTAACATTCAGCATTGTCACAGGGGGCCAAATGCGTTACTGTCGGGAGACAAACATCAACCACCGTATTCACTAAAAAGGTTTAAGAGTTAGACCAGGTCTAGTTGCCATAGTTCAAAACTCTTAGTTTGCCAGTTATATTAAAAAAGTCATCTTGAACCTATAATTGTCAAGTTAGACCTAGTCTAAATTTAAATCTCTTTAGTGAATACAGTTGAAAAATTTAAGCTCCATACAATAATGTAAGTTTGGCAACAATGTAAGATAGCCTTTCATCAAATTGTCATTTTTTAATAGAAAAAGTGGTTCATCCATTTTTTTATTGAAATTAAAATAGTCAAATGAAGGTAAAATTTCTATTTTATATTAAAATTATCAAATCCTGGGTTTAATGGTTTACAAGACCCTAAAAATCCTTCTTAACACTATAGATTCTACTTTTTTTTTTATATTAAATTCTGCTTTGTCAATGAGATTTTATCTTTTGATATTAAAGTTCTATTTGTCTTTTACTATACAAACCTGAGCAGCTTCCTTAACATATAGGCACCTTAACTCTATTATTATTTTATAATTTCAAATTACTTTGCGGTGATTGCCCTTACCTCATTCCTCGGCTGGCACCACTATTTAAGCAAAATTTTAAGACTACCCTTTGCAATTGACAAATATATCTTCCAACCCCATTCTGTCCTGGGGTTGTTATAAACGTAGGTTTCAAAAATAAGTGACTGTTCGACATAGCTTGCTTTATTTAATTTAGGGTACAAACTTCATAACCATAATTTCCACAAAAGAGTTGTAATTTACGAATCTAAGATAGAAAATTTTACTTTGATCACTTTGAACCAGATTTTTGATTTCGACAAAAAAATAAGGTTAGTTTAGCTGCAGCGCCAGCGCTAGATTTCTTCTTCTTTTGTAGACTATCGGTCTCAGCTACCAGAACTATTCAGACGCTGCAGTTAGTTGTTTTATTTTTTAAATTAGAACAGAAATTCATTATAACGTAATTCTGAGTGAGTCGCATAATCCCTGCTCTGGATTTTGCTTCACTTTAAAGCTATAAGAACATCCATTTACTCCAAATTTTTTGCTTTACATATGAAAGACATATTTTCAATTTCTCGGTTGCTTCTGACATCATTAGCTAGCCTATCAACTATATCATTTCCCCGCATATTTGTATGAGTTGGTATCCAAGATAATTTTACATTAAAATTCAATCTGTCATTGATGTAAAACAATTTGTCTCGTGTATCCAAAGCTGTAAAGGAATCCTTGCAGTGACTAACCTTAACGAGATAGATTTCAGTTTCTGATACAGTTGAAAATGAAAGTTAAATCCTGAGATTTGATTGGTTACTATTGGCGAGAGATTTGAACGTTTAGAATGGTCAGGTCGACGGAAGGATACTCGGCTGACTCTTTTTAAGTTTTTTTAACAAAACTGCTGTTTCGGTTAGGTTAGGGTTGGTAAAGTTTGCTGGTAAGAAAAGCCAACACTCTTCCGATTCTATAAAAAAAACAACTGTACCAGAAACTGAAATCTCGTCAAGTTCTATTAGACACATGTCTATGCAGTTTCTAATCTAATACAGTTCTCTTCTTCTTTTCTTTATTATTTTTTTGACGCTCGGCTCCTGATACAGTTGTACACGCAAGTTAAACCCTGCGTTTTAATTGGTTGAATAAATTTTGAAAAAAAAGCAAAAATGTTGTCCGCCTGAACTGGGATTCGAACACAAATGCGTTGCATCCAAAACCGGGAATCTTACCGCTGAGCTACGAAACTAATGCCGAACGTTAAACAAAACTTGTTAAGAGACTACGCCCAAATCAACGTCTAACAAATAGGAAACACATCAAACAATGTGTGTTGTTATTGGCGGAAGCCGTATGAAATTTAAAGTCCTGTCTGCTGCTGACAAAATCATATATCTGTACCCCTGCCATTAATCACAACACATATTGTTCAATGTGCTTACTATTGGTTCCTGGCTCAGCGTTAGGATTTCCTGCTCTAGAAGCAGCGCATATGTGTTGAAATCCCCGTTTAGGTGGATGTTTATTTTTATAAATAAATTGTAACTAACAAAAATGCTGATTAGATTAGTATTGGTTTTATGTCTTGTCTTGTTCTGTTTGATGGCGTTGCTTCTAGGCAATTACCAACCCAATTGATTGGTTTTATGATTAATAGAAATGCGGATAAAGTTAGGTTATGTTTGCGTTCTGGATGGGTCAATAAATAAACACTTTTCTGAATACACTCCTTTTATTCAGAACACAGGGTACCGTTAGAATAGGTAACGACTGGTTATAGCTAACAATGGTTACCAAGGTAATTTAAAACTTGTCACTGTCAACTTGTTAACACTTTTGAAATATCAATTTCAACTGAGTCGAAAAACATACATAAAGCATTGGTCAGTTTGGTCAAAAAGTTTCCTTTCAGCAGACTTATATAGTCTTTAGAAAATGATAGAGTGACCTAGAAAATTCCAGAACAATCTATACGCTACAGGGAGAAAGTAATTAAGCCTAATAGAAAATTGAGGAAGGATTTTTAACATACACATAATCGTAACATGGATCAAAAACTAAGGTAGATCTAATTAATTAAAATGACAAATAAATTCACCTAAAACTTAACAAATCTATAAGTAGGGCTAAATCCGCAACAATTGGTTAGGTTTCTTGTAGAGAAAGCGCGGTAACGCGTCAACAAAATACGGATCTATACTAAAGCATGCATTTTTTTTTAACATAACCTATACTGTTCGGTGGATCTCATAGCCTGCGCACTTCTAATCGGCGTTTGAGAACGCATTATACCTAGGCCGTATTCCGTTTCCAATCTTGGCTTCGGTTTCGTGTTCCGTATTCACCGGTTATCTGAAAAATCGGTTATTTACGGAACACGGTTCCTGAAAATAACTATCAACAGAGTCACCAGAACGACCGATTAATTTTGATGGTTGTCGGGTAATCAATGTCTGAACTGTCAATTATTTGACGGGTGTTCCGTTTTTAAAAGGTTTTTCAGAAACCGCTGTCTGACTTCTATCAATTGGATGGTTTAAACAAGTTTGGAAACGTAATACAGCCTTAATTACAAGCTATTAGATGGCGCAATGAACGAAGTTTAAGCTGTCAAATGTAGTTGGTGAAAGCAAAGCGTCATCATCATCTTCCATTTTATACTCGTCGCGTGTTTCCCCCATAAAAAAATCTGTCGTGCGTTGACTAGTGAGCGTCATTCGTTTAGTTTGTAATTTTTTTGAGCTTGAAGAGTGGTGTATTCTATTCTTATGAACTTGTGGTGAAAACATTTAAAGACATTTTATTACAATTTTGGTGTTAGCGGCTTAAGGTAAGTTGAAATTGCCAAAAAATGGCCGTGTGAGCCGAATCAAATAGAACATTGCAATAAACGTTGAAGTTTAAGAAAATTGTATGACTGATTCATTTGAATTTTTAATTTATTGTTAAATAAGTAAATTGTAAATATTTTAACTAATAAATAAAATTGTATTAAATGAAGGTATCTTATCAAATTACGTTTTTCCCCAAAGTAACATATAATATAAATTTGACTGAAAAAAGTCAAAATATATTACAACAAATCTAGTTCTGCAGGGCTGTAGTTTGAGATTTTGCTAGCATAACTTAATCTTGTTACCATAATAAATTAGAGTAAGACTCAACAAATGAGTATTACATATGTTTTTGCAAAACATATTTTAAATTTGTTTTTCTACCAGGGGAAAATAAGAACTACCATTAATTATTCAAATATTGGGGGTTGTTTTGAAATTTTAGTTAATTTGTTAAATGTTGGTTTATTTTTGGTGTATTCTAGAGATAGTTTTCAGAAATGTAGATTATAGAGCCTTTCTTTGCTTTAATATTTACCCAAAGAAACTATTTTTCTGGTTTTCAAAATTTAAGCTTTTAGGTAAATTTCAGATAAATCTTATCTCAAGTATTTACTGATAAACATTTTACTTACATTTTGAGAACAATAATGAACTACACTTCATATTTTTAATAGGATCTTTACCTAAAATGTAGATTTACTTGAATGTTCGATTGTCTTGTAGAATTATTTTCCGAGATTTTTTTTTTAATATGTATATATGAAAATTAACAATTTAGGAGTATAAGGTACAATTTTGTGCTGGTTTCAAAAAAAAATTAATTCCTGGTTGGATTGCAAATAGGCTCCACAAAGTAGTACAAAATGTAAATTGTTAAAACTAATTTAGTGCAAACAAATCAGTTCATATTTTGATTTCATTCTCGGAGCCCGCATTGACCAGTTTACATCAGTAAAAGAGTGAAATTTATCCAAACACTTATATTTTGAAAATAAAAAATGTTGAAACTTTGAAAGACAGTATATACTGAAAATTAGTACTAAACTTTAACTGATTGAAATAAATTCGGCGTGTTAGATAACTTTTCAAACCAGCCACCGATAATTGAATAATTAATGGTAGTCCATACTTTTTGTGCCTAGTAAATAAAAATTTAAAATGTGCGCCAAAAAAAACATCAAATATACGCCATATACGATATGAATAACATCTCAAATATTGTTGGCTAAAGTAAAATTTATATTCGCGGGCTTTTAGCCAGCCGATAAGGTATTTCCATTAGACAAGTGGCCTGTAACATCTCGTCACTGAGCCCCTACAGGACCTTAAATACGCCAACTATCCTAATAATCACAACATTTCAAATCTGAATTTTGACAATTTGAGGTGTGATTTTACGGCATTAATGAGAGTTTATAGCTTTAATGATGGTTTTATCGGCGTACCTGAGCTTACCTAACTCTAACGAGATAGGTCCACCTAAGAGTTTATGTTTTGTTAAAAAAAACCTTTGTTTTAATATAGACTCGGACTTTTGCTAGAGCACTAACGTTCTTTTCTTTATAGCGGACCTAACTAATTAGTATAAGTTTTGTTAAAAAAAGTTGTATGCCTGAATGGGGATTCTAACATATATGCGTTGCATCCAAAGAGGAGAATCCTACTCACATTTCGATGACTCGAGACCCGATGTTTCGTACTGTCTGTCGGTATTGATTCTGAGCAATCATCGTAATTCGTATTACGAGGGTCGAATGCAACCAGGTCTTACACGGTAATATGTAACTCCTCATGGTGGGAAGAAAACAACTACTGTATTATCTGTTACAATATATACGCAGATACGGTAATTTGTTTGTTCAACACACTAGACAACACTACTCATCATTTGACGTGCAGGATGCCAATGCCCTTTTACTTGGCTAAAGGTGAATACGAATGTTGAGCTAAAGGCCGCGGTAACTAAAAAAGAAGATTAGGGTTTAACTTAACACAAATTTGAAATTAGTGTGACAGTGTGTCATTTTCACCTAATATTAGAGAAATTTAAACAAAAATCTCTATTTTTAGTAATATTACCAAAAATGGCAAGCGATACGAAAAAGTCCGATAAAAAATCTACCAAAGGCCCAGATCCGCAAGAAATTTTAGCCGGATTTCAAGCTTTGCGTGCGGATCAGCGAAATTTTACAACCAAATTGTCAGAATTGGAATTAGACCACAATGAACACAAGTAAGGTTCAATTGCAAATGGGTTTTCATTTGCCACTTTAAGCGTCTTTTACAGATTTTTGCTGAAAGAATTTTTACTTTTATGGTTCCCGCAACTTTAAATTACGATTCTACATTTACAATACTCTTGGCATTATAATTTTTTTTGTTTTAACCTTATTTTTTTAGAATGGTTATAGAAACCTTGAAAAATGTGAATGAAGAACGCAAGTGTTTTCGGCTAGTAGGAGGAATCTTAACAGAACGCAAAGTTAAAGACGTCTTACCTGTTTTAATAACGAACTCTGACAAGCTCAAGGAAATTATAGAAAAATTGAATGACCAAATAGCAAAAAAAGGACAAGAGATCAATGAATACCGAGAAAAGTTTAATATTAGATTTAGGGGCCTAGATAATCCCAAAGAGGAAGAAGCAACTGCTGCACAAACAGGAGAATCATCTAGGGGAAATGTTTTGGTGTCTTAACAGTGAATAGTGTGTTTGTTTTTTTTATGAGAAACATTTTTGTTATTCCGACTTTCAGACAGCACCAGCAAAACAATGTGCTTACATACAGAACAATATCACTATTGGGCAAATACCAGACTTGATTTTAAATTGCCTAGTTTCCTATATTCTTAGTAATTTTATATCACAAACCTTCATAACTTTCTTTAACTTTAATTAAGAAATGGTTCTTGCATTTTGATTGTGTCACATTAGAATAGTGTTGTTTGTTTTATCTTTGCACAAGGCAACTACTTAACATCAAAACTTGACTCATAGTGATTGGTCTCCATACATGATGTCTTGCTTTTTTTGTTTAAGAATAAAAAAAAAATGATTAGAGAACCTATTGAAGTTTTTCAACACCTGAAATGTTTTGATATTTTTTATGATTTAATGTTTTGATCTTATCAAGAATCAAAGATGAACTGTTGGAAATTATGTTATTTAACACATCAAAATTGATTTATTAAATCTCAGAAATTATATAGCATATGGCAATTTTTTTTTTCAAAAATTAGTAGGAGCACAAACATGTGAAAAAATATGACTCTTTTTAAATATACTTTAATTAATAATTGTAAAATAGGTTAAAATGTTCTTACTGGGAAAAATCAAATATAAAAATAGGAACTAGGCAGATTCACTTTAATTGAACAGGTGAATTTTTTTATTTAACAGTTATTTAACAATTACTAATTTGAGTTTAGTTAAGTTTGCTCTGTAATTGGCTTACAAATGTATTTTTTAATATAGCTAAAACTGTATCTACGGAGATTTCATTAAACTTGAATTGTGTCTACTACTTAATATTCAAAAGAATTCAATTTAGTTTGTGTAATAACTCATTACTTAATATTATGTTAGTAATATTAACGATAATAATATTATTATATTATTATCATTAATATTACTAACGTAATATTAACGATCCAAATGATATTAAAATATAAATTTGTTCAACAGAAACTCTGAAAAAATATGATTAGCATTATTATTTTTAATTTCTGGGGCAGCTACTTAAAGGCTTTAAATTATACATTTTTATAAGAATAACAAATTATTTTTAAACCTGTTTAATAAGTAAAGAATTTATATAGTGAAAAGACCTTTTGTTTAATTTTTTATATAAATTTATGCTATGAGTTTCAGTGTGTATTGTGCTATCACATTCTGGCCCAACAATGCCGGATTGTGTTATAGTAATACTATACATTTAAATATGCAGGTTTGTTGAAAAAACCAATTAGATGTCTTTCTACTTTTCCAGTGTATATAGAATTTGGACAACGTTTAACACCCTGTATCTTAAAAAGCTTGTTATAGGATTAGACTGTGTCCATGAAAAAATTTTATCAGAACATCAAAATATTAAATCAAAAAATTTTAAAAATTCACTGAAAGGCATTTTGCATAAGTAAGCCCTTTGAAATGTACCCAATACCACTTTTCAACCTTTTATAGAATTCATGCAAGACTGTAAGAACCAGTGTGAATATGTAAAGGTGATAAGGTGCAGACAAAATAATATTTGGGTAACGAAAGATCTAATTCAGTTAATGTCATTGCGTGATTACGCATATGAAACATTTTGTCAAAATCTGGACCATAATCGATGAGTGATTAAAAAATATACATTTTAGAAATAAGTGGGAGAATACAGGTAGTGACATTAAAAAACAGAGGCGTTTTGTTAACAATATAACAAAAAATATAAATTCTCAAAATGAAGTAGGTTGCCTTAGTATTAATAATATAAATTATACTAATCTATCAGATACAGTCAACCGACTAAATGAGCATTTTTCATTAAGGGGGAACTGCACGCAGTAATATGGATCATTTGCAAGCCTTCCACCGCTGCAATATTATGTTAAAACTATAAGAGATGTGTATTAGCTTCAATGTGATTTTAATAGAGAAATATGTATAGTTGGGCGCTAAATGCGAATTTTTATAAAAAAATCAAATCTAGAGTTATAAAATAAAAGTAGATTTGTCCATTTTTGACGGCCTAATAAAATATTTAAAAAATCAGTCTGAAAACTGGTAAAATATTGGTAGGACGTTCAATAAAAATGTTTGAAAAGACGGTATATATGTGTCATTAAATAACTATCTACTGAACTAAATAGATTCACACTTCACTATTCCTAATAAAGGAAAATATTTATAATGAGGGAAGTTCCGGGTAAAGGAAGTTTAGCGATTTTTTCTCATTTCCACAAAAATAATTTAATTTTAACGGAACTAGGTAAAAGTATACCTTTTTATATTTTAAGTAACCACAAACTTTTTTACATAAAAAAAATCAAGAGGTTTCTAAGATATTAATATTTTCCGGTCCAAATTTTTTTTCTTCAAAATAAAATCCTACGGTAAAAGATCATTGTTAGAGTTCCGCGGGTGCTTTTTGTGATTTAGACATATACTTTTAGGGGAAATAAAACAAAAATAGTCACAATTCAACAACATGTGGAAAATGGCAAAAAACAAAAAATGAATCTTGCAACAACGAATTTTTCCGCAATTGTTGATAATTTGTTTAAATTGACAAAATTCGATAGCTTTGCACAAGTTGCCGCACAATCACCTTTCTGTGTACTTTCCTCAGATCCTTTCCAAAATTATGCGGCTTAAATGTTTATAGGAATACTGTATAAAATTAAAGCTTCTGGTCAAACAATGCAACATAGTTTCTTTTCCATATAATTGAATAGTGTAACAGTTTTCGAAGATTTTTTTTTATTTGTACAAATTAATGGTATTTCACCGTGGAATAAAACCGGGAAAAACAAATATGTTAGAAACTTCTGGATTTTTGTCTCTAAAAAAAATTGTGGCTATTTAAGACATAAAAAGGTACATATTAACCAAGTTCTGTTCAAATTAAACTATTTTTGCGGAAATGAAAAATAATAAGAAAAAAAAATTAAACTTTTGCATTTTTCTCGAAAATCTTGAGGTTATGTTAAAAAATTGTCTCTACACAAGTTGAACAAGTTTGCATTATCTACAACTTTTGTATAGAATATTTTCTTATAGGACGTCAATTTTTGACGGTTACAATCATTTTTTTTTTTACGTTTATTAAAAGACACTTTACCATTTGGACTTATAAAAGTTTAGGTGACAGTTTCTTTTTTTTTACCTCTAAATGTGTTAGTCCGATCGGTCTATATATTAAGTTAGCCGAAAAGTATTGTAATTTGTTTTTGAACAAGTATTAAATATCAAAAATTAACCTTTAAGTGGATTTGATTGGTCAAAAAGTGCTCACTAAGTATATTACTATATATTTTCATGTTCTCTTGGCGACAAAATACAGAAGGACACTTAGTTTGCAATTTTTGTCCAGTCGAACTCGCCAAGATTCAGAAATTAAACTGAAATAGTACGTTTAATTGGCGCTCCAAATAATAAATAGTTGGTGGTAAAAAAAAATATTTTTTTACGTTTATTTTATTTTGAACATTTAGCATTATTTTTTAAGCACTCTGTATAAGACATTTACGATTGGACACTATAATATTGTAGTGTCATCAGGTTTATGTATGTATACCAAATCTCAGTCAATTCCGATAACAAGAATTGATCCAAAAGTTACTTGCATTATTTGACCCAAACATACATACATTCTAACTTATAGTGAAATTAAATAAAAGCTTTTAAAAAGTAATAATTACCTTAACTTTAATATAATTTATTTCCTAACCTTATGAATACGGTTGATACAAGTATGTCAGGATAACAAAGAAGTGCTGGGGTGATCCCAAGAGACCCCGAGAGATCCGAGGTGATCCTGGGCAATCCAAGGATATTTGAGGAGATTCGGGGAGATCCAAGGAAATTCGGGGTGATCCGGGGCAGTTCGAGGAGATTTCGGGGAGATCCGAGGAGATTTAGAGGAGATCAGAGGAAATTCGAGGAGATCCGAGGGGATTTCGAGGAGATCCGAGGAGATTTCGAGGAGATCCGAGGAGATTTCGAGGAGTTCCAAGGATATTCGGGGATATCCGAGGCAATCCGAGGAGATTCGGGGGAGATTTTCTAGAGAGACAATCTTTGGTCCCAAATAACTTACAGTGAGTACCCCCTCGAGCTGGATGGGAATTAACTATTTCAGCAGTCGAACTGAGAATTATATGCTTTATTAACTGAAAAATATTAAAAGTGTGATTTATTTAAGTGTTTATAAAAATTTAAACTGGTTGTATTGTATAAAAATGTATGTATATTTTTTTGACAAATATAGGACAATTCTTAATTACTGGCTATGGCAATATCTGAATATTGTCACTGGCTATTCCCAATCTGACATTTTGTTGTGACCCCATTATTTAATAGTCATTTTATTTGTGAATTAAGTATTATATATTCATTAGTCTAGAGATAGTTTGACACGTAAATGCAATATTTAGACATACATTATATTTCGGCGGAACCTTCCGACAAAAGCTGCTTTAATGGTCGTTTATTGCAAGGGAAATTCTAAGTAAACAAAATGTATTTTAAGTTCTACTTCAAATTCTATTTTATGCACGTTCTTCCGCCCCAAATATTATTATACCCGAAAAAAACCTATCATAAACTCATTTACACTATATCGATAAAGCTAATATATAATATATATATATATATATATATATATATATATATATATATATATATATATATATATATATATATATATATATATATATATATATATATATATATATATATATATATATATATATATATATATATATATATATATATATATATATATATATATATATATATATATATATATATATATATATATATATATATATATATATATATATATATATATATATATATATATATTCTTAAGTGAAAATAAAAAACTGTAAAATATGTTTTTTTTTGTTATAGCCCCTACAACAAATTATATATAACAAAATGTTTAAATAAACCTTTATCTTGTCTTTAATTATAAAAAAAGTACTTTTAGTCAGTTATTTAAATATAATATAGGCTGTGCAACATCCGTGTTCTCAGAGGTAGTAAATTCAAGCCCTTTACGCAAGTGACATAATTGACATTTTTCTTAATCTGAAGTAATATTTTATTATTTGCTATGATAAACTAATATACCAAATATCTTAAACAAAATGAAACAATATCTACATTTTTATCATAATTATTCGCAGACTAATTAACAGATACATAAATATGTACATACACACATATGCCAACTTAAACTATGGAAAACACTAATATAATATTAAAAAGCTAATAAGATTTTCACAAAATAGAAGAATAATAATTATATAAAATATACAATGTTACGTAAATTTAGATTGATTCTATTCTGGCTATCAGAATCTGCAAAAATCGAGAATTTTGTTAATGTAACATATATTAAATTTGGAAGAAACTTTCAGTGCCAAAGAAATGAAGAAAATGATAGTTGTTAGTAAAGCTGAGACTAAAAAAAAACTGAAAACTATTTTTTTCTTTTGGTTTCACCTAGCTCATACACAGCCCAACTCGTGAAAAGTGAATTATTTAGACAATATTTTTATAAATTTTAAACTAAATGGAGTGTTCTGAGGGTAATATGTACAGAAATAGTTAAAAACTACTTATGTTCTAATTTATTTGTAAAAACGAATGCAAAAAACACACCATAAACGAATTTACAGATAGCAGTTAACTACAAAAATTAACTACTAGTGATAACTCATAGCATGCTAACACCGGCCGTTTCCAGGCTTACTAGTAGAGACGGTGTTGCCTGATTAGGAGTTACTAGTAGATTGTACTTTTCAATGCAAATAAAGAATTTAAAAAAAGTCCAAAAGATAAAGGTGATAGTTTCTAATTTATTGCTTGATTGACTTTTTTTTTTCGGAAAAATGTCCGAGTTTGCCTTTTAGCTTGGTTACGCTTTTTGAGGTTTGGATGTACGCACAAACATATTTTGGAACCAATCTTGGGTTTTAAGATCTTGATTTTCAAAGATCACTAAAAAAAGTGTCAAAAAAACGGGATTTTAGTTATTTAAACCTGACAGTCCCGTCTGAATAAGGACCTGGCAACCCTAAACTAATCGGACAGTAGACAGCGACATTTTTAACGTCCAATGCCTTTATTTTTTTTATTATGGTCACTTCTTTATATCTATCCAGACAAAGGCCTACTAAACAAAAACACACTCCTATAATTATTTAACAGAAAGGACAACTAAAAAAAACATTGCCCGACAGAATTTAAGCTCTACACCAGTGTTGCCGCGGACAAATTTGTTAATGTACCAAAATTTTTTTTCCTAAAATGTACAAAATGTATATATAATATGTTTTTGCATAAAAAGACATCTGAAAACAAACAACACTTTGCATATCAGTGGGAGGCTCCCATTCATAGAAAGTGGTTAGCTGCAACATAAAATTTTAACTTATATAAACTCTTGTGTATCAAAAATGTATTATAATAAATGTCAATACCTTCTAATACAGTAAAGCTCGACCTCAATTGCACAATGAAAGGTGAAGTATAATTTGTTATTCGTTTAATTCATGTGAACCACGTTCCATTTCGGTAAAGTCACATCGGGGAATTATCGACTAACGCACTTAACTGCAATAAATTAGTACGCCATAGTAAAAAAACCAAGCGCCAGTAGATGTCCGTGGAGTCATAGTTTTGCTACAGTGACTTTATTCCTCGTATAAACTCACTGTACACTTAGCTACAGTGACTTTATCTCGTATAAAGTCAATGCACCTTTAGCATGTAGTACTGTTCCTGGGTACAAGCCTGCCTGATGAGGGTAGAGTCCCAGAAATCATGATCGCAGGAGGGTACCCTGTGACATAATCGGAAGCAATTCTTTTTGTAGGTCGTTCGGCACCTGCAGAAATTATATATTATTTTATAGGAGGACTACATTAAGTACCATTCCTATTCGTGTTCATTGTATTACGTTATTTGTACTGATGAAGAATTTTATAGTTCGAAACATTTTATTAATATATGTCGTTCAATTCAGAATGAAAATTTTGATGATGACCACGAAAAACCAAAACGTGAGATCAATAATTTAACGATATCCTCACGTAGAGGATAGAAAGTGGCAATGCGGAAATAACATTTGTCTTCAAAGAAAGACAGAAAAAAAATAAAAACGCTTTAAAAAAATTTCAGTTTTTTCCAAAAATCTCAATAACAGTTAAATATTTATTATAGCTCCTCAACTACGCACCATTTTTCTAATTTAACCCACATCGTCTCTCATCTGGTTTACGAGATCTCTGTAGAGTACATTCTCAAACGGGATAAACGTGTATATTAAAACAAGAAACGGGACTTTTTTAGCTTTTTTTTACGAAACCTATACTGTTAGGTGGTTCAGTCCCGTTATGTTAGCATCAGGTTTCTCGATAAAACCATCACTAAAGCTATAAACCAGAGGCCAATGATTAAAGAAAACAAAGGAAGGAGAGTAAACTCTTTGAGTCTTTGACTGTTGTCCGAGGATGGCTGTTGCATATGACGGATGTTATTTCCGGTTCTCTTTTTTAGAATTTTAGGGAAACATATGCAGCAATTAAATAACAAATTTTGCTTTAAGTTTTATTTTTAATCTGGATTACCAAATTAAATTTATAATGTAATCTGTAATGTGTATTTTTGAAGTTACTTCTGTCATGTAATCTCTAAACTTGTGTTTTGGGAGTTTTAGAACAACCGCAAGACTCACAACTCACCACGATAACATAAAAAGCATAAAAATTCCACTCAAAAAGGCATTTGGCAAATCCAGATGATAAGTTTCCGCCGCACGTATCCCTTGTTAACGCTCGGAACACAATGGAATTGCGTAAACCTTTAGAACGAAAACTAACCAAAAAGCCGGTGACCTAGAGCGTAAAGCAACAAGTTTACAACGATGTTGGTGTCGCAGGTTCTGGGTTCGAATCCTAGGTGGGGTACACGACTTTTCAAGTCTGCAGCTAATATTAGTGGTTTAAAAATCCAATTCCACTTTTAACGCTGTCATTCACGCCAGTAACCAGACCGGATGTTCCCGTGGTAGTTTGAGGGTAAATTCACACTCTCCGCCATCACATACTCTTTCAGGTGGAGGGGATAGTCGAGGTTCGGCCTCCGCGATAAACTGTAGGGCACGTCTGGCTGACATTCCGCAGACGTAAATTCCTCCCTCATCCGTGAAGGGTGATTCTGGTTCCCCTTTTACGCGCACCCTTCCTCCTCTCCTATATGTACTTGACTGAACAAAAAGTGTACTCTACCAACTGTAACAATCGTATGTTCAGGCAGGGTCACGTTGTTACCCGAACAGTCCCGAACATCCACGAACTATTAGAATATGGGTAAATGTACTAGTATACGAGCCCACAAACAAAACATTCAGCCAGCGAGCTAACCAAAAAAACAAAACTTGAAAAAGGACAAATTTATGGTACAAGAATGGGTGATAATTTTGACGTTGAAACTAAATATAACCGTTCATTGCCTATATTTCAATAAAGTGTCTAACAAAATACCGAAAACGCATAAAGAAAAGTAATGTTAAACGTAACACATTGCATTGTGTTTCGGTCATGATAAATAATAACAGTGTTGCGCGTCACTTAAGTCACTTACCAAAAGTAACAGTATAACTGACCTACAATAACCGGGTCATTTTCATAAATGACCGATCATTTTTGAAAGTGATCGAGATCCACCAATTTTTGAATATGACCACCATTTTGGTTCGTTCCTTCAGAACGTTTTCACGTGTACTGCATTGGGAGAATCCAAATACTAACAACCTTCTCTGTAAGTTTTTTTTTTATTTTGAGTATAAATAAATTTACAAATATCTTACCCATTATGAAGCATTATATCACTGATATCTTTTGGTTATGAGTGGAGCCGAGGAAGAGGGCGGAAACGCCTTCTCCCAAGATAAAATTGAAGAAATTATAGGTATACAACAAAATGGCGCTATTAAAAAAAAAGTTGGGTGATGACTCGCATTCTAATAAAAAAGTAATTAAATATGCTGAGAAAGATATTGCGCCTTTTATCGTTTATATCGAATCTAATGAACAAACTAAAAATAATATAGGTAGTTCTAATAACTTAAAAATTGCTAGAGAAATTTTTAATTTAAATCTCGATGCAATTAAAAAAATTAATAATAAAGGTCTTAATAGATTAGCAATAGAATTTAAAAACTTCCAGGCGGCCAACGCCTTCGTAGATAATAAATCATTAATAGACAAAGAATATAAAATTTATATTCCTTTTAATTTCGTAGCATGCAAAGGTTAGGTATGGGAGTTAATAATAGTGTAGCTATCCTGACTTCAGAAATTAATCTAGCTTTTCAAGAAAAAAATAACATATTGGCAATATTCTTAGATATAAAATACGCCTATGATAGGATTAACATACAAAAACTATATAGTAAACTTATTCACTTAAAGATTGATATAGAACTTATAATTTTAATCTATAAAATCCTTGAAAACCGACAACTTTTTACTAGAAAAAATGATGCCTCCCTTTATGGCCCAGTACTTGCAACTACTGGTCTTCCACAAGGATCGCCACTTAGTACTATTCTTTTTAATGTATATGTAACAGAACTCTTTAATATAATACCAAAAAATTGTACGCTTATCGGTTACGGAGATGATGTAGTAGTGTGTTTTTGTAAAGACAAAAATATTGTAAACGCTGTAGAAAAAATGAACATTACACTACATAAAATTCATACTTGGCTTGAGGATAACAACCTAAGTGTATCTCAAGACAAATGTGAAGCTATGTGATTTAGTTTGGTTTAGCCCGCGTAAAACAAGACCTCCTAACATGAAAATAGATAATCACATAATCCCATATAAAAATATCTTGGTATCATCATTAATAAACATTTAAAATGGGATGCCCATATTCTGCACATCATAAACAAAGTTAAAAAAGGTATAAATATTTTAAAGACCTTTAGCAGGCTATAGTGGCGAAGTGACCCTCGAATTCTTCTAACTGCTTTCAATGCACTAATAAAAAGTCACCTGGATTATGGATCATTCTTCATTAAACCGACTTCGAAGGAGAACCTTAGCAAACTAGATATGATCTTTTATGAGGGACTAAGGATTTGTTTGGGGTGTATGAAATCTACACCTACCCTTGCACTTATGGCAGAAGCAACTGAAATGACATTAGAATTTAGAAGAATATGGCTAGCAGTCAAATTCCTATCAAAACCTATTACCATTAATAACCATCCACTAAGAAACATCTTAAAAAAAACTGCGTGCGTTCCAAAATAATAATATCGGAGAATGGAGAAATGACAATAGGACATACCTTACACAAGCCCTGGAAAAATATGATCCATACTATAAGAAGATATATAAAAATAGTACATTTCCAAGTTACAAAATAGAATTTGAAAACCAAATCATGCCAATAAAAATTAAGGAACTTAATCTAAAAAAAAATGAACAGGGCACTAGAGAACAGTTTTTGAAAAAAACAGAAAACTATCGACAACAATTTACCTTCGTATTCACAGATGCTTCCAAAATTAAGGACAAAGTAGGTTTTGGGATATATATACCAGAAGTAAATTATAAATTTTCATCAAAAATCCCTGGGGAACTATGTATAGCACAGCTGAAATTGTTGCAATAAATGAAGGGGTCACAACTATTTTAAAGAAAAATATAAATAATGCAATTATATTTACAGATTCTCTTAGCGCAATTTTTAAACTAAAAAACTCTTGTATTGACACTACAACAGATTACATCACTTTACTGACTAGAAGACTTATTATAGAAGCAAATTCAAATAACAATATCTATATAGCCTGGATCCCAGGTCACTCTGGAATTGCAGGTAATAAGACTGCAGACTTACTAGCAAATATAGGGAGAACCCTAAATATCCCTAAAAATCTAAAAATAGACAAATCAGACATTACAAACCTAATTAAAAAAATATAAGAGAAGAATTTGAAAATAAATGGAAACTAGATATACAAACAAAAGGTAAACAATATTCTAAAATACAAACTACTTTCCCTCCTAGAAAATGGTTTCTAGGTTGCACATACAAAAATAGGAGACACGTCACCTCCATAATTAGAATGCGCACAGGTCATTGTCTAACTGGAGAACACTTGCACAGGATGGGGCTCAGAAATGATCTTTACTGTAAATGTGGACAGGTTGAAACCCTGGATCACATTTTCCTTGAATGCCCTATAAATAAAATTCCTAATATAGATCTATATCAAATATTCAGAAACAAAGGAGTAAAAACTCCTTTCAATATTTATATTATATTATCCACGATTAATAGTGAGATTAGTGATATAAATAACACTTTTTTAAACTATAATAAAATAAAACTTTAATAAATAGTACTATATGATTTTTAGACTCAGAAAAACAAAAAAAAAACATACCCAATCCCCTGCAACCGACTCAGGGGTGCGATTTTGCACTTATCATTTCGTTAGTTAACGAAAATTTTCTCCGTTCGGAGAGATGTTCGGCATGACAATCGGATTTTCCGATCCTGGTTCGTTAAACGACAACCTACTACTAAAGCCGCCATTTTCCGAATCTGTCAGTTCTTGAGTTTTTGATAATATCTAAATTTACTGCCTTGGAGTTTCATTTCGTAAGATAAAAAGTAGTTTTGATTACTT
Source organism: Kuschelorhynchus macadamiae (assembly GCA_030620095.1). NCBI lineage: Eukaryota > Metazoa > Arthropoda > Insecta > Coleoptera > Curculionidae > Kuschelorhynchus > Kuschelorhynchus macadamiae. The sequence goes on along the minus strand of JAUTXW010002270.1, from coordinate 396,786 downwards.
GAAAGCTAAGCCATGATATATTAGCATATGCATCATACCGTGAATATTCAACAGATGCCAAAATATTCAAGAAAATCATGAAAACATGGAACCTCCAAATAGGCAGCGAAGATACGAAACTCGTAAATCCTTCATATTAAACAAGGTAAGCTAATCTGTTTAAAAAATATTATCTATGTCATATTATTACGAAACCTGTATATTTTAATTATTAATGAATCATTATTTTTAATTCAGTGAATTCTTCTTTCTTGATCATTTTGTTAGAAGTACGGGAAAACATAAAACGCTATCCTCAAAATGTACTTCTTTTGAAGAAATATTTAACAAAGTTGTGGATATTCTGTTTAAATATTAATTACATTATTTGCTATATGGTGCAAAATTCTATATTACGTATTATATTTTTAAAAGAAAAGGGACCTATGTTAATATGTATTCCATCTATTCTAATCCAGCACCGCGACTGTTATGCAACCACATAAACATCATACATTTATCCGCCTTTGAAACGGGGCGCGCATTCCACAGAAAAATAATATAGGCGAAATGCGTTCCTCGGGAGAACAAAGCGTTTTAAATTTAGAGTAAGAATAAAATTCTTACTCTAGCTTGTAATTGCCCGGTGTTACTGGGGAATGGCCCTCCCTATTTTAAGAATAGACAGTATTTTATTTATTTTGGTCTCTCGTAACCTAACCTAACTTCTTTAGTTCACAGATACACAGTAAACAAGTCGAAGCTGATGGATCACTTGCGGAAACATAACAGTGGTTTAATAATGGTGTATTTAAGTATTGCAAAATTGAACATACATACCAGTAACTAGGAACCAATTTAAGAATAATATTTTCTATTGATGGAAAGACTAAAGAAGCAATAAGGGCAGTTGAATCTAGATTATCATAATACTGTTACAGGTAGGCATGAATTTGTATATTTTTAGGCAAATAGAATGTACTTGCTAAAATTATATTTTATTGTCTAAGTCGAGGTCTATGTATAACTTGTAAACAAAAGTATTCCTTAACAGATATTATCAAAGAAAATTTATAGTGGAAGCTATTATTTTCTTTGGTATTATATATTTTCACTGTTGAGGGCGAAATGAAATAATCTTTGTTTTTTTTAAAAGAACTATAGTTGGAATTATATGTTATAATTACTAGAGTAGGGAAATAATTAGTTATATTATATTACACAGTATGTGGTGTATGGCACATTTGTTGATTATAGCAATATTTTTACTTTTTTGCAGAATATGACTCTAAAAAGAAGGGAATGATACAAGAAATGATGTCAAGTATTTGATACAGTATTTTCATTTACCTTTCACATACTTAGTCAATATAAGGAAGAACAATCACCGAAGCACAATTACAAATTCCTCGATAAGCTATTTTGTTGATTCAAATTTGAACTCGACCATTTTGATTGTAGAAGATATAAGTGTAAGTATTAATTGTGATTATTTTTTTTTTATAAAGAAACTTACTATAATATTAGACTTAAACAGATTAGGCTAGTATAATTCATAAGCTTATGTTTAGCAAAGTCTACTGCAAAACCTAACTATGAGTTCGTTATTATAACAAATTATCAGTTTACAGTAGCAAACAGAATTTAACACTTGAAACCTTGTTTAATTTGACTAATTGTTTTTGCACTGATATTCTGTCGGAAAACAGCAGCAAGATAATGCATAGCAACTCAACTGATGAATGGTGCACTTATTTTTTTATTATGTCATCCATTAAACTTTGTGCTAGACACCTCATTATGTTTGTCTAATTTCTTACAGTGTGATACAAATATGTTTGAGGTGTTTGTTTTTCCTTGGGTTTTGCTAATTGCAATTTTTAATGTGTATTTTTAAATTAATCTTTTATTAATCAAATCTATGAATCGCTTTTGAAGTTTCACATTACAATAAAAATATTCTATTTAAAAAAATAACTATTATATGACTTAATAAGTTCATTATGTTTAATAGAATTTATTTGTTTATTCCTATGTAAAATTGTACAGGGTGCCTGATTATATTTTAAATGGTACGTACCCTAGAGGCCTTATGCTATGAGTTATCAGAAAACTTTAAATACAAATGCTTTTGGATTTAAACAAAATCATCATTCATTAATCATTCTTGCCGATTATAAATATACTAGGTTTAAACTTTATCTCTAAAGATAATAGAGAAATTTTAGAAAAACCCTGCCATAAGAGGCAATGTGTAAGAGATTTGCTTCTTATGATAGGGTTTTTCTTAAATTTCTTGATTATCTTTAGAGATAAAGGTCTTAAACCTAGTCCATTATTAATAATGAGCAAGAAGAGACCATTTGAGGTGTATCTATTATACAGGGTGTACCTTTTAAAATAACGCAGTCGATGCCCATTTGCTAAATTTCCGATTATCTTTTGTTTGTTTTTCTTGTAAATTGACCAAACCTAAACACTTTTATATTTAAAGTTTTTTGATAACTCATAATAAAGTCTCTAGGGTACTGTTTAAAATATAACCAAACATCCTGTACATAAAATCTGTATAAAATATCAGATGTGTTACAAATTAAAAAAAACTACATCAATATACATAAAGTAACAAAAGTGAACCAAACTTAATTTTAGAGAAAAAATTATACACCATATACATTATACCTATATCATGAAGAAACCTTATTTTTTGTAAGTTAACTGTGTTTACCATTTTTGACCAGAAGAGGTTATTTTAAATCCATTATTATGTAATTCTGGGATACCTTGTTAGGTACTGGAAGAAACTAGGTTACTAAAAGTACATTTTGTAAGGATATATTAAATATTTATACAGGATGTCCCAAAAAGGTTGTATAAGGTGCAGCTGCTGTTTTTTCATTATGGACTATTTTGTTTTATTAAAGAACAAAACGTCTGGTTTATATGCAATTTGGTAAACTGAGGTTTAATACCTTAAAAAGGACTATACATGAATTTGTAATTCGTTTTGTTTAAAATTTTATTTTTTAAACTTCAATTTACTTGAAACATCTGTATGTTGCCTTTTTTAATCATATCAAATAAAGTATAACTGACTTAAGTCTATGAAAATTTAAGATTGCTCACAGTGAAAACTGTATTTTGTAGCAAGAAACATTTTTTTCTCGATTTTTTCTTCAGAATAACTTTATTTTATAAATTCAATTCTGTCTCTATTTTGTAAGATTTGGAGGTGATCATGGTATCTATTGTTCAGAAAGTCAAGAACTACAACATATATAAAATGTAGGGAATTTCCCTCAAGCTAGTTTTATAAGGATTTATGTGTAGTCCTAGTAGCTACCTCGCAATTCACCCTTTCTTATAGGCTTTGTTCAGTATAATTTTTACAATACCTAGTGGTATTGTGGATTGTGACGTATAAATGACGAACTTAAAGATGGAAATTTTTGGACAATATTCAGATCTCAATTTTTGTTCAACAAAAATTAACATATTTAGTTACGGTTTTCGACACTGTCTAGCAGGCGCGTAACTAAGGGGGGCATAGGGGAGGTGATGTCTTTTTTTTTGGGATATTGCATGGGCGCCCGCAGAACCATAACTGATGAAAAAAAAACCAAAAAAGGTCATGCATAGTCCATTTGGTATATAAATGTAATTTATATAAGTACTATAAAATATTTACATTTTCCAGGGGAGGCAAGCGTCCCACTCCCCCCTTCCCCCCATTCAGTAACAGGAGTCTAGGGACGCCCCTACGGTCTAGCACTAAGTTTATAGCCTAGAGGATGTTAATGCAGGTCTTCAATAAGTTGTTTTAAAAAAAAACTTTACAGAGTGTTTTGTAAAACACTTGTAAAAAAAAGTTTTCCTTGTTTTTTTTTAATTCTTTAGTTTTTTTTTGTACAGGTTGTTTTCAACGAAATTGTAAATTTTTTTTATACATGTTTTTTTTTCTCATCTTTTGTATCCCTTATACTATTATTTCTTACCTCAGTTATGAATAAAGGTAATGTCTCTAAATTTATATATGCGACTGTTGTACAGGGTTTTCATTTATATTTTGGCACCTAGTTACATCTTTAATTATAGAAAATTTAAAAAAAAACTTTAATTTCAAAATTTGTAGGATTATTCCTGTAAGTTGAAAAACGGCAACAGTGTGCGGATGTTTGTTTTGATTATTGGCGATAAATAGCAAATTAAGTGAAATTTAAGCGAAATAAATTTAAAAAAATAGTGAGAAGCTGGATAATAAGGTTGTCTACATCCTTGGTAGTGAAAGTAAACGTATTTTTGCGGGAAATACGATCCGAATCGAGGTTCTGCTTGTGAAATAAATAAGGTTCCTGGAGACAGCGTTGCCACGATGACCGGCGAAAATTCCGAGTGTGATGTTTGCCACAAACAGGTTAAGGATGATGAAGAGGCATTACTCTGTGATAAATGTAATATCTGGAAACATCGTATCTGTTTATCCATAAGTCAAAGGACCTACACACAAATTGGCAAAACAACGGAGCCGTGGTTTTGTGGTCCCTGCAAGAATGACGATAAAAATAAGAACAAGCAACCACAAGCAAAAAAATACACGTTAGACGATGTGATGGCTAAGTTGGAGGAGATGGACCACAGGTATAATGTATTATTTACTAAATACAATGAACAAGTCAAAATTAATGAAAAACTACATACTGAATTAACAGGCATTAAAAAACAGCTAAATAAGAAGGAGCAGAATGAATTAAAGAATAACGTAATTGTTTACGGAGTGCCATATAAAGATAATGAAAATGTAACAGATATAATTACAAATATTGGAGAAAAACTGGATGTAACTACTGGAAAGAAATTTATGGCTTATCGCATGGGAGGCGGGAATGTCAAAAACAGCCCAATAAAGGTAATTTTTGAAAGCGAGAACTCCAAGACTTCAATGCTTAAGTCAAAAAAACGGTTTACTTTGAATAGTCAGGAGTTGGGTTATAATGTAAATAATAAAATATATTTAAACCACGATCTTACAAAACCAAACCTTGAATTGTTCAAAGCTGCAAGATTGTTTAGAACAGAAAATGAGTACAAATATCTATGGATTTCCAATGGAAATATTCTTCTAAGGAAGGATGAAAACTCAAAAGTAATGGTTGTTGACTGTGCAGAACAATTAAAAAACTAGAAAGGCCCCAAAGGAAAATAGAAATTGTATATATGAACATCCAAAGTGTCCGAAATAAAATAGATTTAGTGCAGTGTTATGTGATTAATAATGACTGTGATATTCTAATGTTAACAGAAACATGGCTGGAGGAGGGAGAAACATTTCTGTATAACTTAAAGGACTATAAGGCTGTACACTCATGTAGAGAAGGGAGGGGAGGAGGAGTATCAATATACATAAGAAATAGTATTAAATGCTGTGAAGTTGAAAGATTTGATTCAAGTGAAAATTTAAACTGGGTGTGCGTGAATGTAGGTGAGGAAAATTTAAAAATAAGTGTTATATATAAGCCACCGACATACAATAACTTTGATTTCCTACAGAAATTAGAATATATTCTCTTGAAACATCCCAAAAAACACTTGATAGCCGGTGATTTTAATATTAACCTGTTAGATGAATGTAACAACACTTTAAACTATAAAAATATAATTTCTTTAAATAATTTTAAAATAAACAACCTAATCACCGAAAACGATGCTACTAGAGTGACAGCTCATAGCAGAACAATCATAGATCATGTTATATCAGCCCAAAATTGTAAACTAGACTGTTCTGTTAATGTGCATAATAATTCATTTTCAGATCATAAACTTCTATTAATTACTTTAAAAAATAATATTAAGATTTACAAACCAAAGATTAAACACGAAACCAAAATAATAGATTATAGAAAATTCCAAAGTTTGTTCAGGCAAAATCTTGTTGATACGCATGTTGAATCATTTCAGAACCTAATTGATTTGATCGGTGAGTGTAAAGATAAATCGAAGTATTCTAAGGTACAAAAAATTCGCGAAAATAATACCTGGATTGATAAGTTCTTGAGATGATGAAGCAGCGTGACAGAATTTATAAAAAAATGGTTATTGAAGGTCCCAATAATCTGGAGCTTCACAATGAATTTAAAAGAATAAAAAATCAGATTAACAATAAAATAAAATGCTTAAAAAATAAATACTTCCGTGAGAAATAGGAACTTGCTGGAAACAACACTAAAAAACAATGGCAGTTTATAAATGGTTTCTTTAAATCAAATATAAAGCAAACTCAAATTAATTCAATAAAGTTAGAAAATAATACAGAGATTAAAGATCCACAGGAGATTGTTGATTGTTTGAATACACATTTTGCTCAAGTAGGTGAATTTATTGTGAAAGAGCTGGATAGGGAAATACGTGTAATAAATCCAAATATTGTTATCGATGAAGTTGATTGTCAGAATAGTGCGTATATAGTCTTAAGCAATGAAGATGAGCTAAACAAAATCCTGTTGGACCTAAAAAAGAACACGGCCCCAGGCCACAATAACATAACAGTTAGGGACCTAATTACTCTACGTGTAGATCTTCTGGCAATTTTAACAAAACTTGCAAACCATGTACTTAGTACAGGAATTTTTCCTCAAGAGCTGAAAGTAAGCAAAATTACACCAATATTTAAATCGGGAACCCGTAACTGTTTAAATAATTATCGTCCAATTTCAGTGATTAGTGTTTTCTCAAAGATTATAGAAAAGATTATTAAAAAAAGAATGTTGTCATTTTTAAATAAATTTATATCAGCTGATGAATTCCAATATGGTTTTGTTGAGAATAGCAGTACACTTAGTGCTACAGTTGATTTTATAAATGCAATTTCAAGTGCATTAGATAATAAGGAACTGGTGGTAGCAGTTTTTGTCGATTTGAGGAAGGCGTTTGATGTTGTCAGTATCAATATACTTTTAAGGAAATTAGAATTTATGGGATTTAGGGGAATTTTACATAACTCAATTAAAACTTACCTACTAGAAAGGAAACAGTATGTTAAACTTGATATGACCAAAAGCCAGCTACAAACAAATACATGCGGAGTCCCACAAGGATCCGTCCTTGGGCCTCTGCTTTATTCACTATATGTTCTTAACTTAAAATGCACACATCTAAAAGCTCAATATTTTACGTTCGCAGATGACACAGTGCTGTTATATCGAGGTGCAGATGAGCAAACTATGACAGCAGAAATAAACGCCGACCTTACTCTGTACAGAAATTGGCTGTACTCCAATAAATTAAAAATAAATATTGATAAAACAAAATACATGTTATTTAAACAAAAAAATAAAAATTTACCTGACTTAGATATCGAGATAAATGATATTAAGCTGCAGAAAGTACAAAGTATCAAATACTTAGGTTTAATAGTAGATGATAAGTTAAATTGGTCTAATCATATAAGTGAAATATCTAAAAAAATTATCCCAATGATATCGGCTTTATTTAAATGTAGAAATTATCTGACAGATCACAGTAAAAGAAATGTATACAACTCTTTCTTCCTATCGCATTTTGGATACCTACTGCCTGTGTGGGGTATGTGCAGTAAAACGAATTTTGATTCCGTGCAAATATTGCAAAATAAAATTCTAAAAATACTTTTTGAATATGATAGACTTACACACACAGATACCTTATACAGGGAGTTAGGGGTAAAACAACTTAATAAAATCTTAGAAATAGAACAATGTAAATTAATGTTTAACATTGTACATAAAAGGCAAAAATGTAATACAAATGTTATATTCTCAAATGAGGTACATAGCTATCAAACAAGATCACAGAATAAAATATATCAAGTAATGACGAGAACAAATATAGGATTAAATGACCCTATTACAAATGCTTCCAGGGTTTACAATAGATTGCCTGATCTTATACGAAATATGCCTACATATAAGAAATTTGTTAAAGAATTGAAAACACAAATAGTTTACAATATATTTTTTTCTAGACATTTGGGCATGTTGAAGTATGGTAATGGATTGTTGTTCATTCTGGATGTATTTCTGATGTGATCTCCACATACAGATAGATTATTTAGTGATTTAAGGATTATAATTGAAACCTATACCGCCCGCATTAGCTTTACTATCCTCGAGACCAGAGCCCTGAGCACTGCTTTGAGAATTTATTATATATGTGTTATGTATGTATGTAGACTATTATTAATAAACTGATTGTTTCAAAAAAAAAAAAAAAAAAATTATGGTCTAAAAATATCAAATATTTCTAAAAATTATTGAAAAGTAGAAAAAACTACATAACATGGATTTTTTAAATGTGACACCTTGAATATTATTATCTAATTAAATTAGTCTTTTCATACCGATTATAAATATATGAGTTCAGAGAGAGAGAGAGAGGACTAATATCTTTGCCTCTTATGAAATGGCTTTTATCAATTTTTTGGATAATCTTTAAAGATAAAGGTACCAAATCTGATATAATTGCTAACTTCAGATTCATTTAATCTTGCATTAAATGGGGCCAGCTAAAAAAAATATAGGTTATGTAATTTCTTCTATTCAGTAATATTTTGTATTCTTAGAAGATAATAGTGAAAAAATCCTACAATTATCGTGTTTTTATTTTCTATAGTTAAAGCTGTATCTAGATGTTAAAATATAAATAAAAACATTATACTTATAAAAAACTGTTTTGCATATTTTTTACTTTGAACTAACTTCAAACTCATCATTAGAATTCATTATTATCTATGTAAATTTAAATAATAACAGACCTTTTTACCGTTATTTAATAAGTTTCATTAATTTTTAAACTCTCAAATGACCTTTTGATCTGATGGATCATGAAAGTTAGTTTAAAGTAAAAAGTTCACAATAGAATGGGGTAAGAAACAATTGTTTGATGCATACGGGAGCTGAGAAAAACAACACATCCAGAAAAATTTACATTTTGGTGAAAACACCCTTTATATAAAAAAAGTTTTTTGGTATTCGGGTGTGAATTATCCTGGGTAGAAAAGAACAATATAATATTTCGTTTTGTAATAGTCATTGTGTGTGTATAAACATTTTGTGAAAATGACAAGGGCTTAGATAATACTGTGTAACAGATTTCTTGTGGCCTTTTGCATTTTCCAAGCGATAAATCTAACATATAGTGCTAGGCATTATCAAAAACCACAACTCAATATATAAATTCTGGTTGAAAATTAGTAAACTTGAATTTTGTCTACAAATTTGGACATCAGTACCTAAAATTAATTAATTAATGTAGGGGTTATGGTTATATTGAATAAAAAAAATTGGGTTGAGGTACTATACATGCTGTTGGTTACAAACACAAGTTTAAAAAGCCATATTTATATGGATATTCTTCATATTTTCTTAAGGGGAATGTGCTTCTTAAGTATTACTTTTAATTTTTAACGAAAATTGGAAATATACGTATTTTATCAATAATGAAGTTTTTTTAATAGCATATTTACAGCTGATTTTTCGAAAAGCAATTTTTTTACAATATTTTTTCTTCTTTTTAGGTATTTCAAGTCACAGTGTGAGTCCTTTGGACCCTTTGTAAAAGAAAATGGTGTGTACTTACTTATCACCAGAAATCAGCAGCAATGGAAACTAATTTCAGCTTGTAACAACTTGAACAATAAAAACTTTACAATTGTAATATTTTTTTATTTAGTGACAAATATAGAATTGATTTTCACTATAAAATATCGCAACACTTTAAAAAAAAATTAAAGAAGTTCCAGTCAATTTCATAATAATCAAAATGAAAAATTATTTCATTTATATCTTAAAGATTTATGACTATACTTAAATCTAAAAAAATAATTATATTTAGGCATTTTATATAGATACAGATTTACAGGGATATAGAAAGTTAGAGATCGATACCATTATGAAATTAGTTATGGGTGGTATTATATATGAATCTTTAAACAAATTTCCAAAAGTTAAGGTATGAACGTAGAAATATTTTTCAGTTCCAACTGTTTCTTTTGGTAGTTATGTAAACTCTCCAAACGTCAATTTTTAGTTTTTAGACGATAAAATTACTCTATTAGGTATAGGATCAACTGTGCAGTAATTTTATTATTTTTAATGCAATGAAAAAAATGCAAAGTAAATTTTCTTCTTCCCAATCATATGGTAATTATCAGTATCTTTCAAATATATATAGAGTGACAAAATATCTATTTTTATTAAATGAATACCCTGTCTATTTTTTACACCTATGAAAAGCTAAAAAATATCTCCAAAAAACTTCATGCCAAATTTTCTGATATACCTACCTATGATATTTAAAAAACTAAAATTAATACCTTCTCCTCTGTTTCTCAGTTTTACGCAATTTTATTTCATTAGGCCGCTATTTTGTTTCGCCATATTCTATATACCAAAATGTTTCCATTCCGTTGAAAACTTAAATTCAACTGGATAAGTAGTTTTTAAGCTATGCTGCGTACAGACAGACTGACAGAAGTGGGAAAACATGGGGCCCAAGCACCCTAAAATGCAAAGTTCTGCAAAATTTTAAAGGGTTAATTTTTCATTTTTTACTCTTTTAAACGGATCTAAATGCTGGTAGTTGCCCTTCTTCAATAAGGACTTTTATTTATTTTAAACTTTATAATTAAATGGTAAAAGTATTAACTTCTATTTGTTTATATTTTTCTAATGAAATACCTGACAGTGTCTTTAAGAATATCATATTCTCTAATGTCTCTAAAATATCTGGAAATACAAGTGCAAAAATATTATATTACGCCTTTATAATAAGGTATAATAACATTAAAATCTGTTCTGGAAAAGCACAATATAATATCCACTAAAATGTTCACTTTTTTCACTGCACTTACATGTAGCGATTAATTAAAGTCAAATTTAGGTCTCTTGAAATCACCACTTATTTGTTAACTTCTGTTTTATTAGAATATTAGTAGGTATTAGGTACAATATTATTCACCATCACCAATTGATGCCAACAATGCTGCTATATCTTCCATTTTAGAAGTATAACAAACACAAGTATTAAGGATCTCCAGGCAGACCTTAGTAGCTTCAGATTTTTAACTCTTCATCACCTTTTAATTATTTCCAAAATAATAAAGTATACTTAATTAATTATGCCAAACAAATGTGTCGTGTTTTGCTAAACGTCAACAAAATAATTTTGAGGTTAACAGTAATTGTCAAATCGTAATGAAAACTGGCCTACTTGACTTCAAAAAATACATGCAATTTTCCATTTAAGAAATGGATGCTACTTCCAACCTTTGTCAGTTGTTTCGCTAAATCACGTGATTTAGCGATTCGTTAACTAACGAAATGATAAGTGCAAAATCGCACCCCAGGACCTGTGTGAAATGCTCCTCCCCTGAGCGGGAGCGTGAAGAGTCTTATACCTCTGTCTGTGATGTTTACATGTTTACTAACATATCCAATAAAAAATATTAGTTAATATCTTATACTGCAGCCTTATGTGTAAAAACCCATAGGGAACATACAACAGTATATAATAATACTCCTATGAGTACACACTCACAGGAAGAGAAATGAAGTTCCAGAGTTCCCAGGGGTAACAGTTCTCGACAATCTGAGAGCTCTATCGTAAAGTGCTGGCAAGTTGCGAGGTGCAGTGAGTAGTTATAATAGGGGAGCGCCTCCTCCTCCTCCTCTTCCTCTCTCTCATGTCCCTCATTCTTAACTTCCTCCCCTTTTATTCTCATTCGCATCATATTTTTTAATTTTTTCTCTTTGTTCTCCCACATTTGATTTTGCATTCTTAAGTCTTATAAATAGGTGCATCATGATCATTTTAGTATGTTAAGGTACGAGTGACTGTTAAAAGAAAAAAATCTGTTGAATAAATCTATTAATAATAATATTAAAATAAAATGAGTGAATCAGTTGGAGAAAGAAGTCGATCCATTCCGCTTCAGACAATTAGCCTCGAAGAACTTATACCAGGAGTTCAAGAAGAAAATATACCATTAGTTCGAGTAGAAAATAATGGGATTGTTTTAAAAAATTTGAATAAAACTGAGAGTGAAGAGAAAAAAGTGTTTTGTGCTATTTGTTTTGAAATAATCGAATATTATGATTCATGTAGACCAAATACATGTTCCCACATTTTTTGTTTAAAATGTATTTTAAGATGGAATGATGAAAATGGTTGTTCTATAATGGTAAACAATTGTCCTGTATGTCGCACTAGATATTACTATTTGGTACAAATCTTCAAAGATGTAATTAGACATCATTTTGTTGTAATTTTAAAAAGAGGATAATATTTTTTATAATTTGTGTTTGTGAAAACTCTGGTAACAAATAATTTTGTAAAAAAAAGTAAATGTAAATATATATAATAATTGACACACATTTTTTCCTTTTCCTATATTGAAACGACAACAATGATCTAACAAGTTTTTTAATACATACTAATTTTCACATTACATAACAAAACAATTGTTATGGGTTTACACAAAAAGTGCCACGCCCTAAAATTGCACCACTTTTGCAAATGGAAGCTTAAATTTTCTTATGGGAATTTACATGTAAAAATGACGGTTTTGATTGTCGGACCGGCATAGCCTAATCTACTACTTTTTAATTATACTAATAATATTAATATAATTTGCATCAAGTAAGAGAAAACTCAATTGAATACAGATACAAGCGTTAACAAAATGTTATGCTAATATATGAGTGCTTCTAGTGGCAGTTGACATAATCGACACTTTTTTTTTTACATATGATTAGCTATTTCATTTACAAATACAGTGTCAGATGTTAGAATAAAAAGAAGTATTTTGCATATAGCAATGAAAATATATAACCGCTTATAGTAACAGTTGACATTTTTTAAAATTAATATTGTTGACGTATTCTACTTATTATCTTTACAATTTATGTTTAAAATTAATATTTTTGATATAATCTACCCATTACGTTTATAACCTATATTTAAAATTAATATTGTTGAAATAATCTACCCATCACCTTTACAAACTATGTTTATTATTAATATTTAACAATATAATTTTCTATCTCTTTTTTTTCATTTTTGTTGCAGTAAAAGCAAGCATGTTCAGGAATTAGTAGAAAAAGATGTATCCTACAAATAGCACAATGTAAATCAGAAGCACTAACAACATAGGCTCTTTTGTAGTGGCAGCTCACATGATCGGACTCCCCTCTCCGTAAATATCTCATGTGAATTGCACTACAAGGAAGGCAAATAGCAAATGTTCCTAGTCTTCGACTTTCAATTTTAGAGTAGCTTTGTATAACACATACATCTTTTTCTTCAAAATTATTAAATAATTCACTAGCCCTAAACTTGCTTACTTTTACGTCAGCCTCGGTTCCTAAATTTAGCAATTGTCCATCCATGTCCACTCCTTCGTCAATTTCCTGATCATCTTCCTCCATCTCTTCTTCTTCCTCCTCAATATAATTAATGTCTATGTTACATAAGAATGATCTTCTAACAAGCCTAGATGATTTGTCCAAAAATGAATGTTTATAAGTGATGGAATCGCCTTCCAAGTTAATAAAAATTTCTTTTCTTTCTTCAATTTGAGCGGCGTTCTCCACATTATTTTCTTCAATTTGGTCAGCGTTTCCAATCATATTTTCTGCCATCGTTAGGAGCTTTAGATTTAGATAGATATATTTGATAAAAAACAATTTTGGTTATAGTTTATAAAATAATATCGACAACTGATATTACAGCGAATGATACTGTATGATCGTCGAGTGGATGTTCTTAAGTATATATCCCATCAACCACCACTTTTACTACCTGCAATACTTAAGTTTTTTTTTTTTTTTTTTTTTGCTGTCCCTTTCCCTGGGCGTTTCCTCGGGGGGGGGGGGGGGGCCAAGGGGGGCTTCGCCCCCCTTAAACCCCCCTCACCCTCACCTTATCTTCTTTCTCTCCCTTCCTTCTTTCTCTTTTTTATATGTTTCTCCGTTTTCCTTCCTTCTCCTTTTTCCTTCCTTCTCCTTTTGGTTGTTGATCGGCTTGGGAAAGTGGTTTTTAGAGATTGTCGTTCAACTTTAAGTAGGACACATGTGATTAACTTTTGCATATAAAATCGCCTCAGCGAAGAGACGAATGCAATTGATTTCTGCATTCACACTGTGCAGAGCTCGCGAGTTTTCTGGTGTTTACATTGTGTCTATTTGGTAAATTTTTATTTTTATTTCTAACATTTTTATTTGGCAAGATTTAATTCTTATATATATTGGTGACATTTTTATGTACATTTGTGGCATTTTTATTTATTATTACGATTTTTTTTCATAATGGACAATTTTTTGACATCGACTAGCAAAATAATTGACAATGACTTTGACTTATACACATGTACTCAAATGCAGAATTTTGCAAACCAACAAAACAATGAAACAGACGTATTTACAACTAGTCAACAACAAACTATTCAGGACTTGAATGAAATTATTTACAACACCCAAGTTCAGAATAATGCCAACAAACACAACAACGAAAAATATTTATTTACAGCTACTCAACAACAAACTCTTGACGATCTTAATGACATTATTGACAACAAAACGCACTTAATTACAACAAAAACTAAACAAACTCTTGAAGAACTGAATGACATTGACGAAACTCAAAATTCTAGCGATGAGGATATTGTTTGTTTTCAAAAATCTAATCCAAATTATTTAACATTAAAATCGCCAATTAATTCTCCGAGACCAATTTGCTCTCCCTTTTTGTTTAGTGAAAATTCTGATTCGGAAGAAGAACAAATTGATCAAAATTTAAGTTTGGCTATTTGTCCTACTAATTCACCATATGATATTGTAAATTCTGATTCGCAAGAAAAACAAATTGATCAAAATTTAAGTTCGGCTATATCTTGTATTAATTCACCATTTGCTATTGTAAATTCTGATCCGCAAGAAAAACAAATTGATGCCAATTTGACTTCGGATATTTCTCCTAATAATTCACCAGTTGAACAAAATTCAATTTCGAAACCATCATTTATCATTAAAAAAAAATTTAAAATTAATAAAAAAAATAAAAAACAAATAGCAAACCTTAAGTGTCTGGGTTTCGCTATTCAAAATTTAACTAATTTGATCACAATTAAAAAGGGAGACGAAAGTACGGTGAATTATGTTAAACAGGCCTTTGACAAATTAGTTGACTCATTTGAAGAAATTGATTCATAAAGTCAATTAATTTCTATTGCTTTTTTCAAAATTTGACTATAACTAAATAAAAATGCACAATATTAATTTTATTATTATACAAAGAACTTCAAAAATGCAATTGCTTTTTTCAAAATTTGACTATAACTAAATAGAATTGCACAATATTAATTTTATTATTATTATTATGCAGAAAACTTCAGAAATGCATAAGTGTGTAACATGTAATAAAGTCTTTACTAGAAAGGATAATTTACTGCGACATATTAAAAAACATGTTAACGGAAATTCCACAAAACTCAACAGTTGGTTGAAAAAACCAAAGCTTGTTAAAGGTAAGAACATTTTATTTTTCATGTCATATTTTGTAAAATATTTTTTTCTTAATTTATATAGATTCTACAAATATTGTAAAATATTGTAAAGAATGCAAGAAAAATATAAACCAAAGTCTATGGGGTGGACATCTTCGATCTAGTGTGCACAAGAACAATTCCAAAATAGGCTTGGAGGAAGGTGTTGAAATTATCAAGTCAGCATTCAGGGAACGAATAATATCTTATAGGATTTCCTCACATCAAAACTTCATAAATGTGAAAGAATATTTTCAACATTTGGAATACAAAATTGCACATCTAATAGATCAAGAACTGCAGAAACATAAATGTATCAAGCTAAATATGGAACTGTTCGGTTTCTATTTTAACCCCAGCAGCGACAGCTATGATGTCAAATCTTTTAATGCGCCGTTCCAAGTCATTTGCCAGGGATATCAGAAAAAAGAACTGTTAGAGCAAATCTGCACCATTATTGACCAGAAAGCTGACGAATTTGCAGAAAGAGATTCAGGTAAAGAATTTATTTTCGATTTTACAACAGCAACAAAAAAAGTAATTTTTTAATTTTTACGTTGCAGGATGGGCTTTGATGAATTTACTTCATTTGGAAATTAATGTTAACAAGCACAATCCGCTGAGAGCCTCATCTTTTATCGAACTTCCTCAAGAGATCAAGAGACGTCAAGCTGTGATCAACATTAGGAATGATGACAACTTTTGCTTCGCCTGGGCAGTTGTGTCTGCTCTTCACCAACCACGCGGATTAGATTTTGAAACTTCATCCTACCCACACTACTCTTCTGTTTTGGATATGTCAGGTATAGAATTTCCAATGTTGCTAAAGAACATTAAGATTTTTGAAGAAAAAAATAACATTTCTATTAATGTATATGGATTAGAAATTATAAATCCTAAAAAGGGGTATGAAGTAATTGGTCCACTTTATTATTCATCGAATAAAAAAAATCAACATGTCAATTTATTGTTAATAAGTGATGATGATGAAAAAACTTTTCATTATTGCTATATTAAAGATTTATCAAAACTAGTTTCTGCACAAATTTCTAAACATCACGGAAAAAAATATATTTGCGATGGTTGTTTACAATATTTCCCTACAGAAGAAAATTTATTACAACACAATAGCTATGATTGTGATCATTTACGAATTAACCTACCTTCTAAAGAATTAATAAAAGATAAGTTTGGAAACTATTCATATGATAATATTTTGAAATTTGTAAATTATCATAAACAAATGAAAGTTCCTTTCGTGGTGTATGCAGATTTTGAATGCATTTTAAAGCCTTTAAATAATGACAATGTTGATAAAAATCCTAATACTTCATACACCTTAAAACAATATGAACATATTCCACATTCATTTGCCTATTACATTAAATGTTCCTTCGACGATAATTATTCTAAATTTGAAAAATATAGAGGTCAAAATTGTGATACATTATTTATAAATTCTTTAGAAAGAGATGTGTATAACATATACAATAAATATTTAAAGGCTCCTAAAAAAATGATCCCTTTGAACGAACTGGACAAAATTTATCATAACTATGAAAAAGTTTGTCATATTTGTAATAAACCTCTTTTAAATGACAGGGTTGCAGATCATTGTCATATAACCGGTCTTTATAGAGGTCCAGCTCATTCACTCTGCAACATAAATTACAGAATACCTAACTTTATTCCAGTTATATTGCATAATTTGCGTAATTATGATTCTCATCTATTTCTTAAAAAATTATGCTTAAACAAAGAACAACTAACAGTTATCGCACAAAACAAGGAAAAATATATTTCATTTGAAAAGCTTATTCATGTGGATAACTATTTTGATAAAAAGACACAAAAGGCTAAGAAAAAAAATATATCATTAAGGTTTATTGATTCATTTCAATTTCTATCCCATTCTTTATCAAAACTCTCTGAAAGCTTAAAAGATGAACAATGTAAGGAAATAAAAAAAATTTTCAATGATGAAGAAAGATTTAAACTTATTCGGCAAAAAGGTGTATTTCCTTACAGTTATATTGATGATTATTTAAAATTAGAAGAAACAACTTTACCTCAGAAAGACCAATTTTATAATACTTTAACGGATGAGCACATCAGTGATGCAGAATACCAAAGAGCTGTAAAGGTTTGGCAATTGTTTAAATGTGAATCTCTTGGTCAATACTCCGACGTTTACTTACTCTCTGATACTTTACTTTTGGCAGATATTTTTGAAAATTTTAGAAGCACTTGTTTATCCACATATAAGCTCGATCCAGCTCATTTTTACACTTTTCCAGGTTTATCCTGGGAGGCGTGTTTGCGTTATACTGGAATAGAGTTAGAATTGTTAACTGATCCAGATATGATACACTTTTTCAAAAAAAGCGTTCGCGGTGGTGTGAGCTCTTGCATTTGTAGAAAATCTGAAGCTAATAACCCATTTCTTTTAAATTTTGATTTTTTAAAGCCAACTAAATACATAATTTAATATGATGCAACAAATTTGTATGGTTATGCAATGTCACAGCACATTCCAACGGGAGCTTTTGTTTGGTTAACAGATAAAGAAATCAATGATTTAAATATTATGAATATTTCTAAAAAATCTAATAAGGGATATGTTTTAGAAGTTGATTTAGAATATCCTACAAGTCTACATTCCTATCATAACGATTTTCCGTTTTGTCCAGAAAACTTTAAACCGCCAAATTCTAAATGCATAAAATTAATACCCAATTTAAATGATAAATCAAAATATGTTATTCACTATCAATTATTAAAACAATGTTTGGAACATGGACTCAAGTTAACTAAAGTTCATAGAGTTTTACAGTTTTCTCAATCTGATTGGTTGAAAAAATATATAGACTTGAATTCAAGATTAAGAAATGATTCAAAGAATGAATTTGATCGTAATACTTACAAGTTGGCAAATAATAGTATTTATGGCAAGACTATGGAAAATGTTGATAGGAGAATTGACGTAAGACTTGTTACAGAGTGGGAAAAAAATAGAAGAAAAGATGGTGCTGAGAATTTAATTGCAAAACCATATTTCAAGGACTTAACAATATTTTCTGAAAACTTGGTAGCTATTCAAATGCAAAAGATTCAAGTTACTTACAATAAACCAATATATGTAGGCTTCTCAATATTAGATATATCTAAAACTGTCATGTATGATTTCTTTTATAATTTTTTAAAACCTCTTTATCAGGAAAATATTTCACTTTTATACACCTATACCGATTCGTTCATTTTAGAAGTCACAACTCCAAATATTTATTCTGACATGATAAAAAATATTCACAAATTTGACACATCTAATTATGAATTTAATAATATTCATGAAATGCCTATTACAAAGTCAGTTATAGGAAAATTCAAAGATGAATATGCTGGTGAACCCATTACTGCTTTCTTTGGTACTGGAGCAAAAGCATATTGTATTAAAACGGAAAACAGTTTAACAAAAAAAGCAAAAGGTGTTAAAAAAAGTGCAATTAAAAAGCAGTTGGATTTTATTCATTATAAAGATGTTGTTGAAAATCATTCTAAAACCTTTTGTTCAATGTATGTTTTTCGATCTAGACAACATACAATTTTTACAGAGTTAATTAATAAATTGGCTTTGAGTTCCGAAGATGATAAGCGGTATAAAATTCCCTATAGTTTTAATACATTAGCTTGGGGACACCAAGATATTGCTTTGTATCAATGGAATGCAGAACATGAAGATTTAGATATATTTATGTAGATATTATAAGGTATTTAAATTTGTTGTTTTTGAAACCAAAGTTAGTCTTCATAAGTCTTTCACAAAATGTGCATAGAAACTTTTGACAAAGAAATTGATAACAGTTATTTTAAAACATATGAAAAACGACTTTCCACTTTTAAAAAATGGAAAGGAAAATTGAGACCAGAAGTGTTAGCTGGAGCTGGCTTTTACTATACTTCAATCAATGATATTTGTAAATGTTTTTATTGTGGTATTGAAATTTTTGATTGGTTAAGTTATGATGATCCTATTGTGGAGCATAAGAAATTTGCTAGGAATTGTGATTTAAATAACTGTTTATGGAAAAATAGGAATCGAATAATTGTAACCATTCAAAATAAGTCTTCAAGCTACACATTTTATATAGTATTATTAATATCCTTATTTATGAACTTTTACATATATTTAAATTAAGTATTTTATTGTTATTTTTTTACAACTGCTTTTGCTTTCGTGGTGAAAGTATCTGCTTAATGTTAATAAATTTGGAATATAATTATTAATTTGTTTTAATGACTATCAGTAGATCTCAATTTATTCTTCTTTATTTTATTTTCCAAAATGTTTTTTATGTTCATCATCCCCCTGGCGTAACACAGTGTGAAATATGTTTTTCTAATAAAACAGACGTCACTCTAAGTAAATATTGTAAATTTATGAAAATTGGATTAATTAACAATAGTACAATTAGTTGGATGGAACGAATAAATGGAAATGAAAATGCAAGTAAATTTTTTAAAATTTTGTATCATTATCCAAATCGATCTATTTTTGATACAAATTGGATAGAAAGGTTAGAGTTTAAAAATAATCAGTTACAAATTTTAACCCCCAACTGTACCAATTATTATGACGGATTCAAAAATTATTACTTTTCCATCATTAGTGTTACATTAAACTTTGCATTATTTTTATACATTACCATTTTAATTATTTATCTTTATTACAAATTTCAAACTGGAAATCTATTTTTTCATTAATCCATTTTAATCAAAACTTTAAAGAAAGTGGGGATGAGAATATTTAAGTACAAGAATAACACAATATGTTTCAGTCTCGTTTAGTCATTATGAACAACGCCGTGGTTCATAAACCTTTGGAAACGCTTCTTAATTCAAAAATTTATTTTTTAAATAATTCTTTGTCAAAATTTGTTCTTGTTGGCATTAGTTTAAATGATTTTTCTCCAAAAATTGTAATTGGTGGAAAAACTGGATTTTCAATCGCACTAACCGAAGAAAATTGGAAAGACATTTGTGTTCATCAAGGAATTATTGTAAACAATTTCTACTTTCCTCAAGTTGATCAAACCAGTGTGAATATAAACAACATTCATCTGCAGGTTCAGAAAATAAATGATACCCCTGTTCTACAAATTACAAAAGGCCCAGACTTCATATACTTAGGACAAGAGTCTTTGGACAATTTGTGGCGATTAAAGGAAATTATTGATTATAGATTATTTATACTTAAAAGGCAAGAATTCATTACATATTTCAAAATATTTCAAAATAATATTTCATCTGATTGTGGCGACTTGTGTACGCATGTTTATAATATAATAAGTCCAACAGAAAATCCTAACAGTGAAAATGTTTCAACTATGATGGAATTACTTGCTTTATATCCTGAACAAATGGAAAACAAATTGAAGCAAAATGGAACAAAACGAAAATATTACGAAGAAAACAATGAAAATGGATCAAACAGAAAATATTACGAAGAAAACAATATCTTTTCTGGAAGAGAACAATAAGGTGCATGTGTTAGTGAAGTGGAGCTTTGCTTACAGACAAGCCCGTAGGAGTAACTTTCAGATGTGGTACTTAGATAGACTCCGTTTTGAAAAAAGAATAAATGATTGTAAACTTATTCTAGATTCGATATTATCTGAGGAACATAGAAATAAAATATATTTGACACGTTTTAATAAAAATTGTATTTGATGTTTTACTTAATAAAATTTTAGTTTAGTAAATGTGAATTTTATTTGAAATTAATTAGCACATTAAGACTTTGTAATTTGTATCAGCTAAAGCATAAAGTGAGGAACAGAAATAAAACAAATTTAACTAAAATTTAATTTCAATTTAATTAAACAATATTTTTTTTATCAATCCATGTATTATATTTTTTATCAAGTCCTAACCATTTCACATAAACTTTGTTTCCTTTCCTTCTCAAAATCTTCTCAATAAGATACACATCGGTATGCTTTACTTTTAGTAATTCTTGCTCATAAAAACCACCCAGAATGTCCTGATTATCTTCGTCTTGAATTAAATATGTCCAAGGGTTTGTCATCTTAACTTCTTTAATGTGGAATATCTCATTTGACCAATTTGGTGTGTAACCTTTTGAAAATGCCTCTCGATGCTTGCTTATTCGTACGTGATCACCCACTTTAAACTTTGGAGATTTTATATCTAACGTTTTAGCATGAGTAAATGCAGATTTCAAGATTCTATTTTCATTTGTTTTATTTACTTGTTTTGGCTTCATTCCTATTGAAGAATGTTTTGTATTGTTATAATCTTTTACAATATCCGCTAATATATTAAACCATTTGTAATTTCCTTGAATGCTAAATATTTTCCACATATTATTCTTTAAAGTCCTGTTCACTCTTTCTACTATACTCGCTTTCAAATTGGAAAACGTGCTATAATGGTTAATTCGAAATTGTTGCATCAAATTTTGAAAATTTACATTGAAAAACTCTCTTCCTCTATCCGTTTGCAAGTTTTTTGGTGGAGTTTTTGCACTGATTAATATTTTTTTCATTGCCGCTGTTACGTCTTTTCCAGATTTAGATTTTAACGGTTCGGCCCAAACATACTTAGAAAATACATTTATGGTAATCAAGATATATTTAAATCCCTTATTAAATTTGGCATAGGGTAACATTTCAACCAAATCAGCTTGAAAAAGATCATTTAACCCTTTCACTACCACCCTTCTGCGTTTGTAGTTTTTTCTAGCAGGTTTATGTAATTCATTAACGACTTGCTGTTTAACGGTTGTCATGACAACAAACTTGTTTATTCAATTTTAAGGAAGTTCACTTTCTATGTTTTGTAATAATTCGAAATATAACTTTTATATGTTTTTTCCCATTCATTCAGTTTATCAATTTGTATTGTATAACTTTTTTCATTTAAAATTTTACTAATTTTAGTAATCTTCTTTTCTAACGCATTAAAGGATTTTTTTATCTCTCCAGTTAAGAAAGTAGTTGATCTACTATCACTATTTTTTAATTCCTCCTCTGTTTTATTTAATTCTTGTTCTAATTTCTTAATTACACTGGACATTATATTTTCCAAGGAAATATATTGTAGATTTTCTTCCAAAGTGAGTTGGTCAATTGTTCTACTGTTAAGAATGCTATTTTGATTTCTTTTTTTTTCATCATCTAACCTTTTTATAAAAGTTCTTAATTGTTTAATTTTTTCCTTGTGTTTTTCAATTATTACTTCTCTTATATTTGTTTCCATTATTTTATTAATTTTGTTGATATCATCACTTAATTTTTTGTCTTCCTTTTTAACATGTTCATTTAAAAATTGCAAATTTTTACTTATTTGATTTAGCGTTAGCAACTGTTTATTAACGTTTTCAATTGAGGTATAGCATCCTTTAATCTGGTTCTCATACTTTAAAAAATTTTCATCAAAAACCTTAAGCTTTTTAGCAAAGATTTCATTATTTGTTTCATTTTCACCTAATCTCCTTTTTAAATTATTAATGTCACTTATTCTCTCTTGATTTTGTTTTGAAATATGGCGTCCAAATTTATCAACTGTCATGTTGAGCTTTCATTAAACAATAAATATGATTATATTTGATAGCTGTTATTTATAGTATTACTTTATCTTCTCTTAATTCTTCAATAATAGAGATAATCTCGTTACTATGAGCATTATTTCCCGCATCCCTTGATGAAATTAATAAACGTAGCCTATCAACAATTTCGTTAACATTATTCCAGTATACATAGTCTGTATTTGATCTGTTTGTTTTCAAAATTAATCCCTTTCCTGTAGATTTGGCTCTAGTTGTTCTAAACGGAGGTTTTGGTTTGTTAAATGCTGTAACTAATCTTGGCAAGGTTTTTGTCTTTGTAATCCCCTTTCTTTGTAAATATGGTCCTATTATTGTAACATATTTGTGTGATGTATTTCCTTGAACTTGTTCATTTGAATCAAAATTCCTACGATATACATTTGTTTTAGCTAGAATGTTCATGTAATTATCTAAATCTTCCTTCTTATAACCTTTCGGTTCTTTTTTGAAAAGCAATTCGTATAAACCTGGCGTGCCTATGTACGTTATTCCTCCCACTTTAATGTCTTTTCCAATAATTTCTACCGGTATCTGTGTTAAACCAAAAGAAAACTTATCCGTTTCGAGGTCATGAACTATTCCATAATAATGGTCAAATTTATGTTGTGTATCTTTCACACCCTCATCAATATATGATCTGGGTAATTCATGAAAATCTGCTAAGTAATCTTTATATGATGGTGTACCAACATAGGTTTGAATTGTTTTTCTAGTTTGTTCCAATATGTCTGACAAGTTTAAATTTGTTGTTGTGTCACTAGAAGGATCTGAAGTTTCTGCTATAACAGTTGATGACAATGGTTGTACTACAGGAGAGGAAGAAGTGATACTACTGTCATTTAAAAATGTTGGTAGTTCTGTAGGGAGTGACGGAGTTTTTCCTGTTTTCTGAATATTTTTCGTCGGAGTTGATGTTTTATAAAGCTTTGTAGGTGTTTTGAAATCTTCATACTTTGAAACTCTTTCTTCTTTTAAATCGAATGGTTCGGATTTACCAATACTTGAAATTAGCTGTTTAAGTGGTTGTGTTATTGGTCTATAAGTTTGTTCTAATTCGGACTGAGCAGAAGAAGTAGCTAATTTCAAGCTTTGATATTTCTGCTTCACGGCTTGTCTGGATCTTATTAATTCTCGAGCTAAACGTTTATCCATGCTGTACAAGTTTTAAATGAAATAAAACTGCAAATTTTTTACTTTTATAAATATATAAAGGAATCGAATTTACTCCTATATCTGCCGTGATTTACTTCACAATCTTTGTCAATTACAAGAAAGCCATATGGATCCATCCAACAGTTAGCACAAATATTTTTAAACTGATCAAATGTCATATCTAATATACAGTGGTCATTATATATATGTTTTAAACTCAAACAGTCCTGTTTAAATAAAATTAATAATTATGCATTTTCTCGAATTAGACGTTTAAGGATTGAGGAATATCCTTGAAAAATAAAAAAACAATCGGTGTTTCTATGCCTTCCATGCGTGAAATAGTCCCTAATAATAGATTGATTATGACAAGGAATATCATCAAAAATGATAACGGAATTTGGCTTTATCTCATGAGGTGAAATAATGTTCTCATCGCTATCATATTCAAAGTATCCAATTTCTTTCATAGGTTTTAACAACTTTCTTAAATATTCATATTTTGGTTGATCTAATGACTTATGATGAATGAATAAACATAGACATTTTCAAACCTAATTCCATTTGGATGCTCGAGCAGTGTAAGCATAACGTTGGTTTTACCGCTACCACTGCAACCAACTATAAGCCCTCTTTTTGAACCACCGCAAAATAAGTCACCATGCTTTCTCAACTGTTTACTTAAAATTTTTTCATCATGATTATTTACTGGTAATGAGAATTTTTGTTTTTCAATCCTCATTCTTAATCACACTAGTAAATATTTTTAGCTGTAAAAGTATTTATACCAGAAAAATGTCAATGTGCTTTTAGTATAAAAAGAACTTCAATGACTGTGGGTCGCCATAAGTTGAAAAAAACTATTAAAACACGTAATAGAAAAGGCTCTGGTTTATGTTTTTCAATCCTCATTCTTAATCACACTAGTAAATATTTTTAGCTGTAAAAGTATTTATACCAGAAAAATGTCAATGTGCTTTTAGTATAAAAAGAACTTCAATGACTGTGGGTCGCCATAAGTTGAAAAAAACTATTAAAACACGTAATAGAAAAGGCTCTGGTTTAGTAAATAAATTAATTAGCAAACTACCTTTCGAAGTTCATATACCAGGATATAATTATTGTGGTCCCGGCACCAACTTGGAAAAAAGATTAACTAGAGGTGACGTTGGTATAAATCCATTGGATTCCGCTTGCAAAGAACATGATATATCTTACTCTCAGACTGAAGATTTATCAAAAAGACACATATCTGACCAAATATTAGAAAAAAAAGCCTGGGATAGGGTAAAAGCTAAAGATTCTTCTATTGGTGAAAAAATTGCAGCTTTAAGTGTTGCAGGAATAATGAAGGGTAAAAGAAAGTTCGGTTTGGGATTAAAAAATACAAAAGGGGGTAAACTTAAATTGAGAAAAAAACGTATCATTCGAACGCCCAAAAAAATTGGAGGATTTCTACCTCTTTTGTTTCCCATTCTTGGCGCCCTGGGTGCACTAGGTGGAGGCGCGGCAGGAATTGCTAAGGCAGTAAATGATGCTAAAGCAGCTAAACAGCAACTAGAAGAAATACATAGACATAATATTGCAATGGAAAATGCTTTTAAAGAAGGGAAAGGATTATATATTAGACCATATAAAGGAAAGGGACTATTTATTAGACCTTATAAAGGAGGATCCGTCAAAATGAAAGCAATCAGACAAAAAAAAAACTCAAAATAAGTTTTCCAAAAAGAGCAATTACGAACAATGATATTATTAAATATGTAAAGCTGTTAAAAATAACTGGCTTTAGAGGTGTTTTTATGCTCGATGAACTTCCAAAAAAAATTAATCTGAAAGAATGTGGTATTGTAAATTTGGATAAAAAACAAAATAAAGGATCTCATTGGACTGCTTATATTAAAAATAACAAAAATGTAATATATTTTGATAGTTATGGAAATTTAAAACCACCTTTTGAACTTCTCAAATATTTTAATTCGAATGGCAAAGTGGATGTATTTTATACTTATGAAAATAAACAAAAATTTAATTCATATAACTGTGGTCAACTATCCCTAAAATTTTTGCAAAAAAATATATAAACTCATTATTTATTCTAATATCTCATTCATAAATAAACTGCAATGTCTACCACAATTGCCATATCAGGAAACAGTTCTGTTTTGTCTGCTGATTTTAATCCGCCCATATATTTAGAGGATGAAAAACAATATTACCTGGGTTTAGCTGATTTTGAAACGTTTATGACTATCCCCAATATAAAAGAAGGATATAATAAATTTTATATAGATAAAAAAGTAATTGTTATTCCCGACGGAACTTATGACATTACAGATATAGAAACATACATAAGAGAAAGTATAGAAGATTTATTTCCGAATGAAAAAATTTTTTTTCTTTTAAAAGCAAATGTTAATACTCTAAAAACTTTTTTAATGTGTAGTAGAATAATTGATTTTACCAAGGAAGATTCGATAGGAAAAATGTTGGGTTTTAATAGCAGGATACTAGAAGCTATGAAAGAGGAAGAATCAGATAATGTTGCAAAAATAACTAAGGTGAATGCTATTTGTATTGACTGTAATATTTGTGTCGGTTCTTACAATAATGGTAAACCTGTTCATATTATTCACCAGTTTTATCCAACTGTAGCTCCAGGGTATAAAATAGTTGAATCTCCTTTGCCCATTTTGTATTTTCCAGTTAGCGTCAAAGCAATTAACAATATAACAGTTAAAATAGTTGATCAAGACGGAGAACTTATCAGTTTTAGAGGAGAAACTATAACAGTAAGGTTACATTTACAAACAAGTGAAATATAAAATGGTTGTTAGATATAATAGAGCCCTTGGGATGAGACTTGCCCCTACCACTATCAACAAAGTAAAAACTTATAAAAAGAAAAAGCCTAAACAACAGTTCAGTATCAAATCCAACACCAACAAGTTAAGACGAGATAATCGTAAATTTCTCACATCCTTGGGTTTCACTGTTTTAAAATAATGAACATATTAAACG
The DNA here is from genome assembly GCA_030620095.1 of Kuschelorhynchus macadamiae. Classification (NCBI taxonomy): domain Eukaryota; kingdom Metazoa; phylum Arthropoda; class Insecta; order Coleoptera; family Curculionidae; genus Kuschelorhynchus; species Kuschelorhynchus macadamiae. The sequence goes on along the minus strand of JAUTXW010002270.1, from coordinate 369,436 downwards.
TAAACGAAAAGCTTTATGTAGACAATTCCATCGTCAGTTCTGAGCTTCACACATATCAACCATATATTTCTTCAAAATTCGATTACAATGATGAAATAAGGATCCCAATTCAAGAACTCGATGCTTACACTCTACCATCAGATAGTTTACTTTATATCGAAGGAAAATTAACTAATACAGAAGGTAAATATAAGAAAGAATTGCTATTTATTAACAATGGTATAGCCTTTTTGTTCAGAGAAATCCGCTATGAACTAAACGGAATTACTATAGATTCAATAAGAAATGTTGGATTAGCATCAACCTTAAAAAGCTACCTTTCTCACAATACCAACGAAAGTTTAAAACTGGAAAATGCAGGTTGGTTTCCACATCGGAAAGAAGGTGATACAATTTTAGTTGATAATGATGGAAAATTCTCCGTATCCATACCACTAAAAATGCTTTTAGGATTTTTTGAAGATTACAGAAAAATTATTATGAATATGAAACAGGAATTGGTTCTTATTAGATCAACTGATGATTTAGATGGTGTTATTTTCAAAGAAGATCCGGCACACCTTGTTACTGCTCCTGACACTCCATTGGTTACTTTCGATAAAATTTATTGGAAAGTTCCTCACATTCTAGTTGATATGCCACAACAACTTGCTCTATCAAAAATATTAGAATCAAATAAAGATATATTGATAGGATTCAGGAGTTGGGAACTTGTTGAATATTCTTCTCTAACCGAAACAACCCGTCACACATGGCCGGTAAAAACAACTAGTAAACTAGAAGCTCCTCGTCATGTTGTGATTGGCTTTCAAGAAAACAGAAAAGGGAAAATTGTTAAAGATATGAGTAAATTTGACAATATTACCTTGTCAAATATTAGAGTATATTTAAATTCTGAAAGATATCCTTATCACGATTTGTACTTAAATTTCGAAGAAAACAAATTTTCTGCTTTATACGAAATGTTTGCCAACTTTAGACAGTCTTATTATGGTGTTCCAAATGAACCCATTTTTAATCCTGAACAATTCAAAAACATTAGTCCTATTACACATATTGATTGCTCCCATCAAAAAGAAACAATTCAAACGGGATCCGTAGTAATGAGAATTGAATTTGAGACACACAATGCAATTAAAAAAGATACTTCTGCTTATTGTCTTATTTTACATGACAAATTATTTAGCTACAACCCTCTTACTAAAATTGTGAAACAATTATAAACTTTATCCCCACTATTTTCATATTTCGATTTAATTTAAAGAAATTTTCAAAAGCTTTTAGTTTTAATCATGACATCAAAACTACAACTACAAATTGAAAAATTTATTTTTAAAATTAATCAACTGAAAGAAGAAATTGCAAATTATTCAAGTAAAAAAAGTCTCATTAAAAAATTTGCTGCTTTGAAAATATGAGATTGGTTATAGATATTCAAGGATTCAAAGATGAAAAAAATAAATTTATACCGAAAGAGCTTGCAGCTTTTGATGGTTATGAAATGACTCATTACATTTTTAAAAAGCCTTTTCCAATGGAGTTTCTTTCACCTGATTGTCACAAGCAGGCGGTATGGTTAACGAAAAATTATCATTGTATACATTGGAATAATGGATTTACTCCATTACATCATTTCCCAAAAATAATTGAAACACTTACGAAGAAAGCAGATTTTGTTTTTGTAAAAGGAAGCGAAAAAAAGGATTTTATACAGAAATATTCTAAAAAGCATGTGACTGAAATAGATGAACAACCAGCGCTAAAGCTAATGGAACCAAAATGCTTCTATCATTCAAAATCACCTTGTATGTGTGCTTTGACAAATGTGTTATTTTTATATGACAATTGTTTTATGAATGAATAAAAATATAAAAAAAAAACTTAATTACCTTTTTATTTTGCATTAACCAACCATGATTGAATACAATTAATATGATACCTTAAATCTAATTTTCTAAATTCATTTAAAAGTTCATACTCATTTTTATATTTTAAATAATCATTACAAAATTTAGCGGCTAATTTACATTGTTTCATTCGATCTATATTATTAACATATGCTGACAAATCTTGTGCTTCTGCGTCTTCTTCGCCTACAATTGATAAATATTGGAAGTATGCAGCAGATATAATAAACTCTTCATACATTTCAGTAACCATTTGCTCCATTGTAAATATTATTAAATTTATTCTTCCTTTTCAATTTCTTGAAGAATAGTATCCTCGTCAATAAATTGCTTCAAGTCTTTTAAATAGTAACCAAAGCCAATATCTTTTAGATCTTGAATAAGTTGAAAAAAATTTAATGTTTCAATGTATTTGTTGCAACAGAGGGCAGCCTTTACGAATTCCTCAGATTGATTACAATAAAAGTCTATCCACTCCGGACCACTTGCCATACAATATGAGAAATAGGTTTTTGAAAGATTACTAAATTTCTCCTCTAATAATTTAACTGCAATCAGCAACTCAGCCATTTCATTTATTTAACATAATATTTTAAATATGTAGGGGGACGTCTCTTGCGAATAGGATTAACTTTCTTTGATAATACCTGTTTTTTATCTTCGTATAATTGAAACCTCTTTTGGGTTGCAATAATAGCAGGTATAAATTGGCAATCTTCTCCTATAAATTCTATTAGGTGGCTTAATTCTCCTACAAAGTATGATTTCCCAAATGTATTGAAAAACGTAGTAAGGCTTATAATTCCTTCTAAATAATCATCACAACAGTCAATTGCTTCCAAATAATCTCGTTTCAGTGGATAAAACAGCTTGGTGTATTCATCTTTCGAAATCACTTCAAAGAAATTGAGATATTTAACTTTTAACTGTCTGATAGTTGTAGTTAATTTTTCGCGATTACACATAATTCACTTATTACTTGACACATTTTTTCTTTTTGTTTTATACAAAATTGGTGGAAAAATTCAAAAATAACTTTTTACGCAACTCGAGCACAGCTTAGTAAATGTGTCTCGGCATACTAAAATGATCATGATGCACCTATTTATAAGACTTAAGAATGCAAAATCAAATGTGGGAGAACAAAGAGAAAAAATTAAAAAATATGATGCGAATGAGAATAAAAGGGGAGGAAGTTAAGAATGAGGGACATGAGAGAGAGGAAGAGGAGGAGGAGGAGGCGCTCCCCTATTATAACTACTGCAGTGCCAAAACCATAGATTGGAATTGGAATAAGACCACATAAATGACCTGTCATGACCGGTCATTTACTTTAAGGGACCGATTTAGAAAAATTAACGTATAAATGTCAACTGGACAATTACCTTTATATGAAATGAAATGAAAAAAAAAAGTGAATTTAACAGAACAACTTTGTTCGTTTCCAACTGAGATAAAAAAAGCAACCTTTTAGGCATAATTTCGAACGTTTTTAAAGACTGCATTAATGACCACAAGTGACCGCGCCATAAAATAAATGATCAATTTATAAATGACCGGTTATATGTCAAACTTAAAAAAATCACCGCCGGCAATGGATGGAATACAGTAACGTTTTTAAAAACTAGTCTTGTTTATAATCGTTGGAAACTTAGCACCTTGGTAATTTGCAATGCTACTTTAGTATCCTACCACTGAGCTAGAAAAAAATACTACTTTTAAAACCGAAAATATAAAGAACATTGTAGTTTGTATTTTGTTTATTTTCTAAAGTAATGGAATCACGAAGGTATTACTCGCTCTAAACTAGGAGACGCACATGTCAAATTGCGTCTGCGTATTTCAAAAAAACGTCATCATATCATTTGGTCATCTGTCATACGTTCCATTAAAAAAAATAAAAGAGAATAATCAGTCATTATTTTATGTTTGGTGATGTAGTGTATTTCTCGAATATTTGTCACTAACAAGTGGACATGAAAGTCTTGAATTAAAACTATCCCTATTTGAGCTCAAATATCTATTCAAAATGTCATTACTGGTTATGAGTTTCAATTTTTTAGTTTCGATCTTTTGTGTTCCGTTTATGATGCTGTTATTGTCAATTATATTTTTGGCATCCATAGGAAAGTCTTTGGGAGTAAGAAGACTTTACGTGAACGTTCTGCTAATGATATTCGAGGTAAGTCTAGTAAGTAAATCGAGGAAGCATGCATCCAGCAAAATGTTAGAAGTAATTTAATTCCAAATCCTAAGATTTGAATAGCTGTTTTTTTCCTAATTTCGAGCCATATAAATACTAAGTTAAGTGGAATTCCAGTTTTATGTCAGGAAACTAAGGTAGACTGGAAATATAGGTATTTATAGTCTTCAAAATGTATGCTTTTAATATTCATTTTAGTATTCCCATACATGAGCAATTTTTATTCTTGATACAATATTTTCGCTTCTAAAATATTAAACATATAGGAAATGTTTAAGGGTAAAATAGTCCAAGCAGGTCCTGGTTAAATTTAAATATTGCTTTAACCTTAAACATGTTCCAGGCCCTTTCAATTTATTTAAAAGTGAATATTTAAATACATATTTATATATTAGGTACTTGCATTAATATTTATTTTTATGAAGTCCTACAAGATTAGGTTTTTTTTATGTTTATGTTGTTCTTTTAAAATACTGGCATTGTTCCAAATCTAACTTTTAAATAATGCCTACATTTATATTGACATTTTCAAGTTGGCTTGTAAGTGAATGTGACTTGAACCTTTAATTCAGTTGATGCATCAAATCAAGATAGAAGGCACATAATGCTGAGGTGACTTCATGGTTTCTCTTTATATTTAAATAAATCAAATCAAAATGATATTTCCAAGGATATCCTAATCATATGCACTTTAATGATCAAAGTTCATCAGATCCCAAGGATATAGCAGATACGAGCAAAGATTTCTTCCAGTCCATCTATGTAGTTTCTGGCAAGAATTTCATGCCTCCTGATGTTATTCAGAACACAACATGGATCAACAATAACCTTAAAACAGTTGACATTATGTTGGACAAAGTGTTTTATAAGCTAGTTGAATTGGATGATAATAAGAGTCTTGGCTGTGATGGGATCGCTCCTGTATTTGCTAAAAATTGCAGTCAAACATTAAATTTACCATTTAGTCTAATATATCATATATCTGAGTTATCTCAGCCAATCAATATGGGTTTTTGCAGCAGAGGTCGTGTGAGGTAAATCTTTCAGTTTACTGCAGTGAACTAGCAGCCTTATTGGACAGCAATATGCAGGTTGATGCAATATACTTTGATTTTAGAAAAGCGTTTGATGCAGTTTGGCATTCAGGTTCCCTTGCTGTCTTGGTTTCAAGACTACTTGATGGAACGCATCCAAAAAGTGAAATTCAGGAATACACTATCCAAATATATTGATGTACATTCTGGCATCCCATAGGGCTCTCATCTGGCACCAATACTATTTTTAATTTTTATAAATGATTTATCTTTTATGTTCCAGGAGTGCTCATTCCTATTCTTTGTGGATTACCTGAAAGTATACAAACCAATAGCTTTTGCTGCAGATATTATACGTCTTCAAGAAATTATCAATAGCTTAATAACTGTGCGGACATGATAGAGTGAGCCTTAATGCTTCAAAGAGCAAAACAAGAACATTTACTCAGAAAAAACAGCTGATCTTGATTGTATATTATATTGAAAACACCCCACTACTCGTAAATAATTTGGGAGTTATATTTGATTTGGAACAGAGATTTTCTCAATACATTGAAAATGTAGTATCCAAAGCATTCAGGATGGCTAATAGAGGTTTTAAAATCTGTTTTGTGCTTTGGTCAGAAGTCATTTGGAGTATGCCTGCATAGTGTGGTCAACAGCTTACATAGTTTATGTTAAGCATCTAGAGAGGGTCCAGTCAAAGTTTGTGAACTTTTTGCTGTTCAAACTAAAAATTAATAAGGAATCACTCCAGTATAATGGGTGACATATGCCCGTACCTATAGTCCAATCTCAATCTCAGACTTAAGGCGTGCTTGATAAAGGAATACTCAAAACTCGAGATTCTGTTTATACTATAGTGCCGACTTCGTGCAATCTCGGCGGAGGAAAGCTTGATCAAACGCTTTCTAGTTACATTTGTTTTTCTAGTGATTTTTGAAATAAAATGTTGTAAACAATGTACGAACAGCTGTTTTGTATTGTCATTTGTAACGTGGCTGTGTTTACGTGGTGTTTGTTAATTATTTACTCTATTGATCTGTTCTTATTATTAAAAATGGAGCGACAAGATGACGATTTTTTAGAATTTATTGACTATGTTGAAAATGTGCAAGATAACATTCGGGTACCCAAAAGATATATACGAGATGCGGAGAATCCTGTGGAGTTTTACAACGAAAAAGAATTTCGATTCCGATATCGTTTTTCAAAAACCATTGTGCTGGATATTATATTTCCAATAATTGTTCATCGTTTGGTGCGAGTTAACAACCGAGGCTTACATATATCACCGCTGATCCAACTCCTAACTTGTTTACGGTACTATGCAACAGGAAATTTTCAGGTAAGTTGTATGTTCAAGTGTAATTTAAATTTAAGTTTATAATTTTTATTAACTTTCTAGATGGTAAGTGGAGATTTACATGGCATAAGCCAACAGACAATATCCCATATAATAAAGGGCATTTCAGAGGCAATATGCAGGCATCTACCTGAATATATAAGACTACCCGAAGGCCAGGAACAAAAATACCAAAATGTTAGGCTATTTTAAGCAATAGCAGGATTTCCTGGGGTCTCTGCATGCATAGATTGCACCCATATTAAAATTATTAGCCCCGGAGGTGATAATGCTGAAGTGTATAGGAATCGGAAGGGCATCTTTTCCCTTAATGTACAGGTGAGTTTTTTAACAAATACTTAAGAATTGTTATTAGCTAGGATGTTCTAAAAAAATTGTACCTTATATTTAGGTGGCAGTTGGTCCACAAATGGAAATGCTAGACATTGTTGTTAGACACCCTGGATCAACCCATGACAGTGTAATCTTTGATAGAAGCTATTTACGAGTATTGTGTGAAAGAGGAGAAATGGGCGGCATAGTTCTGGGAGATAATGGATATCCATGTCGGCCATATTTGCTTACACCAATAATACATCCAGGCAAGTTCTTATATATAATAAAGCAGAATACTTTATAAGGGGACAGCTGGTACAAATTCTGTCTCCAAAAACGTGGAGACTAAATAAGAGTTATCAGTCGGTTTTCTGTATCTACGTCACAACTCTCTGTTAACCATTGTATAATGTCTAAAATACGTAGTAGAGTAGTAGACTATCAATAAAATTTATAGAAGTGAATCTCGATAAAGCCAACAAAGCCTCTACTCTTCGTGGTATTCTGCTCTGTGCTTATATCCCAAAATCTAATTGGTATACATAAATAAAACATATTTGCTTATATTCTATCTATTTGTTATTTTCAGGTAACGTAAATGAGGAACGCTACAATAGAGCTCACAAGAGTACAAGAAACATTGTTGAACGAGTATTTGGGGTGTATAAACGACGATTTCCCTGTGTATACAAGGGGCTAACAACAAAGATAGAAACTAGTCAAGCCATAATTTGTGCTACGGCAACACTATACAACATAGGAGTGAAATATAAGGACAATTTTATTTTTGAAGAGGAAGTAGGCAGAAACATACCAGAAGAAGGCATTCAAAATGATAATCTTCAAAATAGCGCAGATAGGATTAATTTTTAGGAATAATTTTATTCAAAATCATTTTTAACATTTATTCATATATATTTTTAACATCTAATAATTTTATGTTTTGGAATATATATTTTGTTTTATTATATATATTTTTTTTAATTTATCAGATATATTATTTTCATTTTTCCCTAGCTTTGTCAATGAAAAATAGGTTATAAAAATTAGATTGTCAAAAAAAAAATATCGGAAATTTTGTATGCACTTTTGATGTTTACTGAAAATTATTCTTAATAAGGTGAGAAAAGATTTGCTTTATGGAAATTTAGATACAATATACAGAATACACAAAAATGAAAAGAGCATCTTGTAAGATGAACATTTTTGAATTGTTTTTTTTTGATGTAGCAAAATTAAGATGATACATTTGTAACAAGGAAACCAGAAAAGAAATCTAAGACTTGAGATTGTTTGTATTTCATCGATTAATATTATACCAGTTGGTTTTCAACTTTTAATAAGGTAAATAACCAAATTTGGAAAAATCTTGTTTATGAATTGTTATTTCTAGAGAATTTTAACTTTAATGTCGCTAGACTAAACTTCTAATTAGAAAAAAAAACAACAAAAAAATGTTTAGGATTTTATTTACACTGATTTTGTTTTTTAAAATATTCTAATTGCTAGTTCAGCTTCAGCCTCAGCTTTCTTACGAGCTGCAATTGCTGCCTGAAGCTGCTCATTTTCTATTTTTATTTTAATCTTGTGCAGTTCTTCTTGCTGCTGTATGCTCTCTCGCACTTTCTGGACACGAAGATCACTCTTCCTTTTGACAAATTTTGTCAATCCTTTTTGTCCTGCAACAAAATCAAATTTACTATGAAAATATTGTTTACCCCTTACGTATAATTTATTTATTCATTGTTGCCATATAAATTTACACCGTAAACCTTTGGCAATCTCAATTAAACAAAGCAATATAAAAAAATATATAATACTACAACACCCATTATATTTACATAAATATTTACCAGTTTCTCTAGATGAGTGTGTCGGGGTACATTGAGAAGCACCAGTCAGTGTAGCGGTTCCATTCACCCTGCTAACAGCTGGTGGACCACCGGCAACGGAAAGGACCGGAATGTCTTCAGACCCTTAAGAAAATATTAAATTAAAATTTAGCCAAGTACAGCTTTGCTTAATAAATTACCAGATGTAGACGGAGTCAATAAATCTTCTTTCACTACCGTATTTATCTTTATTATGCCATAATCTTCTTTATCTGAAAATAAATTAAAAATATATTAGAAAATTATATAAGGTAATAGGTAGAGAAAAGTAAAATTTCTATGAAAGATAAGTGATATGCAATATTCCTGTTGTATGTTCTCCTTATTAAAAGACTTTTCTTACACTTTACAGACCTATAGAGACTGTAGCAGATTGTCCATTTTGACTTGCTTCATAGACCCATGGACCAGTCAGTGTGATGCATGTGGGGCTGCAACATTGACTGCTTCCATGACAGGGTCCTTTTCCTCTGCAGGTTCAGGTCTACCGCCAGTTAGCAGTCGTTGGTATTTCAGCTCTGTAGTAGTCTTCTTTTTCCTACAAAAATAGAGTCAAAATATAAGATTGTCATACAAAATTGCACAAAAAAGACATTAGTATTTTCTGTAATTTTGAAAAATTATATTGGTGTACATTTAGAGGGGATGGCTTGTATATTTCATGAAAGCATGGGAGAAAAGATATTACAAACTGTATTTAAAATAATATAAGTAGTAATATTAATCATACCTTTGTTTTAAATTATTCCACAGTTTCTTCAGCTGTGCAGCAGTACGCCTTACATTAATAACTGCGGCCTGGGCGTTATATTCTGCAGCAACTTTTTCCCCATTCCTGTTGCTTCGCTTGAACAGTGCTCGCGTCAGTTCTTTTATTTTCAATAATATTCTTGTGTTTGTCCACCAGAGACAACAATTTTTCATTTTGTGTGTAGGGTGCCCTTTCACCACCTGCATATATAATACAAAATTAAAAGATATGTTTAACTAAAAATTCACTAGTACTTACCTAAGCTCATGTTTTATATATCCTCTTTTACACTTTCAACAAAAATCTAAATAAAAGACAATAAAAATGGACTGGAAAAATAGAAAATCAAAATACAAAAACCCAACACAGCGTCAAAACAGAATGGCAGAATGAATATGAAACTGAAACATCATCTGTCACACTTGAGGCAAGTCGAATAAAACTAGATATGTCTTTTGGATACACAATTCTTAATAACCAAATGATTCCTCTTATTTGCTTGGACTAATAAGATTTCGTGCCCGATTAATTTAGATATTAATAATTGTTCCCTGAGAAGCTTTAAACTGAAAATTGGAACAGTAGTTAACGATTTGTATATACATATATATATATATATATATATATATATATATATATATATATATATATATGAAATTGTTATTGTTTCAATTTAAACGTTTTTGGAAAGATGTCGAAGTTTTATTGGTATTATTACCTTATACAAGATCATTAACTCAAAGATTGATTGTCCTCAATTACTAAAAATGATATTATTTAGTGTACCTCAAAGATGTCTCTGTAATTATGATTTTTTCAATATTTCATATCACAGAACTAATTATGGCAAAACGTCATATATAATGCTTCTCACATAGCAAATTTAGATGGCAGTGATATTGATTTCTTTAATTTTAGTCTACCTAAGCTAAAAGATGTAATAAAATAGGTTATTTTATTTCGACTTGAACACTAATATTTTCTTTAATCAGTATCTATTTGTATTTGATTATTTGTTAAGTTTAAATTTTTTAAATGTAAAGTCTTAATTTTATTTACTCTTGTTTTTTTTTTGTAATGGCTGATCTGTTAATAAAACATTTATTTATTTATTTATTTCTGTTATCTGTAATTGTGACTATTGTCATTTAATTTTGTATTGTTCGTGCTTTTAATTTTTTTAATGTATATTGAGCATTTTTTTATTAGAATAGAATAGAATTTTATTCATAAAAAGTTACAAAAACCAATAATTCGTCAAACTGTCAAATAAAATACATAAAAAACAATTAAGATACTTAGAGAAGTAATACTTATATAAAACTAACTACAGTTATATTTACTTACACAATAAAATATATTAAAAACACGGAAATAATACTTACATATATATAAAACTAATTAGAATAACATTTACTTACACAAACTGGTTAAAATTGTCAAAAATGAACATAGGGCAAGGAATTAATTATTTCGGAGAATGTGCTTTTAATAAAAATGTCTTTAAATGTTTTTTCAACTCTACTGATGGCAGAGCTTTCATGTTACAAGCCAATAAATTGTACATTTTTCTCCGTATAAGCTAACATCCGTTTGTAGTTTTCTGATTCGGGTATATTCAGGTATGATGTCATTTTTACTTCTAGTGTCATGGTCATGCAAATGTGAGTGTTGGCTGTAAAGATGTAAATGGTTTTTGACATAATATGCAGTCGAAAGCATACAGGCTAGGAAAAGTCATTATATTCAACATGATAAAAATGTGTCTACATTCATCTCGATAATTAATAGCTGGATAGCAGCGTGACCCCAGAGTAACTGAGCTTCGAGTGGAAAGCGCAAAGTAAGCTACTCTGAGAATAATCTGAGATATCCTTTCAGATAATTGCCAAAGAGCAAAGATGCCACGACACAGCAGGCCACTCGACTCTTGTCCATGTTTCTCCCATCTCAGATGAGGATCGAATGTGACACCCAGATATCTTACACAATCGGGATGCATCTCCTAATCCGTCAGGTCACAGGTAGAAGAGATCATAATTTCTGTTTTGGTTGTATTCAGTGAGAGACCATTACCCATGAACCATCACACACCCGATGATTTTCGTTCCCAGCAGATTCAAATCTGTATTTGACACTAACAGAATTGTGTCAACAGCATAGTTAAAGCTTTTAGTGTTGCCAAGGTAGAGCTCCAGGTCACTTAAAAAAATGAGGAAGGAGACTGGTCCCAGGATGGAACCCTGGGGTACTCCAGTGTGCACTTCAAGCATGTCTCACTTTCACTATTTAGTAATACTGACTGAAGTCTGCAAGATAGGTAAGACGCTATAAGCTCCACACAAGGCTGGCCAAAACCTATTTGATCCATCTTACTGAGAAGGAGATCATGCGGGGTGCAATCGAAGGCCTTAACTAAGTCACAAAAAATGGCCGCTGAGTACAAGCCTTCCTCAAAACATTCCAAAGTGTATTCAACATACTTTAGAATGGCATCTGTTATACTTAAATACTTTTGAAAACCAAATTGATTTTTATTTATGATTTTGTTTTTTTCTAGATACTTGGAATCTATATGGCTTTCTCATATATTTTGGAAATAAAAGGGCAATATAGAAATAGGCCTGTAATTTATTTTTTATTTATTTATTTATTTTTTTATTTATTTATTTATTTTTATTTATTAATCTCATGTTAATGTACATATAGCACTCACATATGTCAAAGCAATACAATAAAAATACAAACACAAATAGTACAATGTATCATTAAAATATAAGGTTTTAAAATAATAATAACCATAATAATAGTCGAATTAATCATATCCTCAACATTCCCCTAAATCTCTCAAAGAAAAACGTTTAAATACCGGTACGACTGATGCAATCATTAAACAGTCTGGAAATCTACTCTCACGGATAAATTAATTAAGGATTTTTGTAAGTGGGACAATCAACACTCTCTTACACTGTTCAGTAGAAGTACATTGAAACTCAATTCCTCTAGATTTAAGGGCGCACATGTGCTATTTAGATTTATGCCTGTAATGTACTTGGCTTAAATAAATAGATACTACGTAGATACTCTAAATAGGTCTGGAATTATAAATAATTATGAGATTCCTTTTCAGTTACAAATAACACTGAATTTTTAAAATTATGTTTCATATATTTGTCTGGTAATATTTATAACCAAATTTCTGTCAATTTTAAGAGCCTTACTCTATCTGCATTTAAAAGGAAAATTACCAGATTTGTGTTAGATAGTCTTTAGTTGCATTTTACCCTTTTATTAAAATTCCACTGCTTTTTACATAAGACATTTAAAAGATCATTTTCATATAGATAAGTTAAGAAAAACTTATAAAAAGCCTTGGATCACATTGGGTTTGAGGGTATCTGCTAGAAATATGAGCAGACCGTTTTTGACCGCACCTTTGAGTGATAAACAATTAAATGTATTTTTTTAGTACATGGTCATATATCAATATTTGAATGAAGGTATTCACCTAAAGTTACAATTTACAATTCCCAATAGACTTGGGAATTACTTTTTTTTTTTTTAGTTTTTTGATGAGTAGCAGCAGCATGTGAAAGCGTAAAATGTGATTTTTTTATGGTAATTCTCTAAAACTCTTAGATATTTATACTACTTACTTGAAATTTGCAGTAGGATTAAAAAACAGGGATAACTGAAGATAATAATGTATTAGGTAAATTTACTACCCTCTTCCGGTTTATCCACTTTGTTTATTGCTTTGTTGCTAGTCTTATCAAAAATATTTGAAAAGGCAATGGCAAATCCAATGCTTTACTTTTTTGAGTCAAACAATTTGTTTTCTGAGTGTCAATATAGTTTTAGACAAGGAAAAAATATCACCCTTGTAATCTTGGACTTATTAAGCCACTTAATGGAATTGTTATGAGGATCGATTATACCTTTCGGCTTGACCTTGGCAAAACGTTCAATTGTGTATCCCGTGATATTCTTTTAAAAAAATTAAAATACTAGAATTTTAACAAAAATAGTATCAGACTAGTTCAATCACACCTGCAGTCAAGTTGTGAAAGCAAGTGGTGGTATGTCATCTCCAACAAAAATCGATCTCGATATCCCTCAAGGATCGATTTTGGGTCCAGTCCTTTTTCTCATTTTTATTAAAAACCTGTCCTTTGGACAACAGCTGAGCTGTTGTGCTTTTTACTGATGATGCCACTGCTTTTATTAGAGACATATCAGAGTGTGTGGCAGAGCAATATCTAAATGTCTCAAAGAAAAATGTGGAAGAATGGTTTTTGGCAAATAGACTTTTGCTTAAATATTACTAACAACAGTGTTCAGTCTGTCAAATAAAATATTCAAAAGAACTGTGGTAGAGAGAGCAGTCTGGTCAGCAATTTCTTATTTTACTATTACAGAATTTTTATTGGGTATACTAAATTGTGGGTTTTGACCAAATACCTTTATCAAAGTAACCACTATTAATATAATATAAACCTTTATGTTATATTACAATAATTCAGTTTAAATTTAGTTTTGATTTACATATTTAGGTTTAGATATACTTTAGAAAATTAAAACGAGTTTTACATATTAAAATGATTTTATTTGTAAATGTGAAAAAAAAATGTAACTTCTTTTCTACCTTTTTATTTTTACTGTCAGATTTATAGTTTCTGTTTGTATATTTAAAAGATTAAAAAATCTTCATTCTTATTAAGTCTAATGTTGAAAGCTTTTCCCATAATTTTAATACACTATTTATAGTAATAATCCAACATTTTTGATACTTAATTCTCTTCGATATCTTGGTCTTCTTTATTAAATATTTTTAGTTCATCTAAAAATGTTATGACTTTTGCAAAAAATCTGTTTGAAATTTAGAACCATCGAATACAGTTTTTTTAATTTTGAAAAGCTTTATTATTTGATTTATATTAAGAGTTTAAGCTTATTCTATCTAATTACATATAGTAAATAACAATATTTAACATGACACAATTTTTTTTATTTATACAAATTAATTTGTGCAAGATTTGCTGCACATAATGATTAAAGAAAAAACACACAATAGCACTCTACAATCCTATTACAGCCTTACATCTACAGATTTCATATATATGAAATCAAAAACCTTTTGACTTTATACTTAAAGTGTTTACCATTTTCAATATTTTTTGTGTCTAGTAGTAAATTATTGTATAGTTTAATACCCTGGTGAAAAATAGATAAAGAACCTACCTTTGTTTTAATTTGTGGCAAATAGATACAGATAAACTTTTTTGTTTATTATTTAAATAATGAATATATAACAGGATTTTGTACCTATAAATATTTTGTACATTAAGAAATCTATCTTAATACAACAGATGAGTTGGATATCTCAATGGTAGCCTAAACACATTTTTATTCTGAGTCCTCAAAAAACTTAATACTGAATTACCAGCAGTGCCCCAAAGTGATTTTAGGTAATGAAGGTGACTATAAACATGGGCATAGTAAAGGTGTTTTCTTATTCTCTGAATTAACAAGTAACCAACTCCATAATCCTATAGACGGTGAAATTTTTTTTCCTGACATGTTCTATAAGTTGAGTCCATAATAACTGGCTATCAATGTAAAGTCCTAAATATTTAACAACAGAGACATTTTGTAATGGTTGATTTGCAAATATGATGGGCACATTATTATTATTAAGATTTCTATGACTTAGGAACATATATGATGGTTTTGCAATATTTGCTTTTAACTTATGACTGTCTAACCAAGAGCTAAGGGTACTGAGATGTTTTAAGATTGCAGGTCTTACCAATTTAATATTTTTCACAGAATACACTAATGTCGTGTCATGTGCATAAAGCTTTATAATACCCTGAAGGGGAAGTTTACCGATGGAATTGATATAAACTAAAAATAACAATGGCCCTAGGATTGATCCCTGAAGGACACCACACTTTACAGTTTGCAAAGAGCTATATATTCTATTTATACAAATTAATTTATGAATGAATTTATTAGTGACAGACATTAAAATATTTTCACGGGTTAATTAATAGCTACAATTAAACAAATAACTGAATCCGGCTTACAATAATTAAACAGTCTGACAATCAGTCAATAGATCAATTACAAGACAATAAACCATAAAGTAATATATAAAACACTTCATAAAATGATACAAAAAAAAACATGTCATAGAATAATACATAAAACAAATTCTTAATAATAATTATGTTGAAGAAGAAAGGTGGTGTGAAAGTCGTAACAGCCATGAAACATTAATGCTGGAAACCAAACCATGCATAAACAACATTAATAAGGGTCATACAGAAGCTAGAAATAAAATTATTAAAGGTACTAATACTGCCAGAAAATGTATCACTGCAGCTGAAGAGAGAAAGTGGTACTTTATAGGTAATTTACACTCTGATACAACTACTGAGCAATTGAAAAAATATATTGAAGAAAACCAGGTTGGCATATTTTCATGTGATAAGGTTGAAACAAAAAATACACATATTGCATCTTTCCAAATCTCTGTATGTCCTAATGATACAGATAAATTACTGAGTGCAGATATATGGCCTGTTAATGTTACCGTTAGACCATATATATTTAGATTGAGGCAGAATGGGTTTACAGACAGAAATAAAACGAGCTTTGGACACAGAAAGATGGAAAGGTAATGTACTGTGTGTGAATGCCCAGAGCTTTATTGCCAATAAATACAGTATAGTTGGGGAACTCTTTCAACTTTGCCCAAAGATCATTGTACTGAGTGAAACACATTGCACACTGACATTGAAGAGGTAGAGGTTACAGTGGATGGATATAATCTAGTGAGATGTGACTCGGATAGCAGACACACTGGAGGAGTAATGATATATGTAAAAATACTAAATTTACAGTTTGCCGATCATATGTTGAAGAGGGCAACTACTAGTGCCAATTTGTGAACGTTGAAATGAGTGGTGTTCAGTGGGATTTGGGCATTGTGTATCACTCACCAAACGGGAATCACGCAGTTTTCTTCAAGGCTCTGGAGGAGTGGTGTGAAGATTATTTTGGTTTCAGCAAACGGTGTATACTCACAGGTGACTTTAATCTAAACTATAATGATGATGACAATTATTATTGTAAAAAAATTAAAAATATAATTAAAGTGTACGGTATTCAACATAAAGTTAAAGACAATACTAGGTGTGTAGCAAATAGTGCCACTCTTATTGATTACGTTCTATCAAATCAGAACTATGTTGAATGTGACGTACTGGATACACCAAGGATATCTGATCATTCAGTGATCAGTATTGCTATCCAGAAAAATAATAAAAATAATTGTAATAGTCACAATAGTAGTAAAAAAGTTATCAAACGAAAACTGAATGATCAAGTATAGCAGGACATTAATTTACGGCTTCTTAATTGTTCCTGGAAATTAAACAGTTGTGATACAGATGTGATACTGGATGATTTAATGAGTCAATGTAAGAATGTATTGGATGAGAGATGCCCCATTGTGCAAGTGTCATATAAAGGGCATTGCTTACCATGGTATGACAGTGAGGTGAGAAATAAGAGTAGGGAACGTGATATAGCTTATAAGGCATATACTAGTAGTACCGAAAATAAAAATATATTATGGAATGATTTTAAAGTTAAACATAATATTGCAGTAAACTTACTAAAACAAAAAAAGTGTGAATACTATGAACAAAGGATAAATGAAAATAAAAATAATGCTAGGGAAATGTGGAAATATATTAAAAGCCTTGTAAAGATAAATAACCAGTCTATATGTTACCAAAACATTAATTTTTCAGATGGTATGGATGTGGTTAGAGCAATGAATGAGTCTGATGCTGGTGATAAGTTCAATGAATTTTTTGTATCTAATATTGAGCAAATTAGTGATAGTATTGAATCAGACTGTGACTGGGATCATCAAGGATTACCTAAGATTGATAGTCAATTTGTTGATTTTCCCCCTTAACGTATTGAGATCTTAAAAAAAATTATATATGATATTAAGAATAAAAATCATCCTCTTGAAACACTCAGTTCTAAATTTATGAGGGAGACCTTCCATAGTATTGGTCATGTAATTTTACACCTAGTCAACTCTGTAATGGGCAGTTTCCCTCCCGACTTAAAAACAGTTCAATAATACCAGTACAAAAATCTCAAAATAATAATATTGCTAGTAACTTTAGACCTATTAACACCCTACCATGTATTGAAAAAGTGCTGGAGATAGCTGTGTATAAGCAGCTTCTAGAATACTTTAATAGGAATTTATTGTTTTATGGTAACCAATCGGGTTTGAGAAAGGGATATTCTTGTGAAACTGCTATCCAGTTTACTATAACTAAATGGAAGAGACAGGTTGATGAGGGAAAGTTTATTGTTGCTATTTTCTTCGACTTTAAAAGAGCCTTCGAGACTATCGATAGAGAAATTTTAGTGGTTTACAGATTATCTGCAAAACCGAACTCAAGAAGTTAGGTTAGGAGGTTGCACATCTGAAAAACTTGTAAACAACATCGGTGTCCCTCAGGGAAGTGTGTTAGGTGCTTTACTGTTCATAATATATACTAATGACATCCAGTTTGTTGGTGATATTGAATTTTTGAACTTGTTTGCGGACGATACGTTTAAAACTTCATTTACCCTAAATGTTTTTTTTTTGGGTTTTTTTTGTAATAATAATAACAGTGATCAATAAGGGATAAACTATATTCCTGATTGTCAAAATTAGACATATAGTCAATAAGTGTTGAATTATTTGATTGTCTTATACACACTGTTGTATTTAGACATTGGTAACCATAGTTCTTATAAATATCTTTGTATGTTTTAGTTGTGTTATTATTCTTTAACAGATCGAGGTTAATGTCTCCTATAACTAAATTTTTTGATCTATTACCTACACCATCCAGAGTAGACTCCAATTCTTGAAAAGATGTTTGTATATTGTAATCTGGTGGTCTATATATTACTGTTATATAAAAGTTATGCACTTGGCAAACCAAGATAGATACATCTGTGTTATATTCACGCACATTATTGACAATCAGTCAATCTTCACAATATAGGCAATCTTCCTTTCGTGCGTATATTCTGCCATTTTTGATCCATATATACTTAAAACCTTTGCTTTTTAATTGTTTTGCTCTCTGAAACAGCAACCTTTCATCTTTTGTCAAATCCTCGTTGATAAAAATTTTTAATACATGCATAATGATAAAAAAAAACTACACAACTACATAAACAAAAACTAACATCAATAAGGGCCAAAAAAAATTACAAAACCGATCCGGTTAACTGCCTTTTCAGCTGCAAAGGGATTAGTCTGAAACTATCATATTCTGAGAAGTGACGATTGTAATTGTGGACTAGTCGGTCAACAAATACGCTAAACCTATAATGTGTACAGTGGTTCCTTTCAACAAACAGCTGTGTCTTGTACTTCTATTAGGCACTAAAAACGTCAATCCCTCCATTCACCAATTTATGCAAAAAGACTAGAAGTGCTTTCTTCTAAATTCAAGGGTTTGAAGGCCTCAAAGAAGAGCTCTAGTATTAGATGACAGACCTTGATATGGGAAATGCAATTTATGTAAGAGGTATTTTGAAAACTTATTGTGCACCTTTTCAATTCTGTCGATGTGACACTGGTATGATGGACTCCATATTGTAGAACAATATTCTCGAATGCTAGGAACCAATGGGTTATATAGACACCCAATTGCTTTGGTATCAGTTACGTGTTTTGTATGTTGCTTTATAAAACTCAGAAGTCTAAAACCCTTAAGTACAATGTTATCAATATGTAGATTAAAAGTTAGATTTTCATCAAAAATAACACCTAGGTCCGTGAAAGAACTAACAACTTCAAGGTTTACATTATCTATGCAGTAGGTGGAGGGTATGGTATTAATACATTTGTGAAAATGGAGCACTTTACATTTCGAGATGTTAAGAGAGAGATAATTAGTTCTGCACCATTTGACGAGCCTTTCCATATCAGACTGCAGAGGATTGGAGTCTGAGGAGACTGGTGAGAAGAATTTTAAGTCGTCTGCATATAAAAGACATTCGAAAAATTTGAAACAGGATATTATATCATTTATAAAGAGCAGAAAGAGAACTGGACCCACATGCGAACCCTGTGGGACACCCGATGTCACAAGAATCTCCCTGGAGACTGAACCACATATGTTGACTTGCTGGCGACGATTAAATAAATACGATTTGATCCACTCAAGATATTTTCCACAAAACCAATTTGCTGTAATTTCCATAACAGCAGCTGATGGCAAACACTGTCAAAAGCCTTAGATATGTCAGTGTAAATAACATCGATCTGCTTGCCAGCCTCAACCGATATCACTAAGTAACATAACAAATATAACAAATATTATATTACTTTTCTTTACAGTTGCTGTAACATTTTTGTGTATTTTCTTAATGATAATTAACATTCTAGGATAAGCATATGGTGCACCTAGAGGACTGAACCCCCGTATGTGCAAAAAGATACAATGTCTAACAATACAATCTTATATACAACTGTAACTTAAAAATAAAATAAGTTTAAGATTAAAAGAGACTATCAAACTTATTATAGTTTTTATAAATGAATTCTCTACAAGCAATGCTAAATTTCTTTTAAGTTATTTAAGTCTTTTATATAAACAGGAAGTAAATTATAAATTTTTGGAGCCAGATAGCTGATAAATCTAATATTAATGTTTCTATGACTATTTGGTATTGTTAAATGTTGGTTTGTTTTATTACGGGTGTCATGAGTGTGATTCACATAATTTTTAAAATTTGAGGTTTTGTAAGCAAATACAGAAGTTGATAAAATGTAAAGAGATCGAACATTAAAAATGTCTTCTGAATATAGCAAATGAGTGTGACATAGTTTGCCCTTTCTATAGATAATTTTTAAAATGTAGTTTTGGACAATATTTAAAGGCTGTTGTGAATTTCTGTACAGACCGCCCCATACGATTATACCATATCGTATAAGAGATTCTACTAATGCTTTATTTAAAGAAATTAACAACTTTATTCCTAGAATTTCTCGTAGAATGTAAAATTTATGAATAAGCTTCTTAATACTATTTGTAAGCTTTGAAATATGTGGTCCCCACTTAAGATGTTTGTCAATTGTAACTCCTAAATACTTAATAGATTCAACTTCCTCAATACCACAATCTAAATTGTCAATTTTAAGGTCATGGAAGTTTGGACGATTCGAGGCTGTAAGAGAAAAGGCAATATATTTTGTTTTATATTTATTTAAACTAAGTTTAAAAGAATTTAACCAATCCTTAACCTTCTTAATGCCGACTGAAGCTACTGCCCTCACTTCACTCCATGTTTCACCCATGAATATCACCGCTGTGTCATCAGCATATGATAAAACCACCCCATTTAATAGTTCTATATTTGTCAAAGAATTGATGTAGGTAATAAAGAGAATGGGACCCAGAACAGTTCCCTGTGGAATACCAATCTTAACTGTCATTGGATCACTCAGAGTCTCATTAATTTTAAGTATCTGTTGCCTATCGTTTAAATAACTCTCAAATAGATGTAACATGGTCCCTCGTAGCCCATAGCCATTTAAAATATTCAGAAGCAAGTGATGAGGAACAGTGTCAAATGCCAGTCCAAGAAGACAGATAGACATTTTTTGTTGTTGTCAAGTTGGTGTGTTATATGTTTTGTAAGTTCATAGATTGCATTTTCAGTGCTAATACCTTTAGTAAAACCAAATTGTCTACTAGATAGGATGTTATTACTTTAAAGATAATTGATAAGTCTATCTTTGTGATGTTGTTTTGATTTTTTCCTATTTGTGTTTTGTAATAATCATACTTACATTTATTTATAATTCTGCTAAGGCTATTTCTGTAGTCCTTATATCTTTTACTGTCAAGTTCATTGTAATTTGTAAGTAATTTTTTTTTTAAGTTTATCTCTTTGTTTTATAGAGTTTATAATTCCATTTGTTATCCATGGCTTTAATTTATTTTGAATTTTTACTTTATACACTTTTTTTACATTAGATTTATTTATAATGGAATCAATTGTTTCATAAAATTTTTCTGTATAAGCCGTTAAAACAACAATTGGGTGAGTGCAAATTGCAGTTGGTGACAAAACCTAATGCCTCATTGAGTATTGCTCTAGGGTGTGATTGCTACATTAAAGACTTTACACAAAATGATTTTGTAATAGTTTTGATTCAGCCTAGCAAATTTCAAGTATCTTTAAATGATTTAACTCTATTAGCAAACAAGTGCTTTTACACAAATTTGGTTTTTTGTTCATTCCCTTTTAAGTATGCTATGTCTAATATGTTTGATGAAGCATTAAAATTGAACAATAACCTTGATAGTTATGTTTCTAATTTAAGAAAATTTAGTGATAATGTATATTTAGTGAATCTATCTAAAAATATTTTTCCAAAACATTTTTTCAGAAACTCACATTATCTAAATAATTCTGGCCTAAGCAAACTTTCTTTTGTTATAAAGAAATATTTGACTGTCTTCCATAATAAAAATTTAAATAGTGATAGTAATTTGAAGCTAGTGACTTTAAGCTCTAGTCTAAATCAAAACGGTGTCGAGGATACCAATGTGGTTAAGGAAAAATTTTTTTTAACACTGGACCCTCTCAAGTCAGGGAGGGTATGGTAAATGGTAGAGTAACTAATGTTAGTAAAGTATTTAATGATAATTCTGACTTTTCTATGATTTTACTCAATGTCCAATCTTTAAGAAACAAATGTGATGACTTGTTTGCATTTCTAGAGTTTAATAATTTTCCGGATTTGGTTCTTATCACAGAGCATTGGTTGAAGCCCAATGAATGTTTCTGTGTACCGAACTATATCCCAGTAGCTATTTACTGTAGGGATACTTCATTACATGGTGGTACCCTGATTTTGTGTAAAAAAACATCTTATTTTATTGACAGTTTAGCTTGTGTTGACAAATGTAACAATCTCTTGGAAGAAAATTATTTTGAATTTTCTGCTTGTTTTTCTAAGCAACTCAAACTTTATATTCTCTGTATTTATCGTCCCCCTTCTAATCAAATTGTTGAGTTCTTGTCAAAACTTGATATTATTTTGTCTCAAATCCCATCTGGCTATAAGCTGGTTGTATCTGGGGATTTCAACATTAACTTTCAGGACAAAAATTCAGTAAACACTATTCTACTTTCTAACTTACTGTCATCACATGGTTTAGTAATGCATATTAACACTCCAACTCGCTTGACCAAAACCTCGGCGACCACCATTGACTACTTGTGTTCTAATTTAGATGTATTATCATGTTGTGTAGTAAATGCAGGTCTTTCTGATCACGAGGCTGTTAGTTGCAGTTTAAGTGTTGGTAGACCCAGGGTTAAATCAAAATATAGACACGGTCGAGTTTTTAACAAAGCCGGTTTTGAAAATTTTCATAAATTGGCTGTTAATGTGAATTGGCTTGGTATGGCCCGTTCTCCTGATCCATTTGCTGCCTTTCATGTTACTTTGTTGGACATCTTTACTCGAGCTTTTCCTAAGCGTTTGCTAAAATATAAAAATAACACACATAAATCCTGGCGTACAAAAGGCTTACGGGTATCGTCTAAAAATTTACGGTCACTCAATTACCTGAAAAAATTTTTCAAGGACGCAAAATTTGTATCATATTGCAATTTATATAGTAAAATTTACCGCAAGGCCGTCAGAATGGCCAAGGAACTGCACTACAACGACAGACTTCAGGCTGCTAAAAATCGGCTGAGGGATAGTTGGGCTATCATTAATGATCTGCGCAACAAATCTAGTAGTAGAGATCGTGAATTTGACATTGAACCTAATGTGTTTAATAATTATTACTGCAGTATTGCAGGTAAACTTACTCAGAACTTGCCCTCGTCTGTGGATCCACTGTCTTACTTTGACGGTTTTTCTATGCCTGGGTCATTCTCCTTTTTTGAGACTGACGTGGACGAGGTCAAAGCTGCCTTGCGTGATATCAAAAACAAAAAGTCATCTGGAGAAGATGAAATATGTGCCGGGGTGCTTCTGGGTTTACCAGATTGCGCGTTGGAGACTCTAGCGGCAGCTATGAACAATTCATGGGCCCGAGGAGTGTTCCCATCCTTTATGAAATCCGCTATGGCCATTCCACTGCATAAGGGGGGTGAACTAACTGAACCGTCAAACTTTCGCCCCATTAGCTTACTCTCCTCTCTTTCCAAAGTCTTTGAAAAAGTTGTTAAAAAGAGAGTATGGAATTACTTGGAATCCTTCAACTTAATTACTCCAAAGCAATATGGATTTCAGAGCTCTAAGGGAACTCATGATGCCATCTTTGATTTCCTGGAGACAGTGTACCTATTTCTGAATCGGGGAGAGTTTGCGGCGGCGGTTTTCTGTGATCTATCAAAAGCCTTTGACTGCGTGGATCATAGAATACTGCTGTCAAAGCTTGAGCTTTATGGATTTAGAGGTAATGCTCTTGCCTGGTTCCAGTCTTACCTTTCCGATCGCAGTCAGTCTGTTGTTGTTTCTGGCGTGCAATCATCACCCTGCCACATCAACTGTGGCGTTCCTCAGGGATCAGTCCTTGGACCTGTCCTATTCTTGTTGTATATTAACGATCTTGTGCGTGTTCAGATTTCCGGCGATTTTACGCTTTTTGCGGACGATACGTCCATTGTATGGCATCACAGGGACTATATGAAACTAAGAAATAATATTTCATCTGACATTAACAATATTAAACAATGGTGCGACTCAAACCGACTTTCCTTTAATGTTGCAAAAACAAACGTGGTGGGATTTCGGTGTGACATGCAGGGCTTAAATCTGGATGGAGACCCTCTTAAGGAGGAAAACGTGAATAAATTTTTGGGAGTTTTTATAGACGGTGATCTTCGCTTTGAAGACCACATACTAAGGTTGAGTGGGAGACTATCGTCTGCTTGTTTTGCAATTAAGATTGCTAGGAGTGAGCTCGGTCCGGCGCTGGCGCGATCAGTCTACTTTGCATTATTCGAATCACATCTTAGGTACGGCATTCCGTTTTGGGGCGCCAGTAGCCAGTTTCTTTTAAATATCGTTTTTTTACTGCAGAAGAAGGCCGTTCGTTTCATCGCTAAGGCCATCCAAAGGGAGTCGTGCAGACCTCATTTTCAATCGCTGAGAATTCTCACACTCACCTCTCTATTCATACTTGAAATTTCTACCCTGGTATTTAAAAACATAAATAACGTTCAAATCCCGTCATCTAGACCCGATACTAGACAAGCCTCTCATCTTCCCCTTCCTATACCAACTAGGGAATTTACAAAAAGGTCTTTTATCTACGAGGGTAAAAAAATATTCAACCATCTGCCAATTCACATTAGAAATGCCAGCTCACTTAGGATTTTCAGAAGAACCTTAAAGAACGTACTTCTAAAAAAAGTCTATTATAACCTGGGTGAGTTTTATGCAGATAGGCTAATTTAAAAGATGTCAATTGTTTTTTTTTTGTTTGGGTTGGTTTGACTGCTGATTTTCCTACATTATTTAAATGTCTAATTTTAATTATATAACTTATTAACTTTCATATATTGAACCTATGTAGATGTTTTAATGTGTCTTTTTATGTTTTTATTTATTGTGTGTTTACCTTGACTGTTTTTTTTTAATTTTTTGTATTTTTATAATTTGACACCCATGAATGCAATGATTTGTTTATTTCAACATGGGTTCTAACTCATGCTGGTTTGGTGTTATTTTATTTGTTTTTTTTTTATTTATTGTTATTTTATATTTTATTTGCTAGAATTAGCATGCTTTGTCAATAGAATCATTTATATTCTTGACAATAAAGTACATTTTGATTTGATTTTGATTTGAATTCAGAATCATTGCATTCTATGACGCTTAACCAACTTTGTGCTTGAATCAATGTAGTGAGAGTTTGAAAATCAGTTTTCATAATAGAGTTAGTTGTATATTGAGGCTGTACATGGTTTTTTAAATTTTGTTTATCAATGTTAATCATTATTGGAAAGTGATCAGTGATTGCTGAGTTCAAAATGAAATATGAATATTTTAGAGAGTTAGTTTTTAGTTTTTTTCTGATAAATACATGATCCAAGCAAGAAGAGGTAGAATCAGTTATTCTTGTAGGACTATTAATTGCCGATATAAATCCAAAATGATTCAAGAGAGAAATGTAAGAAATGACCTGATTATTCTCTTGATAACATAAGTCAATATTGATATCCCCTACTAATATATCAATTTGTTTGGGTTGATATTCCAAAAGATATTTCTCAAGGTCTTCAAGAAAAGATTGTAGATGTGTTGAGGGGGGTCTATACAGACAGAGCACTCCAAAACCAATGCAATCAATTTCAAAATTTGCTTCTACGATACTCACATTAGACCTATACAATTTGATGTTAATGATATTTACATTCAAGAGTGACCTAACAAAAACAATTACTCCATCACTTTTATTAATTTGATTTTCACTAGAAAACATATTATAACAGGAATACTATATTGCACATCAATACACCAACATTCAAACAGTACAATCATATCACAAAAATTTAACTTATAAGCCTCAAGTAAGGATACTAATTCATTAAAGTTTTTATTTATACTGCGAATATTGATATGCAAAACGTTGAGAAGTTTATTACCTAAATTCAGATTATCATCGAGTTTATCACAGTCGATTCTTTTTTCTTGAATATGGGATTGAAGTAAGTCTAGTTCTTGTAATACACTGACTTCTGGATATTCAGTTCCCATAACCATAATCAATCTTGCTTTTCAACACATTAAGTAAGTACTGATAAGATGGACATTTGAGATCACTGGCTTCATGTTCAAGATTATAATTAAGTTTATATTTTGAATTTGCTTTTGTACAGTTATTGCACTTTTTTATAGTTTTAGGACAGTTGATATGTTGTGCTCCTCAGCACAAAATTCACACACTACATTGTTAGAACAAGAACTGCTCTTGTGGTAATGATCTTGGCACTTAAAACACCTCTGGATACTTAGATCCTCATATACTGGACATCTTTCCCAGCCCATATAAACTCTCTTCGCAGTCATAAACTTATGGAACAAACCAGGAGAACATTCGCCAAAAACTGTTAATGTTCCTTTATGTAGCTGTTTCTTAGTATATGTTATTGTTAGTTCATCAGATTCCATTATAAAACTATTCTGTCCTCTAAGAGATGCTTCAACTTCTTTTTCATTTAAAGCTCCTTCATAGCCTGTAATTTTGAATCGTGGTTTCTTCAACTTTGTCACCAGTATTTCATAGTTATTCATTTGGCTTTCTGCTTCACTCCTTAAGATTTCTATATCCTTTTTATTTTCACATTTAATGACAATGCTGCCATTCTTTGTTGTACGTGTATTCTTTACTCCCACTTTCAGTTTATTAATCTGAACAATTTTTGTTGTGCTTTTGGCTTGATGATTAAACTGGGAACGCTGTTTGTATTGTTCTTTGGTATTTGAGCTATCTGGCTATATGACGCATTTCTCTGAGTCAAGTTTGTCTTTTTACTCTCCAAACCTTGAATCTTCTCCTTAAGCATGGCAATCAATTCTTCCTTGTTGGTAATTATGTTAACCTTATCTTGTATGATATTCTGCAGTAGCTGATGAGAATCCAATGTGTTGCATTTTTTGCAACAAAATTTCATTACCCTTTCTTTTAACTGTATCACTTTAACTTTTGAGGAAGTTAGTTTAGCACAAGTTTTGCAGTAGCAGTAGCAGTAGCCCCTCTTACATCCATCACATCTTGTTTAGATTCCTTCAAGTTACAAACGTCACATTCCATTGTTAATTAAATTTTTCCAAGAATTTGCGTGTTGATTTCTATTTTATACTGTTTTTAAACTATTTTAGTACAATTTTTTATTGGTTATAAAAGCTTACCAGCTATTATACTGGAACTGTTTTGATTTGTACTATTTTTCGTATTGTAAATGTACTAATATGTTTGGCAACATTGAAGAGTCTTTCACGTTGTTTACGTTTTATTCAAAGCAAAATTTTGGAACAAAGCACTTTCCAAAGATGCCCCCTTCACTTTCACTGGTGACTTGAATGACAATAAGCCGTTTACAGTTAATTTTCGCAAATTTTTGTTAGTTTTCCGACCGAAAAGTTGAAAGTTAGGCGCAAAATATCAACAAACTGTCCGCCATGTTGCCGCGCTATATTCAATATAAGTAGTTTTGAAATATTGCAAGATTGGTAGTTGTTGAACGACCACGATAAAAACCATGTTGCATACTCGTAATATAGTGTTTTAAAGACTCACTTATATGATCGGTGATAATTGCCTCAAAGAGCTTTGGTATATATGAATATACATAGAGACTGAGACAATGACTCACAGCATCGTTGCAATAGAATAGTAGGAATTCCATCAGGGCCAGCCTTCTTGGAAGGATCAAGGTCCTTTAATTTATTAAAGATTTCTGCCTCTGTAAAACAATATGTTGATAGTATCTTTCCTGAATAACTTATTGGATTAATTTTACTAAAGTCGTAATTATGGTGGTAAGTATAGCAAGACTGAAAGTGAGTAGCAAAAGCATTTGCGATGTTATTTGAAC
Organism: Kuschelorhynchus macadamiae; assembly: GCA_030620095.1. Lineage (NCBI taxonomy): Eukaryota > Metazoa > Arthropoda > Insecta > Coleoptera > Curculionidae > Kuschelorhynchus > Kuschelorhynchus macadamiae. The sequence continues at coordinate 341,290 of JAUTXW010002270.1, read as the reverse complement.
CAGTGATTTCTTGCCCGTTCATAAGACTGGGCAGATTGGAGTCCCTTCTTAAGTTTCGTACAAATGACCAAAAGTATTTAATGTTTTCTGGGATAAGTAGCTCAGTCTGTGTGACATGCAAGATAATACATATCAGTTCGAAGTTTAACCTCACGTCTTATGTCAGAATAGGCCAAATAGTCAGGAATTTATCGGTCCTTTTATATCTTTTGTATAAGCGATTCTTTTGCCCAATAAGTTTTTTAAGGGAAGGTCAAACCATTTGGGATATTTACAGTCAGCCACGATCTTCTTGGGGATACAATTATTGATACCCTGAAATAAAACCTCATAGAACTGTTCAACCATTCTGTTAATATCATGCTCAGACAATAAGAATGACCAATCGGACTGCTTATAAAAAATATCCAAATTGATGAAATTTGTTTTATGAAACTGGAAAACACTTACTTGATTTAGATTTTTTATCGGCGAAAGATATTTAATTTTATACTTCACTTCAATTGCTGGATGGTAGGGGTCAATCTGTACAAGAGGAAAATTTGAACATGAAACGAAAACACTAACGAAGTCGTCAGCAAATAGCAGATCTAAAATTCTGCCCATGTGATTGCAAAGAGAATTCATTTGTTGCAGTTCAAGAAAACTCATTGTCACAAAAAGAGTTTCAGAAGCTAGGGACGGTAAACATTTTGGAACCAGTGAATTGTCTTCATAGATCCATTTCACTGAAGGAAGGTTAAAATCCTCAAGAATAAAAAATGTGTGGTTATTGAATCTATTTCTCAACGACTCACATGTATTGCAGAAAGCCTGATAACATTCCTGGTTAGAATTAGGTGGAAAATATACACATCCTAGTACCAAACTTGCATTGCCTGCCTTCATCAGAACCCAAACAGCTTCGAACTCGATATGAGCAGGAGTAACAATCATAAAAGCCTGAAAAAAAGAAGAAACCGCAATCAATACAATAGAAGTGTCCCCATTAAGCCATGTCTCGGTGAGAAATATTACGTCATAGTTGCAAGACATGACGCTAAGAGAAATTTCATTAATTTTGGTGCGTAGACCCCTGACATTTTGGTAAAACATGACAAGACTACTAAGAAAAAAGCTCCGATTTTTCTTCCAGTTTCACGCATTCATTCAGCGTGACAACTTTTTTCTTTTTTTGGTTTTCCTAGATTTCATTTCTGGGTTTTCATGCTCAAAAGCAACATCTACTGGTCTATCAGGTTGCTTTGTTGGTATCATTTTAGTTTTAAATTCCTCCTTCAAAATACTTACATTCAGTGTTTTTAGCACTTTTAAAATATTCTGGGAACAGCTATCCTTGTTAGATATCCCAAAAAACACTAAATTTTTTCGTTGAGTTTCTTGACCTCCCACTCCAAAGCAACAACCCTTTTTTCCAACAAGCCATTTTCTTTTTTCAATTTGTTTTCTTTATTGAATTTTTCATTTCATCAAAACACCCCCATAATAGTTAAGTTTACTTTTTGTTAATCCTTGAACAGCTTCTTCTCCGGACGAATCCGACGTTGCCGGTTTACGTGCTGTTGAATCCCGTTTGCCCGCATGTGACAAACGGACGGACGTTTGTTTTTCTTCAGCCTAATTGATTGAGATACTGGAGACACTCTCGCGACTATCCTCACTTTCTTTTCCACAGGTTTTGCATTCCCATTTCTTTTTCATTAGCATATCAAATTGGTTCTTGTTTAAACCACTGCACAATTGATGATAATATGCACCACAGATACCTGCAAATGAGTGTTGTAAGGAGAAGGAATTTATTAAATCAAAAAGATTGTTAAAAAAATGTATTACCTCGATGGTACCAATAGCTTCTACAGGAAGTGCATTTAATGTCTATAAGAATTCAGTCCATTTTTTCAAAACTAGAAGGATTATTAATATAACAATTTTTTTCTAGTGACCTTGATTAAATGAGATAGGTCAAAAATATACATAAGTAGTTTCCCCTCCATTTCAAATTTTGAGTTTCCTGGGGTAACCAACATGCTAATTCGAGAAAATTTGAGCCCCTCACTAACAAGAGCCTAACACTTAAGCTTATATTACTTGGTTTCGAAACACATTTTTTTATAACGTACTTTATAACTAAAGCAAATTGTTTTATTTCTACAGAATATCTTTGAGAAACTTTTTTCTTTCCTTTTTGGGTAACATGTGATTTTATTATTTCCGATAAAGGCTGGTCTAAAAAGGCGTCACACATTTTTGATAAATCCACTATCTCTTATGGATTAATATTTGGGGGAAATTCCACTTATTTTAATAGGGCGTGTGTTATGCAAAAGAGAATTATTAGAGGTATGTTGGGTTTCCCACCAGGAGCCAATTGTCAGCAAGCATTTATTGATTTGCCTTCATTCTTTGTATATATTTTTAACTATTTTGTATCTAAAACGGAATGAAGCTGAGTTCCTAAGAAACTCTGATGTTCACAATTATAGTACTAGAACTCGGGATTCTCTGCATTACCTGCTTTTCAGGGAATTATTTTATACAATAAGTACCTGCAACTTTTGGAATCAGCCATAACTCTCGTTTTGTAAAAGACACCTTGTACATTTTTTTGGTTAGACAGGGATTTTATGATTTTAATGAGTATCTGGCAAAATTTATGTTTTTCAAATTTTCAATCAGCATTTTCTAATTTGAAAAACGTGATTTCGCGAAAGATTAAAAAAATGTTTAAGAAGATAATTTATAATTTTTTTGTTTTCTTTATTTTTTTGATATATTGAATGTATTTTCGAAATATAAAATAGATTTCTAACAACATTTTCTCATTTTTATAATATAATAAATAATAGAAACTCTGCTGAAAAAACGTCTACAAGCATTTCTACATATGGATAGGGTGCCTACTATTTTTTTTCTTTTTTTAATAATGTAAGGCCATAGCTGATGCAAGAGGTGGTCATTCTGAAATGTACGCTACAAAGTGCTAAACATTCAAATGTTTTTTTTTAATTTCTTCTATGAATTCGAAAAAGTCAAAAAAAGATAATGGTAAGAGTAAAAAAAGTTAATGACAATGAAACAATTATATGAGTAAAAACAAATATCAAACAAAACATATGAACAGAAGATATAACCAGTCCGTTAAACTGTTTTTTAATTGCAAAGCGCTGAGTCTGAAAATGTATTCTGAAAACTGACAATTGTAATGTCAGTCAACAGATGTATTAAACCCATAATTTATAAGGTGATACCTTTCAAAACATCTGCAGTTGTCTTTTTCTTCTAATATGAACTAAAAACGAGAAAGATTGTAACAGTATTTTACAGTTAATCCCTCCATTTATTAATTTGTGCAAGAAAACCAGACGTGCCTTTCTTCTCTGAAACTCAAGGGCTTATAGGTCGCAAAGAAGGATCCTTGTATTATAAGACAGACATTGATATGGGAAATTAAATCTAAATAAAAGCTATTTTGCAAATTAACTTTGAACTTTTTTGTTTCTGGCGATGCGACACTGAAGGACTCCATATAGTAGAGCAGTACTTTAAAACACTCCAAACCAAAGAGATAGAGACAAGCAATTGCTTTAGTATTAGTGACCTGCTTAGAGTGTCGTTTGATAAAGTTTAGCAATCTAAAACGTTTAAGTACTATGTTTCCAATGTGCAAATTAAATGTCAGAAAGTAATGTTCGAATAGTTGAAAGAAGTAACAACTTTGAGACTTACGTTGTTTATAAACTACTAGAGCACTTTACATTTAGTAATGTTAAAATGCAGGTAATTGGTGCTGCACCATTCGACAAATCTCTCAGTGTCAAACTGCAGTTGAAAGTCAACATTTCTATACTTTTTTTTTTTTTTTTTAAGATATGATAATTTATTCATGTCAATACAATAATAATTGCTCACACATGTCATAAGTGATATATATATAATTATACAAATAAAATGAATTAAAATATAATAAAAAACTATAGGATTTAAAAAGACACTAACAATTTTACAAATTAAAATAAGAATTAACAAAATTATATATTTAATATTTGAATTTGACTGATATCACAGTTTTGGAATTCCTGAACACTATAAAAAATATTTTTTTGTAGAAATGTTTTAAGGACATATTTGAATCTATGTAGGGGAAGCCTTCTGATATTCAAGGGGATCTTATTAAACAATTTGACAGCCAAGTGTTCCGGCCGACTCTGGCACCTTCCAAGTCTGCAATAGGCGACACGAAGATCATTCCTCTCACGCGTCAGGTGCTCATGCACATCTCAGTTTGTAATAAATGTGTCTACATTTGATCTGACATAAGCGGTACTATGTAGTATAAATACTGAGGGGAATGTAAGAACACCCAGCTGGAGAAAAGCGTGCCTGCAATCATCGCGAAATCCCAGCCCTCCAAGTATTCGAACCACCCTTCGTTGTAAACCGAACACCCTGTCCGCAGACGGCGACCCACCCCACAACACTATGCCATATGATATAAGAGAGTAAAATAGAGCATAGTACGCAGCCATAAGAACATCATCGGATACACTACCCTTTAAATTACGGATCAAGAAGACACAGCTTCTCAACCTGCTAGACACACTCTCCACATGGACATCCCACTTCAATTTGGGGTCTAAATGTACGCCCAGGAATTTAACCGAGTCGTTGTTTTCTCTTCCATTAGGATCACGTAATGAAAATTTGATGGTTTGGGTTTTTTCGGTATTTTGAATAGGCATTTCGTGTCCCTAATGAATAAGTGTAACTTGAATTCGTGGGTTATGGGACTGCAATAAGATCTAAAGTGAAACCACTATTTTCAATTGCAACGTTTCGTGTTACATTAACACTTTTTCAAGCTCTTGAGTTAGTGGGAAAACCTTAATTATGGACATTTACACAATAAATAAATAAACATATACACATTTTACTGACGTAGGAACTACACAAACTTTTAGGACAGACACAGCACGTTTACTTATCAACATTGATAAGTAAACGATTGTTGTCTTTGTTTTTGTAGTGACCGCTGTTGCTATTTATGATGTCCCATATGCGTTTGGTAGGATTTGCTGCAGTTCTAATCATATTATCATTTGCTATGTGTTTGTGATTTAAGATGGTCTGATTATAAACGTTTTTGAATGACCTGAACTCCTCTCGATTACCGGGAGTATCATACTGTCTAGATAGTTCCCCCAAAAAATGAAGTCTATCCCGCATTATTCTCAGTAAACCACTCTACTCTATTTGGTTTGTCTGATCTAACATGATAAGTTTTTTCTGGAAATGACTGCAAGTACGAAGTCACCAAAAGGTCAGTAAAAGATTTAAATTTTTGATCTACAGAGATATTATCATTTATAAAATTCCAGTCACTTGGCTGAACCATATTAAAGAAGTTATCTAGACCTTTTTGTGTTATGGGTCTAAAAGTTTGTTCGAGTTTAAAAAACTCACCCATTTCACTTATTTCAAAAGTGAGAACCTGAGCGCTGTGATCAGAGAGATCCAGCTGCAAAATATGTCCATCAGAAGAGTCAGTGGCAAAGTTGATAAAGACATTGTCAAGGCAGGCAGATCCTCGAGTGGGGCCTTCTATAATTTTTTCAAGACCATAGGTTGCTAGCAGGTCACACAGAGTAGTAGCCTCTCTCTGGTTAGTGTCAAACAGGACATTAAAGTCTCCTGCCATGACAATATTTTTGCAACTGCCAACCTGCCGAAGCGTAGAATCCATTGCCTCCAAGAAGGTGCCAAAGTCGCCAGATGGTGACCTATAAACAATAATAACAAAAACATTCATCGATTTGATTAATACACAGGCAAGTTCAACACATTTTTCTATATTTATTGTTAAAAAAGTAGATGTTTCAAAATTACGATTTATGTCTGTAAGTATCAGAGTGCCTCCACCCCTAAACTCATTCCTAGCAGTATAACCACTCTTTATATATCCATTAATATTAAAGGTCATTAGTTCATCAGAAGTCAGCCAATGTTCAGTCAGTAATACCACTGTAAAAGGATTATCTGCCAAGAAAGTTTCCAATTCATGAATTTTATTTCTTGTTGACCGGATATTAAAATGTAGAATTTTAAAGCGTGATTTATTTGATTGTTCTATCCTTTCATTTAAGGAGCTAGTGTCTTCAAGTTTAAAAACTTATTTACTGAGATGCCCCTTGGCCAAAGAGCAGCATTCATTGCCTCTTCCTTATGCTCCTGTGGAACTCCAAGTTTGAATGAACTGTACACATTTTCTTTTTTAGTTTTTAGTCGTTCACAGATACAATCAGGAATACCATTGTTTTTTACTTACTTGGTTACATTTTCTGCTGTGGTATCAGTTACAAACCCAGATAAGAAGACCCAGGCATATATTTTTGCAGCCTCCAATCCCATTGAATTTTCTTTGGTACCCTTGATAGGAGCTGGTCTATCGCGTGGGTTTATGTTTCTTTGATGATTTTGATTTGATTTCTCTGAGATCATATAACATTTCACATTTTACACATCTCTTTATAGGGCAACTTATTAGTCGGTTTGTTTCCAAGTTTAAAAGCCTTGCGCGGAACTAAAGGAGCGATCATACTTTTTACCCTGCATTATTTTGCGTTATCAATGCAGCCAGATCAGGGCACGAAGGAAAGATACATACGAATTTTGTCGTTATTTAATGATGTTGTTCCTAAATGTCGGTTAAATATTAAAGGGAGTGATTTCTTGTATTATTTTCATGTTCATATAAATAGTTTTAGTTGGAGTCAGAATTGCTCAAAATTTCTTTAAGATACATGGTGTTGTAATTTAAAAAATATAACCAACACACCGTATCTATGATATTTGTTGTATCCCAAGAGCAGCCATCTTGTGGACTATGTCGGTCTGTGTTGAAGTGACTATAGGATAGACATTCCTCAGGAAAAGATATAAATTAAAATGGAACCTTAAGTTCGTCGTCTTCACTAAGCCCTTCGAAGTTTAATGGTGTAATGCGAATGCGATTTTTTTTAAATTCTTTTCGATACACTCTTACATGGGGATAATTTCATAAACGAGTATAAGTGTGGCAAAGCCAGGCTATTTCCTGCGTTTGCGAAGTTTTGTGAGTTCCACTAGTGCCGTTGAGGGTTGCAAAATTGGAGATTTACACCTGTCGACCACAAGTGGATTGTTCTGGAACAGACATCAAGGTTCTTATAGTCTAGTTCTCAAACTCAAAATGGTGTTAATTCTTGATACTGCTAGTAAATATATGAGTGAAGGCACATGGGATTCGGAATGACACCTAAAAAAAAAGTAAATACTGCCTCTTCATTTTTATTGGGCTCCATTTTGTTCCATCATATTGGATCTTTGTTTTTTTTTACTGGATCCTAACCCCAAATAATACATCACATAAAAACAAGAGGATCGTTAACGAAAAAGATTGATAATATGGGTTTCATGTTGGATATAGATTCTACATATGTGTCCTGAAGATACAACAATAAAGTTGCGAAACGTCGACAATTTAAAACAATACTTGGATCTTAACCTCAAATAATACACCATTCTAACACAAATTTTGTAACATTGTTACGCCATATTGGATTTTTACCAAAATATTATCAGGCCATCCCCATATCACCCTTAGTTTTTGGTCAAAATTTGAAGTCAATTGGGTAAGTGGTATTTAAGCTATGTCGCAAACTGACAGGCAGACTGACGGAATTGATAAAACATGTTTTTGCGCATCTAGGGGCGCTAAAACGTGAAGATATGTAAATCCTGAGAGGATGATTTTCTTCACGATTACAAACATTTTATTTGGCTGCAATTTTGTTTCGCCATCTTGAATTGGTAATACAGTTTTGTGAGCCCTATACCACAATTAGTTATGGCACACAATTTGAAATCAATCCATTAAGTAGTTTTTTCAGGCTGAATTTTTAAATATTTTATTATACCGCCATTTTGTTCCGCCACCTTGGATTCGCACCAAAATTTTACCAGTTGATTTCAACATAATACTTGATGTTTATGCAAAATTTGAAATAAATTGGATAAGTAATTTTTTATAATAATTTTTTAACATTTCACTAGGCCGCCATTTTGTTTCGCCATTTTTGATTTTTACCAAAATATTACCAGGTAATACTCATATGACTTTTAATTTTTGATAAAAATTTGAAATCAATCGGATAAGTAGTCTTTAAGCTATACCGCGAACTGACAGACAGACAGACAAACATACCGACAGACGGACCGACGGATTTGATAAAACATATCTTTTTGGCATCTAGGGACGCTAAAACGTAAAGTCGTGTAAGACCTGAGAGGGTGATTTTTTCATGATTACAAACATTTTATTTGGCGGTCATTTTGTTCAGCCACCTTGAATTAGTACCAGACTTTTACTAGTTGATTCCTATACCACAATTAGTTATGACACACAATTTGAAATCGAACCACAAAGTAGTTTTTCAGGCTGAATTTTTAAATATAAAAATGTTACCAGTTGATTCCAATATAATCCTTGATGTTTTTTTTTGCAAAATGTGAGATAAATTGGATGAGTAGTTTTTTAATAATATTTTTTTTAAGACTTCACTAGGCCGCCATTTTGTTTCGCCATATAGGAATATTTACCAAAATGTTACCAGTTCATCCCCATATGACTCTTAATTTTTGACCAACATTTGAAGTAAATCGGGTAAGTAGTAAGTCTTTAAGCTATGCCGCGAACAGTCAGAGAGACCGACGGAGTTGCTAAAACATAGTTTTTGGCATCTAGCGACGCTAAAACATAAAGATGTGTAAATCCTGAGAGGGTGATTTTTTCACAATGGTGACAAAACCCAACAGAAACGTCGGTTTTTACGGCGTTTTAGGATTGTTTATTAATTTGCCCTCTAGCTAGATTTCTATTAATTCCATTCCACAGAAGATCGTTAATTTTGGTTAATAATGATTTATAACTTGAAGTTCTTATGTTTTGATTTGTTTTTAAGGAACTGTCATTGAAAATTTGACGCTGAGCACAGCAACGTCGGCTAACCAGCAGGTTAGGCAATTCAAAAGAGTTATTTTCATTATGTAAAGCCACCCCTGTGGGAGTAGCTATTGGCTATTTCTATTAAGTTATTAGTTTGTATTTTCAGGTTCATATGGTTGGTTTCTATTATTAGTAAATTCATGCTTATTATTACTGTCACTAAAACTAGTTACATCATTTTCATGCTTTAGGTTAGTCAATGATACGGGGTTATTGTTATTATTAGGGTAATTATTTAATGGGGCTAACCCCGAAGGACTCTAAAGGGGAAGAAAAGTCTCTGGGCGTAAATTTAGCCATTTTTATTGGAAAAGAGAGCCTGAAGGTGGTCTCTGCCCAAATATGCTATTTAGTAATTTTTTTTTAACCAAATTCCACAAGTGTGGAACAAGTTCTGAGGGTAGCGACGGGGAGGTGTTATGGGGCAAAGTAAGACAGTTTGTTTAAATAAATATTTCTAAATTATTTATCTTAAACGTTAAGTACGATTTGATCATCCTTTATTAACGTGGACGTCGGGTGGATAAAATATTATATCTAAGTTACAAATTATTGTTTGTTTAAATTCTTACACTGACAAAACTGGCTTACTTTCTGAAAGCTGGGTGTAAAGTCGTTTAAGAGACCTGCAGTTTAGTTTATGTTTAATACTTGTTGAAACTTCATTTGTATTTCACCGACTTTTACTCAAGTCAATTTTTTACTTAACAATTTGAGGCTGAAAAGTTTGTTCAACTGAGTAAAAGGTAATATTTAATGTCTTTGAAAAGCGCAAAACTTACTAACAATCGCTTCGCGTTTAGATTAAAATGTTTTACAAAAATGTCCCGAGGAGAACAACACAACTTACAATTAAAAGTTGAAAATTTACAAGAAGTCAGCAACAATTAAAAATTTTTTGTTTAAACAAATTTAGCAACAATAAAAGAAAACCAATACTTATTCCACCACGGCCAGGCGTTCCATGCGCCTCGAAAATGTTAGTCGCGAAATTGTGATGTATGGTTGTTACAAAACACTACTAATACATGCACATTCGTTATCATGCACGAGTAAACTAATAAATAAATTTAAATATTCAATTGTCAATAGTAAATGCACGGTTTTTCTAATGCACTTATTCTAGACAAGCTTCTACTGTTAAGAGAGCTCGAAAGTTTCAGTAGCAGTGCGAGTCAATTAGTCTGTAGGGATTATTAAAAAGCGTATTTTCGAAGCTACACCTTAAATACTATCCTGACTTATAAATGCCCTAATTCAAGAAAACATTTAGTACATGCACTGTACTTCATTATTATACGTTTTATCTGATACGTAATTGTAGGAACTATCCAACTAAGGAAAGAAACTTTAAAAGTCACAAAATCGGTATGTCGTAAATGAAAAACTCACTTAAGGTAGAACTTGAAACTTTAAATTGTTATCAACAATTTTGAATTGAAACTTATAGGTTAAAGCAAAATATTTTTGACGTTAAATAACAATTATTTGAGATATGTTTAAGTTTAAAATTGAAATGTATAGCTCGCAGATAAAGAAAAAATGTTTTAGTCACAAATGGAAAACAAAATTCGTTTAAGTTTTTAACATCAAGTTTAGCAAATGTTATTAATTAAAACCAAAGTATTTTTAAGCAAATCAATTAATAAAAGGGTCGCGAACTTGGAGAGACTATCACATAACACTAATGTTGCCTAAAATGGGGTGTGATCAGTTAAGTTCATTTAAAATTATCAAAAAATAAATTACATCAAAATTTGTTACACAAGTCAGTTACAAAAATACTTAAATGCTCAGATAAATTATTAAATGTTTCAAAGAATCAATAAAAATTCTTTTGTTTTAAAATGTTATTAAGTTCACTGGTTAAAAACAAATTGAAAGTTAAAGTTAACACTGCTTAAGGCTAAGAATTGAAAGCTCAGAAATTTTCAAACACTTCAAGAAAATTAAAAGCACTACCGGGTTATTTCTAAAATCACTTGCAAAATTTCAGTTAAAATGGGTAAGCACAAAAAATAACTAATAGCTTCGAATTGCATTGCAGAAAGCAGTCTAGATTGGCAATGACCTGTGGTATATCTTCCACAGGAAAATTTAAAGTACCAAATAAATTTCTTTTCTTCTGATTACCCCAGCAAGCTGTGCAATTATATGGTTAGTATGATTTTTTGCGAACCTACGGGCGAAAATTTTACTTTAGAGCTAAGTGCAATGCAAAATTTCAGATAGATGTCCCGGCGTACATTCCCGGTTGAAGCAAAATTCCTTATCGATGGCTTCGGTGTTATACGCGTTAACTTAACATTGTTGTTGAACTTACTGAACTTACTGACTTCGCGGCCAAAAAACGCCCAAGTTTTGTTAGTTTTTCGCGGTACCTTCCCAAAATGCACGTTTGGAACAATCAGTGCAAAGTTATACTTTTGGGGATTCTGGGAATTTTGGTCAATCTTAATCTTAGATATGTAGAAGCAGCAGCAAAATTTGGAGCTCCCGGGAAATCGGTTTTTTATTTTTTGTTAAGTTATTTTGATGTTTTATGGACTTTTTCCCATATTCTACGTATGGAAATGTGATTATTTCCAGATTTTTCCCATAAATTTGATTTTCTAAATTCTGTTAAAAATCACCAGGTTTATTTAGTCCGTGGATTGTTGCACTATTTAATAGTGTTTTGTATGTATATTTTAAGTGGGCATCGTCGCCGTAGTCTTAAAGATCTTATTTTGTCGCGTACGGACGTTTTTCGGTTAAAAATGAAAATTAATCAGAATTAGCTTTTCCGTTGAGAATTTGAATAAATGTTATTCTAGATAAAAGAAATGATTTATTTTTCCCCTATCTTTTGATGCCAGAACGGGCGCGCTAGGGGATATGTCTTGTTCGGTAGAGAAAGAATGTGCAAATATGCATTTTTTCTTAATACATTTTATATTTATCACTTCGTTTAGACGCTATGAGTGAAAATAGGAAGTTAATTTTTCAGAAAAATTTCACTTAAAAATGAAAAGTTGTCAGAAACAGTGTATTTTAACCACACCTTTCATATTCTGAAAGAATTTTGAAAATATCTTTACAGACAAAAATTTTAATTCTTGAGATACGTCGTTCTGTAAGCGTGCTGGAATGGATGCATAGGATTTCTATCCAATGCGCCATTTTGTATATAAGCATCCACGATATTCTCCATGGTTTTCAAAAGAAAAGAGGATAGACTAATGGGCCTAAAGTCTTTAGCCAGGCAGGCCCGAAAAAGGCGCAAAAGATGTGGGATCAGTGGTTCCTGACCCTTCTGAAGAAGCGCCGGGAATATTCCATTTTGTCTCGCACTCTTAAATGGGCAAAATGAAGATATTGCCCACTTAATAATGTCTAATGTAACGACCTTAGCGGCCGTTTTTCAGTCAACTGGGCCTTCCCCTACTTGAAGAGCCTACCCAGTAACCTCATCATTAGATTCCGGACGAGAGCCTGGAAAATGAGTTTCCAGGAGCATTCCTAGAGCCTCCTCTGCGGTGGTGGTATATCCACCGGTCGGAAGCCTTAAAGCCCTCACACTCTGCCCTCGACCTTTTGAGAGAATCCTTTAAAGTCTAGCGGCTTCTGGAAGACCTTCTATGCTTTCGCAGTAGGTCCTCCAAGATCCTCTCTTTGAACTGCGTATCAGTTCTTTGTACCTGCGTTGAGAATCCCTTGGGGTCATGATGGTATTTGGAAAAAATATTTGATATATATTCCTGATGTCATCTTGATTTATCTCGTGAAGTTAATTGTAGTTTTTAAGGTACCAAGGGTATTATAATGCTTGAGTTCGAAACGGTTATCCCGTATAATACCCGTGTGCCTTCAAAGAGAAAAATCCAGTTTTATTAATAACAAACCAAATGATTATTTTTAATGCCCTAGGCGTTATTTGTCTATAATAATGCCTTAGGGCGTCATTTCGTATTTAATTGTTATTTATAATGCCCTAAGGCGCTATTTTTCTATCATAACGCCCTATGGCGTTATTTCTTATTTAACTGACATTCACATAATGTCATTATTTGTCAATGATAATGATAATTTATAATATTATTATTTATATACTAGGGCATCTTCATAGAAATATATGCTCTAGAGCATTAGAAATAATAATTTGATTTATTATTACTAAAACTAGATTTTAGTCAAAAAATATTTTACTTAGTCGGACATTAAACGTCGAAGGCACCACGCTTTGTATCGACCTCAAGTGTTATTAGCCTTAGAATATCCTTAATACCTTAATAATTATATTAAAACTGGCTGCTTTCCTGCTTAATTTTTGTGCAGAATTTGAAGTCAGTCAAACCAGTAGCTTTTCATACTGGCTTTATAAACAGTTAAATGGGTCACAATTTTGCTGCGACATATCAAATTCGTTCGAAAACGTCAGTTGAATTAGTACTTTCTTACATGGGGTTTTAAACATTTTATTAGGCAGCCGACTTGTTCTGCTATATTGCATTCGTGTCAAAATCTTACCGATTCATCAATGTCACAGTTCATTTATGTGCTAAATTTGGATTTTTAAATTTAATGTTTAACTATATTTTATATTTGGCAGCCATTTTGTTTCACCATATTGGATTCATACAAAAATTTTACCAGTTTATTGATGTTTGTGCAAAATTTGAAATCAATTGAAAAAGTAGTTTTTTACACTGATTTTTTAAACATTTTACTACGCCATCATTTTGTTCCGCCATCTTGAATGTATACCAGTTATTCCTTATACTATAGTCGTATTTTGTACCAAATTTGAGGTCAATCGAGTTAGTAGTTTTTACAATGATTTTATTAATCCGATATTTTGAATGTATTGGGTTTTTATCAAAATTACTTTTACAATTTCATCCCCATATGAGCCTTAAATTTTAATAAAAAACTGAAGCCAATGGTATAAGTAGTTTTTAGCTATGCCGGGAACAGACAGACCGACGGAAATGGGGAAAAACATATTTTTTTGGCATTCAGGGAGCCTAAAACGTGTAGATCTCTAAAAACCTGGGACGGTGATTCTTTTTCACGATAACAATACTTTCATCTCATGAGGGAAGTAAAATAAATGACGACAAAATGTTTCATTTTATTTATATATGTTATAGTATTTTTTCTAAACAAATGCTTATTGAACAGACATGCTATTAGATTTAGCGAAACCAACAAAACAAAAAGTTGCTGTAAACATCTTTATATGGCTCTACCAAAATTTAAAAAAAATACATTCGTAATCTGTAGATTTATTTTCCATTTCATCGATATTAACTCAAACTAAAGGTTTTTTGGTAAGTGAATTATTTTTTAGAGTATAATATGTACATTGTGTTCAAAGTTTTGATTTGGATATCAAATTCATTCTTTCATCTGGATCCACCATTTGAATGCACCTCACTCATTCCCCAAGACACAGCATGAGATAATTTTATTTTTTTTACGTTTCATACTTAGTGAAATCTGATAACTGATTAATATCATTGGTTTTTACTAGCATGTGCTTCATAAAGCATATGATTAAAAGAAATTTATTTTTTCAACTAAAACCAAAGCTTATTAGCTTGTTTTCCTGTTTTTCTAGGTAAGTAAATTCTGTTTTACTGAAACATTTAGACATTTTTGTGGTTTTAAGTGTTTTTTCAGTTCGTGAGTAACTTAGTAGGCTTTTCAATATTTGAGAGGAACTATACGAACAATTAATAAAAAACAAAATTACCGACATTCTTAAAATAAAGTTTGATATAAAGGTAATCTAAATTTCATACGATATTATTTTTACCTAACAAATTAAAAATATAAAATTGAACAGTTTGTCTTACGGTAAAACGAATTGTACATTCCTAGCTTAGCTTTTGATGGTATAGTTCATAACGTCCCCTTTCAAATCAATTTGAGAATTTGATATTACACTGAGAAATCATGGCTCTTCGATTTAGATCGTGTTAAATCGGAATTACGTTCCAAGTCTCCAGTAATTGCACGGATCTTCATTGCAAGAAAACAAAATGCTTGTGAAGTAAAAATCCCTTGTGCAACAATCTAAACTCATGAACCATATTTTTTTAATTAGTTGTTCACAGATGGAAAAATACAATTGTTTTAGCCACAGATAGCGATTTTCAAATTATCATTTAAACATAAAAGAATAATATCTTTTGGTGGAATTACTACAAATTTGATCTTCGCACGTGTTCGTAATTTTCAGATTTTCACCTTAACAGGAGACGTCAGTGGGAGAAAGTTAACCATAGTTTCCTATAGTTTAAGGAATATTAACTATAGTTTCCTATATCTCAGAAAGTACTGTTTATAAGCAAAAAATCATCAGGGCTATTTTTGTACCGTATTCTGAGTTCTCAATTTTTTATATTTACATTATTTCTCTACATCACTGGCAGACGCTGGCAAATGCAAAAAATATTGTGTCTGACCAAAAAACGGTCTGCTTCAGGGACTAAATATAATAAACGAAAAGCAAAGAAAACCCACAAAAATTAACTGGTTTACGGCGCAAAATAATCCTTTTTAATTACTTACGGTTATCAACAAGATTTGGTTTGATTTTATTGATATCTATGCATAAGAGTTATAATTACTTTCCTTTGATTGCATTGACTTGATTGATTGCAATTGATTATCTGTCTAAATAAGCTAATAATTTACTTCTGTGAGACATTATTGGGCACGATTTTTATTACTTTCTAATGGCAATAATCAGTCGAACTGATAATGTTGCCATAGTTCACTGGCTTAGAACTGTATGAAATTTTTGCCGACATTATCTCCATTATCGCGTTTTTGAAGAATTATATTTGGGCGATTCCTACAAACCTGAGCCATCATAAAACTTCTACAGTCCCCTAATTCCACATTCGAAATTTTGGTGAATTAGGGATTGTCTACATCGTAGTTTTCAGAATATATTTAAAAAATTTATATATATATATATATATATATATATATATATATATATATATATACATATATATATACCAGGTGACAATGAAACTACTACCCAGGGCGCCATATTCCAAATATGGAATTTGGTGTGTTGATAGGGTTGAATATTGTGAACATTTGTAATATAAAAACAACGAAGAATCATGATTGTTTTTATCCTGGCCTACTCCGTTTTTCCATAAAATGCAATTAAGTGGGAATTATGGCACATTTTTAAGTGGCTTTATTTGGAAAACTATACATTTTAGACACGTGTTTCTGACTTAAGATCTTCATAATTTACTACTCTTAGGTTATGAGTTTCGCCACAGGTGGCTATATGCTGCTTCGTGGTAAATAGAGTATCAAGTCCGCCGAAGATTTTGGATGTTCTCTTGGTAATCAAAAATGTCGGTTTTGCTCCTGTTGGTGACTCTGGTATTGTTTTGTGTATTCATTTTGGCGCTAGTTGTACTCGTCTTTCAATTAGTGGACTGTACTGATGAAGACCTTAAGTTAGAAACACGTGTCTCTGGTTAGCCAAATTCCATTGCTTTAGCGGTCATCTCAAAGAATCCATTTTCTACTAATATACTAGTTCTTACCACGTTATATATTTTCTACTTTTAACTACTCTTGGTTTATGAGTTTCGCCACAGGTGGCTATATGCTGCTCAGTGGTAAATAGAGTATATCAAGTAGTATCGAAAATTTCGGATGTTCTCTTGGTAATCACAAATGTCTGTTTTGCTCCTGTTGGCGATTCTGGTATTGTTTTGTGTATTCATTTTGGAGCTAGTTGTACTCGTCTTTCACTAGTTGATGTACTGCTGAAGACCTTAAGTCAGAAACACGTGTATATATATATATATATATATATATATATTCTATATATATATATATATATATATATATATATATATATATATATATATATATATATATATATATATATATATATATATATATATATATATATATATATATATATATATATATATATATATATATATATATATACAGTGTGTCCATCTCAGAAGATCTCATTTCACAATATTTAAGTTTTATCTAGTAAATATTACAACCTTTTAGATCTATTTTACATTATAAAAGAGATAAAACATATCTTACCTGAATCTGTATTAAACCATGAACACGTATTGTCCACACATTTAATGCATTTTTAAATTTTAAAACAAATGTCGCCATAAATGCTCCACTGATTGGGAACTTTAAATCTTTTTGAACAATTGGTTCCAATTACCCCCGTAATCCGATTGTTATAAATAGTACTTGAAAGCAGTTAGTTTTAATGTGTTAGTAACTATATAGACTTAAATAATGTTGCACTATTAAAACTTTACATTTTTTATAGCGGTGAGTGGTAAGGTGTCACGAAAAAAGTAAACATTTTCGTGTATTATATAATCATATTGTGAAAAATAGTACTTGACAGCAGTTAATACTTTAAATATGTAAATAACCACAATTTTTTTTAATATTTTAATTTTTATATCCAAAGAATTAGTTTTATTTTCTTTTGTTAGTTAATAATGATTACGACCCTTAAATGTGCAATAATTTTTAACAGATAAACTATAAGTTCTTAAACATTTATTTTCAGACCAAGGGTTTTTACATATGGAGGTAACCACAATCTATAAAACTTTATATTTTTTCATTAATTGGTGATTAATTCAAACGCCACATACAATCAAATTAAAATAAAACAAATGGTAAAGTACCACAACAAAAACAAAAACATTTTCTTGCATTAATAATCTGATTGATAATCACAATACAATACTTTGAAATATAATACTTAAAATTGTAGTAAATATAATAAAACCATTTTTTCTATTAACGCATAGAAAATATTAGTCTATTACAAAAATGACTTCTTCAGTTTTTCGAATTACCCTATTCATAGTTAAAAATGTTTACTTAATATAATTCTCCATTAATAAAAAATAAGTATGATAACTGTTAAGAATAAATAAAAATGCTTGTATTGCTTGAGCATATTGGCAACGCAGCTGGGCTTCGTATATTTCAACAAGTATATACATTTTTACACAGCGGGCTTCTTATTTTCTAAAAACGTATGGAATTCATAAAATCTGGAAAATATAACAATTTCTGTATATCAAGAAAAAGGTACCCCTCTGCCTTTGCTTGCAATAACTGTAAGATTTAAACTGTTTTTCAATAAAATACACTTTGTTCAAACCAATATTTAGGCCGGGATTCGGGTAGTCTGTCGGACATACCGGGCTTCATATTAGACATGAGATATGTATATATTTAAATATATATATATATATATATATATATATATATATATATATATATATATATATATATATATCGTCGGTCTACAAGTAAAACACACTAAGTAATTTTTTTTTGTTTTTGACTTATTTACATCATTTGACTGGATTTGACTAAAATTCAAATTAATTAAGTCCATAATAGCGTTATTTTGTTCAGGAAAAATACACTAAGTGACTTAATGGATTTTTCGTGAACGAAGCTGCTGACCTTGGCGACTTAGTGGATATTATAACATGCGTCTTATCGGGTAAAAAAATTCCCGTTCCTCCGGACGTTAATTTTGTTTGTGATTTGTTAAAGTGAGGCAGCCATGAAACGTGTCGATAAAATATTCGGTCTTTTAAAACAAGCTAATAATATTGGTAAGTAGCCTATTATTATTATCATTATTTTTAATGATGTTATAGAGTATTATTGTAATCAATTCGACCTGGTTTTCGGTTGTGGGATGGCTTTATTCCATAGCAACTAATCGAATCTTTTTTCTTTGAAGTTTCTTTTAACATTTAGGTAGTGGATACAGTTCGTCAAACGTACGCATGGTTTAGTTAACTGTTCGTTAAGAACTTTCTCTCTTGATTTTTTTAAACTTATATTTTTATTTTTTTTAGAAACAAACACATTTTCGGCCTCGTCGTCTGTAAACGCTGTTAGTACTGGGAAAACATATTTCCAACTGACACCAGTTGTTCTTCATGATCATGAGCAAGGTAAAAATTACTAGAATAGTTATTTGTTTTACTAGGCATTAAATCTGCTTTTCTACCGTGTGAAACATGTAATTTTTTCTCCGAATTTGTTTCAATTTCATGCAAATAACAATTTTCTCCGAATGACCACAACAGCGGCTTTTTAATGACGCATGACCGGCTCTGAAATTGTACTTTTAATGCATTTTTTTAATATTCAAAGTCGAATCCAGGTATAGTCTTTTGGTTGATTTTCTTGTATAATGGTTCTCCATGACAAGAAAACTTTCAATGTGTTCCTTAACGCTTAAAATCACTTCGTCTGAAGTTTTATTACCAGGAGTTTTCTGTCCCCTTTTATTTTTTCCACAATACTCTTCGGTTTCACTTCTATTTTGAAACGCATTTACAGGTAAATTTAAGATACATAAAGTCTTGCAGAAAAAAATTTGGCATACTTGAAATTTATTTTCACTTTTTGTAAAGAAATAAGATCTTGCACTTCTGCGCTGCTTGCTGTCTTCTCCTTTCCTGGGCCAGCGTAGTATAAAATCCCTTTGCCTCTTAAATGTCAGGTTCCCAATATGTTTTACATAATACTTGGCGCTCCTCTTCGGAAAAGTTGTTGTTGCACTTGTAACGACATTTTGAGCAATCAATATTTTTAGGGATTTTAGGTGATTGTATTTTGCACTTTTATAAGGTTTCCTTTGACTCCTCTTTTTCTTTTCCATATTCCGTTTTCAAGTTGAGGGCCTTGCTACATTCCACCTGTATCTTCTAAGTTATTCTGATTCCATTTGTTCAAATGTTATGATCTTCAATTTTGTCTGAACCCTCACTTTCACTTTCCGATGGCACATAATCCTTGTCTCTTATTGAGTCGTCAGAATTGTAGTCAAGGTTACGAGGTCCTGGTTCCGTGTCCATGCTTGAGCTATATCTTGATAGGTTTTCTTTCGGATATCGAGATTGCGAACCTCTGGGTCGACTTCCATCGCGACGATCATCTTTGTTGTACTTTTGTACATAGTTGCACTTTTAATGCCTAGGCATTAAAAATACAACTTCAGAGGCTGTCATGCGTTATTAAAAATCCGCTTTTAATGTCATTCGGAGAAATAATATTAAATTGAATAAATTCAAGTAAGTAAGTCTTTATTGATAACTTGTCATTGTTTGTAGGGAAATCAGACTGCAAATCATCTATCAATCAATCTGATAATTCAATAAGAGATGAGGAATACGTGCCATTGGATTCATTGGAAGATGGAAGTGGAAGTTCAGATAAAAATAAAGCGCACAAAAAAGAGAACGAGAGAATTGAAAATATTAAAATAGTTACAAACTTAAGCGAGTTCGAATCGCCATACAAAGGTAACTTTAAATTATTAAAAAAAAGGTTTTTATTCGTTATTTGTTATTATTTACAGGTGGACTAAGGTCTAATTTGTGTAACAATGATGGATCTGATCCTGAACATTGTCAAAGTGACAACACAGTCGACGTCATGGAAGTCGACCCAGAGGTTCGGAATCTCGATATTAGAAAAAAAAACCTATCAAGATATAGCTCAAGCATGGATACGGAACCAGGACCTAGTAACCTTGACTACGATTCTGACGACTCAATAAGAGACAAAAATTATGTGCCATCGGAAAGTGAAAGTGAGGGTTCAAACGAAATTGAAGATCATAACAACAAGAACAAGACAATTGGTACGATAAATTCCGTTACAAATTTGAACAAAATGGAGTCATCAGAAGAACTTAGAAGATACAGGTGGAATGTAGCAAGGCCCTCAACTTGGAAACGAAATATGGAAAAGAAAAAGAGAAGTCAAGGGAAACCTTATAAAAGTGTAAAAGGCAAAATACAAGCACCTAAAATCCCTAAAACTATTGATTGAAGAGGAGCGCCAACTATTATGTAAAACATATTGGAACCTGACATTTGAGAGGCAAAGGGATTTTATACTAAGAAATGTAATGTCATGTGAAGTAAAAAGTCGCAGGCCTAGGAAAGGAGAAGACAGCAAGCAGCCCAGCAGTGCAAGATCTTATTTCTTTACAAAAAGTGAAAATAAATTTCAAGTATGTCAAAACTTTTTCTGCAAGACTTTATGTATCTCAAATTTACCTATAGTTAATGCGTTTCAAAATAGAAGTGAAACCGGAGCGTATTGTGGAAAGGATAAAAGGGGACAGAAAACTCCTGGTAATAAAACTTCAGACGAAGTGATTTTAAGCGTTAAGGAACACATTGAAAGTTTTCCTGTCATGGAGAGCCATTATACAAGAAAATCAACCAAAAGACTTTACCTGGATTCGACTTTGAATATTAAAAAAATGCATAATTTATTTATGGAAAGTGTCAGAGAAAATAACAAGCCTGGAGTAAGTCTTATAACATACAGACGTATTTTTTGCCAGCAATATAATATGTTATTTTTTAAACCAAAGAAGGACCAGTGTCTTACTTGCAGCGAATATGAAAAAGCAGCTGCAAATGAAAAAGATGCGCTGGAGATAAGTTATAGGATGCATTTGGAAAGAAAAGAAACTTCGATGCAAGAAAAAGAAGCAGATAAAGAGAAGGCTATCAATGATAAAACTTTTAAATCTGTGTCTTGTGACATGCAAAGTGTCCTTTAAATTCCTACATCCCAAGTTGCTATACTATCTGCGTAAATTAAACTTGTACAACTTTACTGTATACGAAGCTGCTCCACCTAATGAAGCGTTTTGTTACTTCTGGACAGAAGTCAATGGAAAGCGCGGTAGCTGTGAAATTGGCACCTGTTTAGCGATGTATATAAACTCATTGTCCCATGATGTAACACATTTAACTATTTTCTCGGATACTTGTGGAGGACAAAATAGAAATATTCAAATAACCGCTTTATTATTACATCTTGTGAGAAACCACCCCAGCCTTCAAGTAATTGAACAAAAGTTCATGGAAAGTGGGCATTCCTATATGGAAGTGGACTCCATGCACAGTGCTATCGAAACGGCCAAGCAGAATATCGAAATATTTAGTGTGCATGAATACGAGAATGTTTTTAAAATGGCCAAGATGGGAAAAAATCGCAATAAACCTGCTTATCAAACCCGAGAAATTCAATATAACGAATTTCTGGATTTGAAGAAAATCGTTCAAATGACTGTGAACAATAGAAAAGTAGATAGTAAGGGAAATACAGTGAACTGGCTTAAAGTAAAATGTTTCAAATATGAGAAACATTTGCCGAACACTTTACAATATAAATATGGATTTAAGGATGAATTTGAGAAAATTGATATTGGGTTCATAAGACGGATAACCAATAACCAATAGAAAAGGCAAGGAGAATAAACCCGAAATCGCAATAGTTATACCCAAATTATATGCAAAACAGTTGCCAATCTCTGCTGCTAAAAAAAAAGATTTGCTAAAACTCTGTGAAAAAAATATAGTTCCTCAAACACTTCACACTTGGTTTAAAAGTTTACCAAGTTCATCTTCTGTTAAAGATAGTACTGTTGAACCAGAAGAAAATGACTCAGATGAAGAAGAACAAGAGGATTTTTAGCCATAATGTTGCTACTCTAGATACTTAGGTCCTTTCTGAAAATGTTTTAAAGTTTTACTCTAGTCGTAATATACTTACTATAGCGGTTTTATTTTTGTTTGAGTGTCAATAAAAAATAATGTTAAAACATCACTTTTTTGTTGTTATTACTATTATTTAACACAGCAAATAAGTCACCTGCTACCAAAATTATAACACGTAAAACACATTAAGTCAGCTGGTACAAGAAAAACACATTAAGTCACTGTATCTAAATTTTCAAAATGTCTAATTAATTATTTGCAAATCATAAATTAAATTTTTTTCATGCAGTAGTTCTTCTATATACTTACAAAAAAAAAGTTGTGATGTTAAAAAAAAATTTTATGTTTTTTAAACTTAAATTAATAAAACTTTGATCGCGGGAAATTAAAAACTCAATTTTCTCAGAACTCTTTTTTTTTTTGACTTAGTGGGTTTTACTTGTAGACCGACGATATATATATATATATATATATATATATATATATATATATATATATATATATATATATATATATATATATATATATATATATATATATTTATATTATATATATATATATATTTATATATATATATATATATATATATATATATATATATTATATATATATATATATATATATATATATATATATATATATATATATATATATATATATATATATATATATTATATATATATATATATATATATATATATATACATATATTTATATATATATATATATATATATATATTATATATATATATATATATATATATATATATATATATATATATATATATATATATATATATATATATATATATATATATATATATATATATATATATATATATATATATATATATATATATATATATATATATATATATATATATATATATATATATATATATATATATATATATATATATATATATATATATATATATATATATATATATATATATATATATATATATATATATATATATATATATATATATATATATATATATATATATATATATATATATATATATATATATATATATATATATATATATATATATATATATATATATATATATATATATATATATATATATATATATATATATATATATATATATATATATATATATATATATATATATATATATATATATATATATATATATATATATATATATATATATATATATATATATATATATATATATATATATATATATATATATATATATATATATATATATATATATATATATATATATATATATATATATATATATATATATATATATATATATATATATATATATATATATATATATATATATATATATATATATATATATATATATATATATATATATATATATATATATATATATATATATATATATATATATATATATATATATATATATATATATATATATATATATATATATATATATATATATATATATATGTATATATATATATATATATATATATATATATTATATATATAATATATATATTTATATTATAAAAAATATAAATATAAAAATATCTGCTTCAATTAATTTAAAGTTAAATATTCTTATTCAGTTGCGAAAAAGCCAAAAAAGATTTTTATTTGTCAATCTAAACGCAACAAATAATTTGAACACATTTAAAAATAACGTTATAGATGGCTACAAACTATCATTTTTTTCGTATCTAGGTTACATGTCAAACAAACTGACACATTTTAAAATTTTGAAATCAATTCTTTTCTATTATTTAATGTGTTTCTCTTACGATCGGCGTACTGATGAGTCCCGATAGGATGAAAGTATTTGTACAACTACTATGTGTCTATAAAAACTTAAGGTAAATGATATAATTTCTTATGCTTGCTTAAATAATATTATTTATATTATGTATCGAAACATTCCGTAGACAGACTAGTCTACATGTTGAGGTATGTAATTATATTAAATATCTGCTTCAATTAATTTAAAGTTAAATATTCTTATTCAGTTGCGAACAAGCCAAAAAAGATTTTTGTTTGTCAATCTAAACGCAACAAATAATCTGAACACATTTAAAAATAACTAAAAATGTAGGTAATCGAGAAAAATCACCTTCCGAGATTATTTCAGATCTTCACGTTTCACGGTTTATTCGGTTTCGGTTTACCTCAAATTTTGTACAAAAACCAAGTGTGATATGGAAATGAACTGGTAAAACTTTGGTATGAATCCAAGATGGCTAAACAAAATGGCGTAGTCTGATAAATCTACTTATTCTATTAATTTGTCATGTTTTCTCAATTCTGTCGGTCGGTCTGTCTGTGTGTGTCTATTCGCGGCATAGCTAAAAAAAGCTTATCCTATTAACTTTGAATTTTGGTCAAAAATTATGAGTCAAAGGGGGTTGATCTGCTAACAGTTTGGTAAAAATCCGATATGGCGGAATAAAATGGCTGCCTAGTAGAATGTTAATATATTAATTTTGCACAAAAAATAAGTGTGACATGGGAATGAACTGGTAAAAATTTGGTACGAATCCAAGATCAGTCTGAAAAAACTACTTTTTCGTTTAGGTACTTTCAAATTTTGTGCAAGAATTAGATTTGATACAGGAATGAATTGGTAAAATTTTGGTATGAGCTCAAGGTGGCGGAACAAAATGACGGAGTTATAAAATGTTTTAAAAAATAGTGTAAAAAAGCTTATTGAATTGAATTCAAATTTTGCACAAAAAAATGGATGTGATAATATAGGGATAAAATGGCGAAAAAAGGTGAACACTGGAAAAATGTTGGTAAGAATCCAATGTGGTGAAACAAAATGGCGGCCTACTGAAATGTTTGAAAAGATATAAAATAATCGACACATTCGCCTTTACTTCCTTCTCGCATATAGAAATCCACTACACAGGGATAACACATTTTATGAATCCATATAGTTGTTTGGTAATAATAATAAAAATCCGGAAATTTCCTTTACCCGGAACTTCCCTCGTTATGATTTTTTTCCCATTTGTTAGGAGTAGTGAAGTGTGACCCAATTTAGTTCATACATAGTTACAGTATATGTATGTATATGTGTTACATACACTGTCTTTTCAAACATTTTTATTGGGCGCCATTTTGTTCCATCATATTTTACCAGTTTCTTTCTACCTATGCCATACTTGACTTTTGGGCATAATTTAAACTAAATTCAATACGTAGTTTTTACATTGACATACACCGCCATTGTGTTACGTTATGTTGAATTTTTCCTCATTTTGACATTTAGGTTTTCTGCAAAATTTAAAGTCAATTCGAACAGGAGTTTTTCCGTTGATTCTTTAAAAAATGTATTTGGTCGCCATTTTGTTTCACCATATTAAATTTGTACTTTAGTTACCAGTTTATCTCTATATTACGCTTAATTCTTGCACACAAATTGAAATTAATTTAATAAGTAGTATTTTCAAGCTGATTTTTTAAATACTTTATCAGGCCGCTATTTTCTTTTGCTCTCTTGGATTCATATCAAAATGTTACCAGTTCATTCCCATGTAAAACTTCATTTTTAAGGTAAATTGGATTAGTTTTTTAGTAATAAATTTTTTTAGCATTGTTCCGCCATATTGGATTTTTAACAAAATATTACCAGTTCATTCCCATATGACCCTTAATTTTTGACTAAAATCTGAAGTCAATCTGGTAAGTAGTTCTTAAGCTATGCCGCGAACTGACAGGCAGACACACCGACGGACGGACCGACGGATTGATAAAACATATTTTTTGGCATCTAGGGACGATAAAACGTGTGTGAAACCTGAGAGGGTGATTTTTTCAAGATTACAAACATTTTATTTAGCCGCCATTTTGTTCCGCAGTCTTAAATTAGTAACACATTTTTCCCTATACCACACTTAGTTATGGCACACAATTTGAAATCGATCCATTAAGTAGTTTTTCAGGCTGAATTTTTAAATATTTTGTTTTGCCACTATTTTGTTCCGTCATCTTGGATTCGTATCAAAATTTTACCAGTTGATTCCAACAATACTTGATGTTTGTGCAAAATTTCAGATAAATTGGATGACCAGTTGTTTAATAATACATTTTTTAACATTTCACTAGGCCGCCATTTTGTTTCGCCATATTGGATTTTTACCAAAATGTTACTAGATCATCCCCATATGACCCTTAATTTTGGACCAAAATTTGAAGTCAATCGGGTAAGTAGTTTTTTAGCTATACCGCTAAAAAACAGATAGACAGACATTGAATTGAGAAACCATGTTTTTCGGCATCTAGGAATCCTGAAACGTGATTATCCGAAAAAATCTCAGAGGGTGATTTTTTCTCGATTACATTTTACGAGGGAAGTAAAAATTCAAATAAATTAGTTTATAAGATTTGTATAGTTATTACAAAATATGTGCATATAAATTGTCTTATCTGTACGTAGTGAATTCTATAGGAGGGAAGTTCTGGGTAAAGGCGACTTTACCGATTTTTTTTCTATGATCTTAGAGCCAGTGAGCTTTTAAAATTGCCCATATGTTTCGAACAACGTGGCTCACACTGAACTAAGACCTATCTCAAGATATATTCCATCCATTTTTTTTCAGTAAATAAACTGACTCACTTTCTAGAACCTAGATAATAATACAATGTTTTATCTACGTTGTCTAAAATATAAATTTCCTTTGCAAACAATCAAAGTTCAAATTACCTCCCATTATCAAAGTTCAAATTTATCTCAAAAGTGCGTGCATATTATCACTCACTGGGCGACTGATTCCTTTATTGATACATTATTTTAATGATACTAGGCTTAAAAAACACTGCTTTAAAAACGTAATACTGCATATCGAAAAATGTCATGTAATGGGGATGAACGTTAGATAAAAATACATAAAAAATATGCTTTACTTCAGATATGCTTATATCATTCTAATATATACGCAAGCTCTGTTGTAGTTTGCTTCTTACATTGCTACAAAATACTATGAATTAAATCACCAGTAGGAGTAGGTATCAATTCCTTATAGTTAATTTAAGTTGCTATTTTTTGTACCTAGAATATTTGAGAATTATATGAAATTGACGGCTCCACGTTAAATAAACACATTTTTTGTATACTTTTTCTATTTAATATTTAATACGAGCTACTCGTGTGTCATTTTGTATATTAAAGACCTACCTTAAAAAAATAAGCAAATTTCCTTTACCCGGAACTTCCCTCGCTATGAATTTCTCCTTTTTACTTTACTAGTTTAACTCTAAATCACACTTAGTGCCTGCACGAAATTTAAAATTAATCTTAGAAGTCGTTTTTTTTCAGGCTGCTTTTTTAAATATTTTATTAGTGATAATTTGGCACTTCACCAGGACTTGTGACATGTTTTTGGGTATCTAGAGCTAAAACTTGAAGCTATGTTAAAACCTTGAGGGAGATTTTTTCGCGAATACAAACATTTATTTAGCGGCCATTTTATTCCGCTATCTTGAATTCGTACCACAATTTTACCAAAATTTCATCAGATCATTTCTATATCGTACTTAATTCTTGCACAAATTTTGAAA
Source organism: Kuschelorhynchus macadamiae (assembly GCA_030620095.1). Taxonomy (NCBI): domain Eukaryota; kingdom Metazoa; phylum Arthropoda; class Insecta; order Coleoptera; family Curculionidae; genus Kuschelorhynchus; species Kuschelorhynchus macadamiae. The sequence continues at coordinate 313,119 of JAUTXW010002270.1, read as the reverse complement.
TCAATCTAATAGGTAGTCTTTCAGGCTGATTTTTTAAATATTTGTATAATATATTAACATAATATAAAATTTTACCAGTTGATTTCTACGTAATACTTAATTTTTGTTCAAAATTTCGGGAAAATTGGATAAGCAGTTTTTTATTAATAATTTTTTTAACATTTCACTAGCCCACCATATTGAATATTTACCAAAAGGTAACAATTTCATATTTCATCTCGTTATGACCCTTGATTTTTGACCAAAATTTGAAGTCAATCTAATAAGTAGTATTTCATAGGGATGTTAATACTCGGCCTATCAAGCCGGAGCCGAATATTCGGTACTTTTATCGAATTTAGCAGGATATTCGGTTTTGACTGTATACTAAACTATTAAATATCCGTCCTAAGAAGTAAGGAGAATAACGAGTTTAGTTCAACGTATAAATAAAATCCAGTGCTTTTCCTTTTAATAATACTTTAGTTTAAATACATCAAACTCAAAAAAGGCGCTTACAAACCGACAAATGAAAAAAATGAGGACTAAAAATTAAATAATATTCTGTGTAAAAATTTAAATAATTGTTATAATACCATAAATCAAACTACTGTTGCTTAATATTTAGAATCAATCAACTGAATATTATGATGTAAATATAATAACATTTCACCATTTTTTTGAGAAAGTCGGTCCCGTTTTTCCTCAAAGACGTTACCTTCCTCCTATACTAATATTTTGATAATATAGAAAAGCCTTTGTTGTTATGTTTCCACCACGAATAGGGACAGTTTTTTTTTCAATAAACTACGTCTACGTCGTTGATAGTTCCAGTCTCTTCTGAAGAATAAGTAGAAGCTACTCTTCCTACTATATCCCAGACAGATATGGATGATTGAGTTTTTTTTCCGTAAGGCGACTAAGTGGTTTATCACCGCTTTTAATGAAAATATTGTTGGAATCACTTCTGAAATTCCACACATTAATGAACTGAAATATTGAGTAATTTCTTGGAATGGCTTAAGCAATCTCAGAAAATATTCAATTAAAAATTTATATTAGTATTAGTATTTTCAGCTGCTAATAAGGTAAGACGGCTTTTTAGTTCGTTCAGTCTGTCTGTCATATAATAGTAAGAGTTTCATCGGATTCGAACATCTTGGACAATTTCTTTAACATAACAACATATTAAGGCCTTTTTGTTGCTTTTCTAGTTTTTCTCTCGAAGCTGATGAATGATGTAAATGTGTTGTAATATTTCTGCCAGCAGTAATTGTCTCAGTCAAAGTTTTTATAGAATCTAATACAACCAACTCTAGAGAATGAATGAAAGGAGATTCATTATTCAAGTTCGTAATTCGAAAACCTTTTTAAGGTTAGCTTCCGAATCTGAAAGCAATAAGTGTATATTACTAAGAGGTATTTCAGTTTCTTGAAGTAACGCAATTAACATATTGCTTATATTTTTCCCTGTATGATTTCTTTGAAACAGCCGAATTACTATAACTGAATGCTTTTTTTCAAAATCTTTATTAAGACAGTGATCAGTTAAACTAATATAACTATAATAGCTTATATCAGATGTCCTTAGGTCTGTCGTGACACCCAGTTGGCGTTTGATAGGAATCCCTTTATTTTTCAAAAAGTTCTGATATTACTGTTTCAGTAAAATATGTACGTCCTGGCATTTCATAAAGAAGTTGTAATTTGTTTAGACGTCTAAAGCCTAAAAATAACACATATTGAACATAGCAAATTAAACTACCTACAATATGTAATGCATTTTGCCTTTATCTTCAACCACTGTAAATGGCTGACTATCTAAGGATATCATTTCTCCTATTGCCCAATACGTTTTTAAGAATTTTCGATTGTTCATATCTCATTTTTTGGCAAATTGGCTTGATATCGACACCTGCTTCAATACTTTATGTTCTATTTGCTTACTACTTTCTTCATTTTGTGTTTGCATTAAATGTGAATCTTTATTTTTAATATGATTCCATAAACTTGTTGTTGCTTTCTTTCGCACGCCGCGAACTATTTATTTATTGCACTGTTTGCATATTGCTTTGCTTTCATCGGTAACAAAATATTTCCAGATTTTGCTCCACATTTTAAATTCAAAAATTTCCACCAATCACTGTTGCAGCCCATATCTCTCAATACTAAAATTAAAAAGGCACATCTGCTTTCATCCGTATTTCCCCGACGTACAGTGCGGCGTGAAGCCAGCAAAAATGGATAATCCTTGAAACGCGTAAGTTAAAAACTATTGTGCTAGCCAGTGGCGCCGGCTAGGATCAGGGTGGCTCTTCGGTTTAAATAATAGTTTTGTTGATTTTTTTTAAATGCCGGATATTCGGCCAAATACTCGACCCAGCCGGATATTACTTTGATAATATTCGCTTTTGGCCGAATAGTGAAACCAACTAGGGACCGTAAAACGTTACCCACGATTACAATACTTCCAATAACCATAATAACAATAATAACAAGTACTTTCTATAACCGATTTCTATTCAAAACGTGACAAAATTTAAACCAATTAACTATTGCAAATATTCCTTTCCATAACATATGCATTAATAATATGTATGCGTACCAAATATTTGTTAAACGGTTTGTTGAGAGAGGTATTTTGAAATCGTTTAGTGTTAAATTGAAGCCATCATTAGTATATTTAATATTTAAAGGTTAAAACATACAATGTAATTAAACAGCTTCTGAACATCACTTGTAAGGTCATCGTTAGACCAGACGTCTGCCGCATGTCTGCGTTGAAATTATCTACTTTTGGGAAAATTTTTATACCGATACCGCATTTTATGGGGTGCCTCATTACATTTTGGTCGTCCTTATCTTAGTTTATATTGGAAATATAAAAAAAAGTTAAATGTAAGTCATTCTCATTATTTAAAATTAAATTTATAATTATTTGGTTAAATAAAAATTATAATTCAAACATGTGATTATACTTTTAAGCGAAACATGAGATAATGTATTTTTTGCATTTTTGAATTCTGCATAAAATGTTCAGGATATTTGATTTGAGTTATGTGTATGTCTGAAATTAATAGTTCTGAATAAATAAAAGTTAAGTATTATGAATCGATACAATGCAAAACAGCTGCTGAAGATGGGAATATTTTTTAGTGACTTGGGTGACGCGTTGTTGTCTAGTTTGGTCTCATATGCTCTGGAAATCACATCTCCTTTTTATGAATGTTTTATTTAAATTTTGTTTTTCTCGATTTTAAGGACAGTAAAAACAGTAAGACCCAGACTTAAAAAACAATTCTTGTGAGGAATCTGTGCATTTGTTGCATATCCGTACCATCGGGGAACATTTTTTTCTCTATTAAATATTTTGTTTTTTCGTTTTAGGCATTTTATCCATAAATAGAATAGAAATAGAGAATAATAATGTAAAAACCGAATCATCATCCGATAATCGAATTTCTTTATAAGTAGATAATCCGGTTATTAAAATAATACGGTTTTTGCAACACTAAAATTTGGTCGTTAGCACGAGCCACTCAGATGGCCATTCTAATTCAAAACATACAGTTGAAACAATAATGCCTTTTGCTGGCGTACTAAAAGCCAGCTGTTTTTATCCATGTGCAAAATCGTAAATTCTTCAACAACATATTTCTTTTTGAGCCGTATTCACTGAGTGACAGAAATTGTGGTTTAAATCATTTTAATTTTTATTACTTCAATAATTTTTATCGTAATAAAGCCGTTATTTGATTTACAAGATATAAAAAACACCTCCATTAATAAGCTAAATAACATAAACTTTGCTGCTCCGCTTTGATGTTGTATCGGCAGTGGAAATTCGTTGCCAGCAACGTTGCTGGAGAAACGTTATTAACTTCACAGCTATGTTAGCAAGGCATTTTTCTGAAACCCTTTTTCAACTTAATGCATTACATTGAATATCGTGAAAGCTATTTCGATATCTCGCCCTCGCGTTCTCAGTTCTTACCGACGCAAGTCGATTGCTGAGTCTTTAAAAGTCTGTTGGTAGATCTTCATAGACAAAAGAATGATCATCCCTGCCCTATATAGCTTGTGCTATTCAATTTTCTGTATCTATTTAATGGATATTAAAGTAGAAATTTGTTTAATATAAGATTACAAATTACGCCTTGGTTATGAAATACGTTTATTTTTTAGATCATATGAATATCTCAAGTTATGCTTATTATTTATTTGTATTCTACTATGGTATAGTTGACACTCAGTGCCAAAGTTAGAATAGACAAAGTGCCTAAATTTACGTTCATTCTCATAAGTAGATCTGAGAGTCAAGGAAAAAATTTATTCTAGAAACACTAAGTTACTGTTTACGTTGTAAATTAATAAATAAGATATAAATATCGTACAGGCTGAATATAAAAAACTATCGATGTAATATCGATAAATATATTTGTAGGTTGAACTTTCACACACCCGCCTTTTAACCAAGTTATTAGCTTTATATTTTACTATTACACTTTGAATATACATATTTGCATTATGTATGAATCTTACTTTTGATTTCATCATAATGGGTTTTATTTCGGCATGCTTCTTTAAGACGTGTCATGAATTGTAAATTCTTTAAATGTAAGGCGATGCATGAGACAAAAGAGGGAGGAACCGTAGCTAAATACTTGTTAACTAGTATCAATACAATATTTTGTTCTATAGTTCCATGTTCTTGTTTTTTAAACTAATCTACTATATGACTTATAGTTTGCAATACTATGCCACTACTACCCACACTTAAGGGGCCGTAAAACCGTACATATGATTTATTATACATTGCGGATGAGTGAAAATAAACATTTGTATAAAAATGTTGATTTGCGTAGCTATTTTTTTACATGACTGTGCGTGCAAATGAGGGTAATTAATGTATTTAACAGTCGTGTATGAATGTTCCTATTTATATGAATATATCATTGTTACCAATTAATGAGGAAAACCAAACTGTATCTGTATCTTGCGAGTGTTGTTTGCTTAAAAAAAGTCAAATATATATATATATATATATATATATATATATATATATATATATATATATATATTTATAAATAAATTTATATATATATATATATATATACAGGGTCCTGCAGCTCACCTCCCTCTTTTATTATACCTAAACCATTTATTTTAGAAAAAAATATTTAAAAGCCACTATATGCTGTTGATTAGAGAGCACATTTTAAAAATATTCTTGATTATACAGGGTGTTACAAAAAATAGTGGCGCATAAGAGTTGTATTTTTTTAAATGGAACACCCTATATTTTTTTACATTTTTGAAACACTCTTTACCTAGTCTACAGACTCCTAGAATAGTATCTCTCTTTTTTTAATAGTTTCGGAGAAAAAAGGTAAAAATCGAAGAAAAAAAAAATTATAGTCTACATTTAAAATATTTATAAAAATTAGATAAAACATCTTAAAAGCTAAGGTAACCTAGTAGCTTACTGCAAAAGGTTTATAGTTATTCTGCTATGAGTATTATAAGTCTTACTTATACAGGGTGACCCAAATTCCATGTCAAACGTTGCAAAATAAAAAATAATTTTTCTCCATTTTTTCAAATGGAACACCCTATATATTTTTTTTCTGTCCGGTACAGAATTAACAGATCAACATTTTTCATTATTACACTTATCTCAAAATTCCTGAAGGTTTTTGAAATATTCTTAAAAAACTAATGTTGTATTTTGTTTTTCAGTACGATAATTGAATAAACTCAATAGTAATGTGGAAAAATGGAACACCCTATATATATTTTTTTCTGTCCGATACAGAATTAACAGATCAACATTTTTTATTATTACACTTATCTCAAAATTCCTGAAGGTTTTTGAAATATTCTTAAAAAACTAATGTTGTACTTTGTTTTTCAGTACGGTAATTGAATAACCTCACTAGTAATGTTCATAAGTAAGCACCTTCGCGATTTTGAATAATAAATAGGTCAGCGTAGTTATAGCTATGGGAAAAAACCTAAAATCCCAACATTTTTTGTAATTACGTTTACCGCATAAAATTTGAATTACTGCCAAGAGTTAAGCCGTAAAGACGTTTTACATGCTGCAGGTCTTCCTACAAGTTGCAAGAGACTTGCACAAAGTCATACGCTGACACTTGCAATTGAAATACAACTGCCGCTTTACAGTCTGCAAGACAAATTGCGCGCAATATCTTGCAGGTGCAACCCCTTGCTGCAAGAAACTTGCAACATGTAAAACGGCCTTAACCTTTATTTAATATTATTGACAAGTGTTGCCCAAATTATTAACTAGAATTTAAGTAGGCTATGAAAAACAAATTGTCTAGAAACTGTCAAACAACTAAAACATATCGGCAATTTACTTATTCGTTTTTTAAGTTTTACAAATTGAAATAATTATCGGATTTTTCATATAGGTCTTTACCTTCTACGTAGTTCATTTTTCGTTTGTTTGCGTCACTGTTTAGAAGTTTTATTTGAACGTTCTATCGTCATGGAGTACTCCCGCGAAGAACTGGTTGATATGGTTTTTGTGTTAGGAGAATCGCATAGAAATGCCTTTTTGGCCAGTAGGATTTATGCGCAAAATTATCCAGAACGAAGGCACCCAGACAGAAGGAGCATGACGAACTTATTAGAGAGATTTATGGCAACGGGAAATGTAAATTATACAAGACCAGTTAGAAATAGGCCCGTTCGAACGGAAGAAAATGAATTAGCTGTGCTATTAGCTGTCACGGAAAATCCTTCTGTTAGCCAAAAAGCAGTCGGGGATGCCGTAGGAGTAAGCGAAAGAACTGTTCAGCGAATTTTAAAGAGCCATAAATTTCATGCATATCATATTCAGTTGCATCAAGAACTCCTTCCAGCAGATTTTGAGAAACGTGTTGACTTTTGTAATTGGGCACAAGCTAAAATTAGGTTAAGCTTTGATTTTTTTGATAAAGTTTTATTCTCTGATGAGGCCACATTTCATAAGAATGGATTTGTAAATCGTCATTACTACCATTACTACGCCGACCATAATCCAAGAATTTTTAGGCAGCTTGATCTACAACACAGATGGTCAGTTAATGTGTGGGGGGGAATTATTGGTGAACATGTTATTGGTCCCCATTTTTTTAATGGACATTTAACTGGAGCCATGTATCTCGACTTCCTAGAAAATCACTTGCCAAATTTGTGCGAAAATTTGCCGGTTAATCTGAGAAATACAATGTGGTTGCAACAAGATGGTGCTCCAGCACATTTTTCGTTGCCAGTTAGGGATCATTTAAATAATAATTTTCCAGATCGATGGATTGGAAGACAGGGAGCAAGTGCGTGGCCGCCCCGGTCGCCTGATCTAACGAAATTGGATTTTTTTCTATGGGGCTACGTTAAGGAAATTGTTTACAACAAACCTCCAACAACTCCCGAAAATATGCAGCAACGGATTAGAACCGCATTTCAAAGTATTACGCCCGAAGTATTAAGAATAGTAGGAAGATCTTTTCATACCCGTCTTCGTTTATGCCTCGAAGAGAATGGAAGACATATCGAACATATGTTCTAAGTAAAAATTAATTTTAGCAATAATTAGATATTTGTTAATAATGTTAAATAAAGCTGTTACACCTTAAGTCGAGCCTTAACTCTTGGCAGTAATTTAAATTTTATGCAGTAAACGTAATTAGAAAAAATGTTAGGATTTTAGGTTTTTCCCCATAGCTAGAACTACGCTGACCTATCTAATATTTAAAATCGCGAAGGTATGAACATTACTAGTGAGGTTATTCAATTACAACATTAGTTTTTTAAGAATATGTCAAAAACCTTCAGGAATTTTGAGATAAGTAATAATAAAAAATGTTGATCTGTTAATTCTGTACCTGACAGAAAAAAAATATATAGGGTGTTCCATTTGAAAAAATGGAGAAAAATAATTTTTTATTTTGCAACGTTTGACATGGAATTTGGGTCACCCTGTATAAGTAAGACTTATAATACTCGTAGCAGAATAACTATAAACCTTTTGCAGAAAGCTACTAGGTTACCTTAGCTTTTAAGATGTTTTATCTAATTTTTATAAATATTTTAAATGTAGACTATAATTTTTTTTTTCTTCGGTTTTACCTTTTTTTCCGAAACTATTAAAAAAAGAGAGATAATATGCTAGGAGTCTGTACACTAGGCAAAGAGTGTTCCAAAAATGTAAAAAAATATAGGGTGTTCCATTTTAAAAAATTCAACTTTTATGCGCCACTATTTTTTGTAACACCCTGTATAATCAAGAATATTTTTAAAATGTGCTCTCTAATCAACAGCATATAGTGGCTTTTAAATATTTTTTCTAAAATAAATGGTTTAGGTATAATAAAAGACGGGAGGTGAGCTGCAGGACCCTGTATATATATATATATATATATATATATATATATATATATATATATATATATATATATATATATATATATATATATATATATATATATCAATTTTCTCTCGCCGAGAATTTCTCGTTTTTCTCCCTCGAGCATAAAAAATCTGTATTTTTTATATTTTTAATGTTAAATAAAACACACTATTAAATAACAAAAAACCGGATTTCTTTATTAAAATGATCCCAAAAAATTAAGTATACTCTTAATATACCCGAAAATTCAATGTCTTGTATCTTTCTTAAAAGACAACTTATTTTAATCTGAAATACGAGAAAAAAATGGCGTTTTTTTGTCTTTTATGGTAACTGTTTATTAGAGCTTCAGATTGATCAAATGTCAATATACAGGGTATGTAAAAATGTCCTTACACATATAACAAAATTGAATTGAATACAATTTTTGTTTTATTTTGGCTCTTTTGCTCTTTTAACTTTATTTTAAAAATTTTGTTTTTTAAGACCTATTTCGAAATTAATTTCAAGTTTAGATCTGATATTTAACAGGTTAAATGTTACTTTTGTTAATTTATTATAGAGGATGTATATAATAATAAATACAAAAATATATAAATTATTTTTATGAAACACTTTCAGATATTTTTATTCTGATGCGATTTTTAAAATAAAAAGTATAGAGAAATATAAATCCTTGTATTTCTTAAAGCTTTAACGAAAAATATTACTAATAACGTAACAAAACAAACTGAAAGCTCGACAGACTAATAACGCGACACGGCATGCCTCGGACTAAATTGTAAGATTTATCTTAATTTAAAATGTCTCACAACTCCGAAAGAAAAGGTTGTGGATCGGTATCATTCGAAACTGGAGGTTAACTCTTAATAATTGATCGTCCAAGCATATCCTACATATGCACAATGCAATTCTGTTCAGGAGACAGCGACGGTAAATGCAACCCTTCTGTGTTGGCATTAGAGAAATTTTCGCTCTCTATGTAGACGAGCTTTGTCATCCAGAAATCTAATTCCTGGCTCTAGATTCCAGCGGTTATTTTGAACAATATCATCAATGTTGTATATAGCATAATTTTGGCCTTCACGCCACGATCGCATATGTAGTGCAGTGCTGCGTTTTACATCCTAAATATTCCGCTTTATACTGTTACACTACATATTCCACATACCGATCTTAATTTAATAAATAGCCCAAACCGGCTCTCATCTAAGAATATCACATAATTCCATTCTATTCCCCAGTTAAGCCATTTTATTTTGTATTTATTATTACAAACACCCTGTAAAATGAAGTAACAAAAATACCATTCAATCTATTAAATATCAAAATTAGCAAAAAAAAAGTAAAAATGCTTCATTTCGGTTAAAGATTGTTTTCCTTTTAGCTCGTGAAGGTGATATCTAGTTCTACCAATTAATAAAAGCAAAGTTTATTGTTTTCCAATTTTCACAAAGACACAATATGATTTATTTTTCTTATATGTGCGATATATTTTCATACACCCTGTAGATTGACATTTGGTCAATCTAAAGCCAAGAGAAAGCAACACCATGTTTATTCCCGTATTGTAGATTAAAATAAGTTTTGTTTTAAGAGAACTAACTACAAGATGAAGTTTCAGGTTCGTTATAGATAGAGATGTAAAATTTCGGAAACTTTCGAATGTTGCGAATATTTCCGAAACTTTCGGTAATATATGGAAATATATGGGAACATTCGAAAATTTTGTAATTTAGGATAGATTATGTAAAAATTTTGTATCTTTAATAATATACATACGTAAAAAAGAATTTATGTAAAAGTCAACATTGTTTGTTTGCATATTATCGATTAACCCCACTTTTAAGTACTTACTTTAGTTTAATATTAACCTCAAACATAAAATAAATATGTTTAAGTATTATACATACATGCATAAATAAAATAAATAGTTAAAATAGGAACAGACAAACAAATTAAATAACTCTGAACATTAAATAAAAACAAATAAAAAATAAATTAACATAAATTCATAAATATAGTGTTAATTAAAATAAATAGTTACATATAAAAACATACAAACCAATCAAATAAATCTGAACATTAAATAAAAACAAATAAAAAACAAATTAACATGAATTCCTAAATATAGTGTTACAAATTTGAGATATACCCTAGGGATCTCGGAAACGGTAAGAGAGATACGAAAATATTTAAATTGGGACAAAGTGGCAAAGTTGCGCATTTTTATACTAAAAAAAACGAACGCTCAATAACAATACGATCGCTGATCGAAAATAATCTAAAATCGGGAACGAATACGTGAATTCTAAAAACATTTAATTCGGCGCATAGGCATATCATGGCAAAAGTATCGATAAACTTGATGTTTTGGTAAAGTTGCGAATATTCGCTTTAAAATTGCGAACTTTCGGTGGAAAGTTCTTCCGAATATTCGAGACCTAGAAAACATTCGCGAGCTTTATGAGCGAATATTTCCGAAATATTAGCAATATTCGCCAATGTTCAGATGGAAATATTCGCGACTCGCATCTCTAGTTATAGATATACTCAAGTTATTGGGATTAGTTTATTTCAGATATCCTGTAGGTATATTATAAATACACTAACAGAGCTCTTTAATTTGATTCCGTTCGAACGCAGAACAGAAAGATTCGAAAATGCCAAATGCGATGTTGGCAAAACGTCAGGAAAAGTGTTCTGTTCAGAGAAAGAGAAAATAAATCGCATTTTTTTGTACATAGAGAACTGAAAATTACTACCATCAAAAGCAATATATGAATCTCTTTTGATTTATCTTTATTCGGTGTAGTTCTGGCAATGTATAAATATATAATTAATGATGTTCTTATGAGAATTACGTTGATCCGCTGATTACAGACAACAAATAGAATTTGTGATTATTTCTGATGATGTTTTCTACTGGCAAAACGACTCTCCTTAACAAAATCAACATGATATGATTACAGCGACAAAATTTTGTTGGGCTAGTTATTTTGTGTTTATTTCCGCAGCAATTTAAAAATTGTGGAATAAATATTTTGGTGTTGTTGCTTTTTGGTAATTTTACCCATGACATCATTTTTATCAAAACTACTCCCCGGAAGGTTCATGATTTTTCAAATTTTCTTTGTGAAATCGCGTTGCAATAAATTTTGATAACGAAACATTTTGTCGGTAAAATTTTCTCTCTTGTAGTATTATATATGTGAAAACCACTTTTATTTTCAATATGCGCGGCTTCCCTATAGCAATGGCAAAGATCTTGACGTAGTGATTTGTTGAGTCTTTCATACGAGGTAGTTAGTATTAGTGTTTCTGATTTTTATATCACGGGAGACGAGAGTCTTTCTCGAGCGAGAGAAGGGCCTTCTCGACGAGACGAGAGAAGGCCTTCTCTCGTCAATTCATATGAATGAACGAATGGGCGAATCAACGAAAGGACGAATATTTCATCCACACTGTTCATACATTTTTATTTAGTTTGTTTGACAATATCCCAAAAAAAACATCGCGGATGAATGGTTTGTCGAATTCAAACTATGCGAACTAATGGACGAATGTATAAATAGTGAGTAGCGGGATTTCTCGCGACGCACGAATAAATCTAAATTATTAGAGTTTTTATTAGATTCTAATTTACATCATGGCCGGACCTGGGATGGTTAGTATATATATATATTATATATATATATATATATATATATATATATATATATATATATATACCTAAAGTAGAAAAATATTAATGCGACAAGAACTATTATATAGTACAAAAAGGAAGATTTTGGGACGATCGCTAAAGCACATTGAAATTTGGCCAACTATAGACACGTGTTTCTGACTTAAGGTCTTCATCAGTACAGTCAACTAGTTGAGAGACGAGTACAACTAGCGCCAAAACTAATACACACAACCACACCAGAGTCACCAACAGGAGCAATACCGACCTTTGTGGTTACCAAGAGAACATCCGAAATCTTCGCCGGACTTGATACTCTATTACCACGGAGCAGCATATAGCCGCCTGTGGTATATATATATATATATATATATATATATATATATATATATATATATATATATATGTTATATCTATTCTCACCAGCTATTTCATCATACAATTTATGCTAACCTTGGTTCCCAGACTATCAGATATCACCCCCAACGCAGTTATTCAGAAAGCCAAGCTTATCTCAATAACAAAGTATCACATATCAGTCAACAACGTAGATCATCCTATTCTCATAAACAGCAGGTGTTACTTGTTTACGAAAACAAGTCTATACCGAGAAAGCTTCATCAGCAGAACCCACGTCCTGACCCAAGTGTTCAAGAAAGAAGTAAACAGTTCCCACTGAGTCAGCATAACGAAACATGTAAATAATTATTTTTCTTTGTATACAGTTCAGTTCAGTACAGTTCAGTCTAGCTTGAATTCATTTTGTTAAATATTGCTCTTTGCAAGTTCAAATGTATATATTTTAATTTGTATTATTTTTGAGTAATAAAATAATTTTTTAAAAAGTAATTTATCAAGAAAGTGATTTAACTGGCGCAGTCGGTAGGATCTGAAAACGTCTAACAGAACACGAAGCCCTTGTGCACTCTAACTGTCGACGGAGTATCCCAATCCATTGTTCAGAAGAACCTGTGAAAAACAAGAAAAACAGAGAAAATCACGACCCGACGTCACCAACTCGCAGTCAATCTACGGATTAGGAACACCTAGTGAAGCCCCTGGTAGAATTTGCTGCAGAGAACACGACGAAGTCTGATGTTTCTACTAGTAACGTAAGACTGAATCATCTCGTTTATTAATTTTCATTTTTTTCAATTTTCCAAAAATATTGAATTTTTATTCAAATTTTAAGGAAACTGTTCGATTTTTCAATTTTGATAATTAGTTAACGAAAAACTGAATTCAAAAACAAATCCAAAAGAATACTTTAATTTCAAATTTTGATTATACAGTTAATCAAATTTCAAGAAAAATTTAAATTTTGTAGATTTTAGTATTGCTTTAATTTACGTTGATTTGTGTACTACTTTACGTACTGCCAATCAACCTAAATTCTTAATTTTAAGTTCGTATCCTTTTTATATAATATTATGTGCCTATATTATTTCATTTTGATATTGTGATATATTGAGCAACCATGACTGATAACGGAATACAAAATGTCCCTGAGACACCCGAAATTGAACCGTATAAATTATCTGAAATATTTTCAATAATTCCTGAATACGATGGTGATCAAATTTTTCTCCAAACATTTCTCAATGCTTGTGATTGTGCTTACAATATGTCGACACGCGATCAAAAAGATTTATTAGTAATCCACATAAAAAATAAATTACGTGCAAGAGCAGCGCAGCTAATAAGCTCTCGTAATCCTATTTCTTACTTAGAAATAAAACAACTTTTAAATTCTCACTTCGGAGATACGCGAGACTTGTCCTCTTTAATACAAGACTTACAACGTATCAAACAATTACCTAATGAGAGTCCATTAACCTTCCTCAACCGACTTCAAGTGCTAAATGCAAAAATGCACGCTAATATACAAAAGTCTAATCTCACCCCACAACAGAAACAAGCTCAAATAACCCTGATCGAATCCATGTCCCTGAGCACCCTCTTAACTGGTCTCGAACCCCGTATTGGACATATAATTCGTGCCAGTAACCCAAGAGATCTTCTTGAAGCCCAAATACGTATTCGACGTGAACTTCAATTGTCCTATTTCGAATCTCAAAAAGTTTCAAAACCGAACCCACCAAAACCATTCAATCAACCTTTGAGAAAACCAAACTTTCAAACACAAAAATGTTTTAAATGTGGACGTATTGGTCATTCAGCAAATCAATGCCATGCCAATAACGGACCACCACGTCCCAATTTTTCCCAAAACTCAAATTTTCAGCGACCCCAGTTTGCCCCGCAAACAAATTCTTTTCAGTCACACAGACCGAACATGCAACAACAAAGAAGTCCAAATGCGCAAACCCCAAATGTTACAAATAACCAATCAAATCAAAATAATTTCCAACGTCAACCGAATTTTAATTATTCTCGACCCTCAGTAATTCAGAAAAATCCCAATTTCAAAGCTCATTTAGTTAGCACCAATAACAGTCAAGAAAAATATTTTAACGACTATCAACAAAATTACCAAGATCCCTCATTCTTTTCTTATGAAGACCCCTCTATTTTATTCGAAAACGAATACGACAATTCTTATGAGAATCCAGATCCCAATTTAAACTTTAACAAACCAATCGAAGAGTACCAAAATTTTCCAATCGAAGAAAATCGAAATTTTCTTTTATCCCCAGATCAAAACCATCCACCCAATCAAGAAACAAATCAAATACAAGCCCAAATCGAAACTCTCACACTAGACGATATGACTCCCTCACTCAATTTCCCCGAACAACTATTTCTTTAAATCCCTTCCTTGCTATAAATCCCAAAAATCTTTACTATATTAAAGACGCAACAAATACTTTCAAACTACTCATAGATTCTGGTGCAGGTATTTCAATTTTCAAAGAAAATACAGTAAAGAACTTTCCAAATCGTTTCCGCGAAAATGCAACAATTCAAGGCATTACCGAACAAAAACTTTTAATAACTGAATCAACCTTGATAAATTTTAACCACGGTGACCCTCACAAAGTCTATATTTATAACTTAGACATTGATTTTGACGGAATTCTAGGTCTTGACTTCCTAGAAGACTACGAATGTACAATCGATTTAAAAAATAAACAACTTATTACCAATTTTAAAACACTACCACTGTATAAAGTTGAAGACAATTACTCTTCAACAGAACTCGAAACACACGAGGCAAATAAAAATAAAATAACTATACAAGGTAGAACAGAACAAGTTTTTAAATTAAAATGTCATCTAATCAATACCGATGCTATTCTATCCCGAAAAGAAATAGAAAAAGTACATATCCCAAATGCCCTTGTCCATGTCAATCAAAAAGGCGAATTTTTGACAACAATTATCAATGCGAACGCAATCCCAAAAACAATTGATTTTTCAAATATCGAAATAGAACCATTTTCGATACACACACTTCTTAATTTCAATCTTCCTGAATCTCCCGAATTTCAAACTTCAAATAGAATCCCGACTATTAGATCCCAGCTTAGACTTGACCATTTAAACGAAGAAGAAAAAGAATTAATCACAAATCTTTGTGTCAATTTCGAAGACATTTTCTATCTAGAAGGTGACAACCTTTCCTTCACAAGTGAAATCAAACATAAGATAGACACGAATAATACAAAGCCCATTTTTACTAAATCTTATAGATATCCCCAAATACATAAACAAGAGGTTAAAACGCAAGTAAACAACATGTTACAACAAGGTATAATTAGACCATCAATTTCTCCCTGGTCATCTCCCGTTTGGGTTATACCGAAAAAAATCGACTCTAGTAATAAACAAAAATGGAGAATCGTAATAGATTATAGAAAATTGAACAAATCCACTGTTAATGATAAATATCCACTTCCTAATATCTCAGATTTACTTGACCAACTTGGACAGTGTCAATATTTCACTACTCTTGATCTCGCTTCTGGTTTCCATCAGATAGAGATAGATCCTAAAGATATTTCAAAAACAGCGTTCTCAGTAGAAAACGGTCATTATGAATTTTTACGAATGCCTTTCGGACTAAAGAATGCCCCATCTACATTCCAACGTGTAATGGACAATATTCTTTTAGGAATCCTAAATGAACGATGTCTTGTCTATATGGACGATATTATAGTTTATTCCGCTACAATTGACGAACATATCCATCGATTACGCGAAGTTTTCAAACGACTAAGAAAAGCTAATCTTAAAATACAACCAGACAAATGCGAATTTTTACGCAAAGAAGTAGCATATCTTGGACACGTAATAACTAAAGACGGTGTTAAAACAAAACCAAAAAATCCTAAGGATATAAAATCTTTCCTTGGCTTAGCAGGCTATTATCGACGATTCATCCCTAATTTTGCGAAAATTTCTAAACCCCTTACTCGTTTACTCAAAAAAGAAATAACGTTTGACTTTGATTCAGATTGCAAAGAATCTTTTAACGAAGTAAAAAAATTGCTAATTTCCGATCCAATTCTTATATACCCAAATTTTGACGAACCATTTATTTTAACCACAGATGCTAGTGCTTTTGCAATAGGCGCTGTGTTATCACAAGGACCTATAGGAAAAGATTTACCAATTGGCTATGCATCTAGAACCCTATGTAAAGCCGAAACAAATTATTCAACTATTGAACGTGAACTCCTTGCAATCGTATGGGCAGTAAAACATTTTCGCCCGTATCTTTTTGGCAGAAAATTTAAACTAATCACAGACCACCGCCCTCTTACTTGGCTTTTTTCAATCAAAGAACCAGGTAGTAGACTCGCACGCTGGAGACTTAAACTCGAAGAATATGAGTATGAAATAATTTACAAACCCGGTAAGATCAATAAAAACGCAGACGCATTATCGAGAATTAAAATTAATCATTTTAATCAATGCGCAAAATTCCAATCAAAACTCTCTATTTTTGCGACAAATCAAGACGTTGACGACAAATCTAATAACTCAAATTTAAATTTCGATGATGAAAAAATAACCGAAGATTACAACACATTTGCTAATATGTACGAAACAAAATCTTTAATTGATTATTCAAAAGTTGAAACTTCAAACGAACAACTTCTAAATAAATCACATAAAAACATAATAACCTTTTTTCAACAAAAGAATTTAGGAGAATTACATCATGAAATATTAGAAGACATTTTTGAAGAAAATGCAGATTTTTCAATACAGAGACTAAATATTTTCTCTAGTAAAACAGTTAAAAATCGGAAATATTACATAATTCCTTTGTTACTCGATCCAGAAAATGTAGTCCAACATCTTTTCTATATTATTTATACGAATTTGACCTTTCGTCAACATATTTTCTTGAAAATAAAATAGACCTTCCTATTCTTGAAATATTTTCTTTTATCTTTGCAGACAAAGATATTAAAATATGTATTTGTCAAAATATTGTTACTATCCCAGATAAAGACCAAATACCAATTATATTAGAACAATACCATTTAGGCAAAAGTAATTTACATCGCGGAATTAACGAAACTTTAAGACGCATCAAAGAAAAATATAATTGGCCCAGAATGATTAAAGATGTAGAAAATTTTATAAAAAGTTGTGAAACATGTCAAAAAATTAAAATATGCCGAAAAAATTTAAGCAACCCTTTAGTGATAACAGAAACACCGAAAACACCATTTGAACGAATAAATATCGATATATTTGAATATCCATCTAAGAACAATGTTTTGACAATACGAGACGAACTTACTAAATTTACCCAAGCTTATCCAATTGAAGATAAAACATCAAAAACTATTGTCAACACTATTATTTTATTTTTCCAACATTATGGTACCCCACTACGAATCCATTGTGATTATGGCGGTGAATTTAATAATACACTAATGAAAGACCTATGTGAACTATACGACATAAAAATAACATTTTCTAGTGTAGGTCATCCCCAATCAAACGGCTCTCTAGAAAGATTTCACGCTACACTTAGCGAAATGATAAGAGCTAATCAAACCGAAAACCCACATGAACATCCGTTCAACGTACTTCCGTATGCTGTTATTTGTTACAATACGCAAATTTCTCTTCCAGGACCATCCTCGGACTGTCATCAGTCGTCCAGTCCCAATACTCCATAAGTTCAATTAACAACACGATAGGAGTCTTCTTTCATGAAGAAGCAAAAATAAGAATCTCTAATGACAAATGGACATTACTTGTATATAAAGACTTAGAACCAATTAAGGATACAATTGTAAATAATGATAGAATTTTAGAAAACCTTATAAATAATATCAACGAAGACGTACCACGAATGAAAGCATTTAAATCTGAAGTATTAACACATATTAGTCTCCTTAGACAAATATCAGGAGCTGTAAATCAAAAATATACAGAGATAATGGCAGATACTAAAAAATATATTCTTAGAGAAAAACGTGGAATTTTTAATGGTATATGAACATTTTGGAAAGCAATTACAGGAAACTTAGATGCCTCCGATGGCGAATATTTTAATGACTGTATAGAAAAAATAACGCATGATGAATATCAAATCGAAAATCTTCTTAAAAATCAAATCTCAGTAACTACCTCAGTAATAAAAGAATTTAATTCAACTATTCAGAAACTCAAAATTGACGAGGAAACATTCAATAATGATATTATAGAAATTCGAAAATCAATACTGGATATTTCTGACGATCTGAAATATTATTCCTCTCAAATAGAAATATTAAATATTTGCGAACTATTAATGGAAAGTTATTCATTTCTTGAAAATTCTTTGAATGATATCATAAATTCAATTGTTTTCGCCCGTTTACGGATTTTACACAGTTCAATTATTACACCTTTTGACTTAATAGAATCACTAAAGCACATATCTCAATCATTGCAAAGAAATAATTTACCTTTGTTAATTCACCCTTCAAGTGTGGCTCAATATCTCGAAATCATAGAACTAAAGGCATATCAATATGATTCAAAAGTAATTTTTATTCTCGAAATCCCATTAGTTGATCCAGAAAAATATATTCTCTTTCATTTATATCCAATACCAATTTTGGATAATCGAACAGGTCTTCACCACATTCTTTCAATAACAAATAATTTAATTGCGCGAAACGATGATTCATTATTATATATCACAATTCGCAACTTGGAATCATGTAAATCTTTGAGCAGCCGAACACTAATATGTTCCAACATCCTGCCATATCCAATAGACAGTGATGCTGTTTGTGAAGCCCAGTTACTACGATTAATCAATCGCCTTCCAAGAACGTGCCAAGTTTCAGTTATCCTAGCCAAAGACTATCATGTGCAAGAACTTAATCAAAACTCCTGGTTAGTTGTCGTTGCAGACCCTCTACCTGTGACTATTAAATGTGGTTCCAGAGACGTTGTTACCCAAACCATCAGTACCAACGCCATAATCAAACTTCAACCAGAGTGCAGTGCATTTATTGGCAGCACCAAAGTTCTAGCGAAGAAATTTGTAAATATTTATGATAATGTTACCTACAGCAACGTTCCAATCCAAATTCCATATGATTGCTGCAGCCATTATCCTGAGAAGATTCATATACCAGACTTGAAGCCTCTTAAGTTACACGACATTGACACAGGAAACTTAAATATCGCTCAACATAAATTAAATGAATATTCTGATCAGTTGGACAGACTAATCAATCAACCATTCGTAAAGAAACATATCGGTTGGTTTACGATCCTGACCATAACTCTGATCATCAGTCTAATTATCCTGTACATATTTTGTAAATGTTATAGAAGAAAACCTAAAAACCTCAGTATTGGAATTGTCAATGCCAATAGTGATGACTACCCACCTTCTCCACCAAGGTCCAGAACAAATTTTGTACAATGGAGAAGAATATTTCCAAAAAGGCGACCAAACATACGTGTTGGTGAACCAACAGAAGAATCTGAAGAAATAGAACTTAACCTGAACAAACATTCAGCTTGAAAGTTGCTTCCACGTACCAACTTTCATCTTGATGGGGGAGTTGTTGTATCTATTCTCACCAGCTATTTCATCATACAAGTTATGCTAACCTTGGTTCCCAGACTATCAGATATCACCCGCCAACGCAGTTATTCAGAAAGCCAAGCTTATCTCAATAACAAAGTATCACATATCAGTCAACAACGTAGATCATCCTATTCTCATAAACAGCAGGTGTTACTTGTTTACGAAAACAAGTCTATACCGAGAAAGCTTCATCAGCAGAAACCACGTCCTGACCCAAGTGTTCAAGAAAGAAGTAAACAGTTCCCACTGAGTCAGCATAACGAAACATATAAATAGTTATTTTTCTTTGTATACAGTTCAGTTCAGTACAGTTCAGTCTAGCTTGAATTCATTTTGTTAAATATTGCTCTTTGCAAGTTCAAATGTATATATTTTAATTTGTATTATTTTTGAGTAATAAAATAATTTTTTAAAAAGTAATTTAGCAAGAAAGTGATATATATATATATATATATATATATATATATATATATATATATATATATATATATATATATACTGGGTGATTCACGACCCACTGTACATACTTATGTGGTGTATATGGTATCCCTAGGGTATATCGAAATGGATATTTAAATTGATCAATTCGGCTTTATTACCAAGATACAGGGTGATTTTCGTATTTTGGTAAACATTTGTTCACTCTGTATCTCCTAAACGGCTTAATCCATTTTTTAAAAATTTTGTACACAAACACTCTTGGTATATCATAACTTTTTGACGTTTGAAAAGTATCAAAGTTCCAGGGCCGTATCCAGACAATTCACACAGGGGAGGGGGGGCTAGTTTTGAGACACCCTGTACATCGGAATTCGGTATTTTTGAATTTTTTTCTTAAACTACATTCATTTGTGAACAATAATATGCCACCATCTTGAATGGCACACTAAATATTATGTACGAAATTTAAATCTTTAGATAGTACATACCCCTTTTTTTAGCGGTATCTGTATTAAAGCTTTTAACTAAGTATAAAATTATTTCACTGATTGACTTTAAAAAAAAAATTAAACTATCTCTACTAATAAAACACAGCCTTGTCGAATTAATTTTTATTTTCAGTAGCCCAAAAAAAACTAAAATCTACCCTAACACAATAACGCCTGTCTAACGGTATCTCTACATTTTTGTGCACGCTTTTGTGAATTGCAATTGAGCGTTGAATCATTTACATTTGAGGTTTTTGTCTAAATGCTTGACTTTTAAAAAAATTAAACTATCTCTACTAATAAACCAGTTAATTTCTGTTTGAGTCTTTTTCGCCTCATCTCTTATCTAATGCTCGATATCGTGATCATTTATCGGCTAACGTAAAAATGTATCTTTTTTTATTTTTGTTATTGTATACAAATTACGTGTAAGAGCTTGTTTTTTTTTTAAATTTTTTTATTTACCTTTATTTTTTACGTAACCTTAAAACCTACAAAAAAATACAAATTCAATAAATTTTAATACCTAAAAATAATAAAGTAAGCCTTGGAATTTAGACAGATATTTTAAAAATGACATTACGTACATACAATTCAATCATTTGTGTTTGACATTGTTAATTAAAGATTTTTTATTTGAATTTTCTCTTTGCAAAAAGTTTGTACGTTTCAATAATTGTAAAAATGCCGTTATTTACAAATGCTGAGTACGCAGACATCGTATTTGTGTACGGATTTTGTAATGGTAACGGAAGGGCTGCTACAGAAGAATACAGAAGACGATTTCCGGATCGGAGAATTCCAAATCACCAAACGTTTGCCGCAACCTTTAATACATTGCGTGAAAAGGGTAAGTTTCCCTCAGCCGATCTTCATGTTGAAAGAGTGAGTGCTAATAACGTGGTCCAAGAAGAGAATATTCTCAACCTTGTGAGGGAATATCCAACCACAAGCACTAGGCGAATTTCCGCCCAATTAGCGATACCGCAGACAAGAGTATGGAGAACTATAAAAAATGAAAACTTATACCCTTTCCATGTACAAGAGGTACAAAGATTAGAAGAAGGCGACTACTTGCCTAGATTAGCATTTGCTAGGTGGGTAATAAATCATCGAAGAACTATTTTTAGAGTACTATTCACTGATGAAGCCCAATTTACAAGGGACGGAGTCTTTAATTCTAGAAACTCTCATGTATGGGCAGATGAAAACCCTCATTCGTTGCGATTGGCCTATTCTCAACGAAAGTTTTCAGTGAATGTTTGGTGCGGCTTAATAAATAATCATTTAATTGGACCACATATTTTCCCTCAACGACTAACGGCTGTTGTGTATTTGGACTTTCTACAAAACATTTTACCGGGCTTATTAGAAAATGTAAATTTAAGAGGCATATGGTTTCAACACGATGGGGCACCTACACATTTTGGAATTGATGTTCGAAATTATCTCAATCAACAATTTTCCGATCGGTGGATTGGACGCGGAGGACCACATCCTTGGCCAGCTAGGTCGCCAGACTTTAATCCAGCCGACTACTTTTTGTGGGGGCATTTAAAACAAAAAGTTTACAGTGTTCCAATCGAAACTAGGGATCAATTAATATATAGGATACATTTTTATTGCGACGAGGTTAGACAAAACCCTCAAATGATTCACCGCTCAATTGCAAACCTACAAAAGCGTGCACAAAAATGTAGAGACACCGGTGGTATGCATTTTGAAAACATTTTGTAGCTTTTAAGACGTTATTGTGTTAGGGTAGATTTTAGTTTTTTTTGGGCTACTGAAAATAAAAATTAATTCGACAAGGCTGTGTTTTATTAGTAGAGATAGTTTAATTTTTTTTTAAAGTCAATCATTGAAATAATTTTATACTTAGTTAAAAGCTTTAATACAGATACCGCTAAAAAAAGGGGTATGTACTATCTAAAGATTCAAATTTCGTACATAACCCTTACTGTGCCATTCAAGATGGTGGCATATTTTTGTTCACAAATGAATGTATGTAATTAATCAATTTAAATATCCATTTCGATATACCCTAGGGATACCCTATATATATATATATATATATATATATATATATATATATATATATATATATATATATATATATATATATGTATATATGTGTATATATATATGTATATATGTGTATATATATATGTATATATATATATATATATATATATATATATATATATATATATATATATATATATATATATACGGTAGGTCAAAAAAAATGTCCACATTTTTAATTTCTGAATAGCTTTTTTATTTGTTGAAATTTTTTAATACAATTTGGGGCACATATTCTTAGATATATAGTTTATAGAAAAACATATAGAAAATTAATGAGGTTTATTTGTCTTTTTACAGGGCGACCAGAAAATGTTCGAACTACTTTTCTGGCTATATATGGGATATTTCCCTTCCCATGAGGCTCTTATTGAAACTTTCGTTTTCGCCCAGAAACTATAATATTTCAAACTTTGCCTGCCTTAAAGTTGCTAATAAGTTATAATTGTTTCCAAAGCCAGCGTATAATAAAAAACATATTATTGCCGCAAGTTTATGACTGAACGTGTATTTAAATTTTAAATAGTACATTTAAATATCATCATTGTTTTTTATTTGTATTAAAATTGGATAATATTTTTAATTTACTTTACGAGTGGTTTCTATATATTTTACGGTATTTTGCATGTGTGAAAATGTTTAATTGACCTTGTTCGTCAAATAAAAAATCGGCTAATTGGCTACCCGGGACTTTTCTTTTTGTGAATCCTTTCTTTTATCAGGGAAAGTGAAGAATAGGTGCAGGGTGTCTGATTATATTTAAAATAACTCTTACAAGAACTTTTAGAGTTGCCAAAAAAATACTATATTCCAGAGAGGTATGATGTTTTCTGAACCGCCAGGATTTGTTCAAAAAATAGGCAAGTGACAATTAGAAATTTCCGCTTGACAGATCACCTACTATAGGAACGCAATTCCTCGATTATAAACCGTATTTAATGCATTGTCTCCCTTTCTTAAATTTACCACTATCAATTTTAAGCATAACTAATTCAGTTCTATATCATACTATTCAGCAATTTAAAATACTAAAACAAAAAAATTGTTTTGTTATTTTTGATTTAGCGTTTTACATTAAAGCTAAATAAATTGTATTTCGTGAAATGTAAATATAAGAACTATTTTTTTACACTTTCCATATATTTTTTTAAAACAACGGGACATGTCTACACATTAGCCTTGCACACTCATATCCTTACCTCCCAATTATGAGTTAGGTGATGGGGAAGTATATCAATACTGATCTGAGTGATCTTTTAAATTACCTTGAAAGATATAAACTGGAATAAGCCCATCGAATTCTTTGGGGAAGCCCAAATTATTGGCGTCGACATATCCAAAGCATTCATTCAAGTTTGGCATGACGCACTTCTTAAATTTCCTGTATAATGTCTTCCAAAACTTTGTTTTTGGAATGCCAGATTTATTTCCAAGAGGAATACTTCTGTAGGGTTTGATGGTCATTCATCAGACTTTCACAAAATCAACGTTCCATAGGGTTCAGTGTTGCCACCTACCCTATTCCTCCTGCACATCAATGATCTGCTGTCTTGTGCCAGCTATCCTATTCACATTTATGCAGACGTATACTATATTTCCCTCCAACATACAGTTTCCCAAACCTGTTTCCAGGACTGAAATGTATGATAGGCATAGAGTAACGACTTTATTCTTAACTGAGGACCTCCATAGAATCATAGAATGGGAAGCAAAAAACCTTGTCCAGTTTAACGCCTCTAAGACACGGTCATTATTATTATATCATAAATGATTTCCCAATACCCACACCATTCAAATGAATAATCAAATTCTTAAGGCCAAAGATTCCTTTAGCCTAGTTGGTATCACTTTTCAACAGGATCTTCGCTGCCACGGCAACCGTTAAGATATTGGGTTTTCTTTTTTAAGCCCGAAAATACCTTTCCCCTACCAACTTGTATACCTTTTACACATTACAAATTTGACCCAGCTTTGAGTATTGCTGGCATATATGGGGAGCAGTCTCTCCTTTATTCTTAACATTCTTGACTCTATCCAAAGAAGAGCTATTCCTGATTGATGATTCAAAGATTAAAAGGAAGCTTGCCTCACTAGAGCATCGTCGAATTGTGGGCAACCTGTCTTAGTCATTCCTGCTAGGGAGACACAAGCATCAACCCACATGTACCAACCACTGCAAAGACCAGGGATCTCCCACTTCGCTCTTTTATCCCCAGGGTGTCTCGATTATGGAATGTCTTACCAGCAGAGGCCTTTCTCTCTTCCCCTAATCTGCAAGAGTGTAAATCCCGCATCAATAACTTTCCTTTTCTTCACTTAAAGCAATCACTGTACATAGTACTTACAGCTTGGGTCTTCGTGATTTGCTTGTAGATAAAAAATGCTCAAAACTTAAGAGTAAATGTACTATGTGTAATACAATTAATGTACGGACTTTTTTCATATAAAATGTTTGAAAATCCAGTTACGCAAATATTTTATTTTAGACTGGTAATACTTTTGATGATAATTTTGAATTTTTACACAAAGAAACTGAAGGTCATAAATTGAATACACTACTAGATATAAAAAAACTCATTTAATGTTTATTGAACGATTTCTCTGTGTTTCTGTTCTGTTTGTAAGTCTATGTATCGTTACATTTATAAATTATCGTGGTGTACCCACAATAAGTCTAAGTACTCTGTTTTGTACACTCTGTGTGTTTGGTTGTTATGGCACGTGGCCCATGCAGAATAAGTCAGCAGATATTTTATTAGTGCTTTGAACAAGTGAGTAGAGGATAAAGGGCGTGTATTTGTATGTTTCTTTTCTGTGCAATGTACTTGCTAGGACTGGGCGACGCGGGTGGATGTCACGCTTTCAATCAAAACAAAAAATAACCTCTGAGTTAAATATGAATGAATAAATCGGACTAGTAGTATGTTTGTATATATTTTGCCATCTTGGGTTTTGCCAATATAGTCCAGTCACCACGAGGTTGGGTAGGAGGAAATTACTAATGTGCACGTTGAGTTTCACCACCTGTTAAATATTTTTATAACATTAGTGTAATTTTATAGCTAATATGTAAAACTTTCAAATATCTTTATTAGTGAAAGAAATAATATAATGGCATATAAATTGACATGTGCTCTTAAGGTCTCTTTATTCGAGATTTAACGACCGAAGAAGCTACTGTGTGGCGAAACTTGTCACGTGGTTTTAAAGAAATATTGAGAAGTGTTTGTAAAAAACAGTTTTAATTTTTAAATTTAACATAATATTATCATGGATGTCCACCGAACACCGGCTGACCTCGTAATTAGTAAATAAATTGTGATACTACAAAAATGACAAAAGTAGTGAGATTTGGTGGATTTCATTTATAATGTTGATTTGCCATAAGACATAATATGTGTGCACACATTTTCAAAGTATTTTGCTGAGCTGGAGCCGTTTTAATGCTAATTTATATATAAAATCAAGGTATGAGATTATTGTATTTTATCATAGTCTATTGTAGATTATCGTAGGATTGTATTGCGGCTCTTCCATGCTCCGTTTCTTTTTCTAACTTGTTAATATAACCGTTTCAATTCAAGATACAAATTTAGTATAGTTTAGTATCTTATTTTATTGCTCACTTGATGTGAGATGTGATACAGCATGTTCTAATTTTAAACAATATTAAAAATGTCACATTTATAAAACCATTACATAACCCAAACACTCTTCAGAATTCTGAGAAAGTATAAGATATTCGAGTTAGGTTTTATTCTCCAATAGTTAAGTTCTGACATATTTATTAATGCCCGCCATTGTGAAATAGATAATTTTAAGATTCTCATATTATGGGTATAAATTGAGATTGAGAAGTCCTTCGTTTCTAATAATCTTCGTCTTCAAAATGGCGTCCGTCGCCATTTTAAAATATTTACACACAACGTATACACAAAAAAAGGAGTATTACGTCCCCTATTAAAGTGTGTCAGATTTCAAGTTTTTGTCTAAGCTGGTTCAAAAAAATAAAATAAAACTGCACTGTATGTGTACAGGGTGTCTTCCATAAGACACACACTATGAGAACAAAAAACAATAGAACGGCAAATAAAAGAATACAGCGGAAAAATAGATTTTTGAAAAACTTTTCACCCTATATAAGTGGTCTTGATAGTGGAGGTTATATGAACCATTTTCACTTCTGGTTTAACCGGAAACGACTACGACTACAACAGCCTAATATATTGTATGAAATTATTTAAACGCGATTATCTCGAGAATCCTAAGAGATAAATATAATACTTTTTGAGATCAGGAGAAAGCTCTATCGATCTGTGCAATCTCATAGGGGTTTTATGCACAAAAATGTTGCTTCCAATATCGTGTTCGGTTAAAATGGATGAACTTTAAAAACCAAATACATAAATATGTTTCACGTAACCTGAACTAACAAATATCTATATAATATACAAGATCATTTTTTTCAAAAATCAGTTTTCCCACCAATTTTTTTTATTTAACTTTCAATTGTTTTTTGGATGTCATAATCCAATAGCCCGAAAAACTACATACATACATACATTTTGTCTGTGAATTCTAGCTAAACTATAACAGAGTAAAATCTAGTGGTTCGCTTACGTGAGACACCCTGTACGGATTTTTAAAGCGGAACGTCAGGCAAAATGGGATTTTTTTCTTGCAAAATTATGGTCAAGATCAAAGTTTTGCACAAACGAACTGTCGGACACAACATTAATATAATAGAACTCCTTAATATGCTTGTAATAAATTATGATAGACCCTTATGTTCTTAATTGATAATCGTTACTGTTATTAAAAATAAACAATTCTACGCATGAGAAGTACTAAACAAAGTGAAATCAATATGAAACAGTAAAATGCAATTCCATTACATTTAAACTATTAGCTTTACTATTGAATACAGAATAGATGTCGTCATATTTATCGTAAATTACACAATGGGTTGTGTTTATTATTATTTCTATAAGTTCGGTCGACTTTTATAGTTTAAATGAAAACCTCTCTTCTGATGTTTTTTTTTGGGATCAGCCTAAACTATTACCGCTTTTAATCAGCTGGTGAATTCTTCCATAGCCTTTTTTAGCATGTTTTAAAGCTTGCATCAAATTTGAACTGTCTCTGGGAATGTAAAAAGGGGTTATGTCGTCATATCCCTTGTGAATTTGTAGGTCTCGTAGGGTCTAGATTTTACATGAGTGTTATTCAGCAGCTGATAGTTGAGTAATTCTATTTTGTTATAGTAATTTGTAATTAGTTTGTCTCTGACTTTCTCTGTGTTTCTGTTCTGTTTGTAAGTCTATGTATCGTTACATTTATAAATTATCGTGGTGTACCCACAATAAGTCTAAGTACTCTGTTTTGTACACTCTGTGTGTTTGGTTGTTATGGCACGTGGCCCATGCAGAATAAGTCAGCAGATATCTTATTAGTGCTTTGAACAGGTGAGTAGAGGATAAAGGGCCTGTATTTGTATGTTTCTTTTCTGTACAATGTACTTGCTAGGACTGGGCGACGCGGGTGGATGTCACGCTTTCAATCAAAACAAAAAATAACCTCTGAGTTAAATATGAATGAATAAATCGGACTAGTAGTATGTTTGTATATATTTTGCCATCTTGGGTTTTGCCAATATAGTCCAGTCACCACGAGGTTGAGTAGGAGGAAATTACTAATGTGCACTTTACTTTTTTGCAAATGGTACTTCTTGAGAGGCTGCTTAAGAGTGTTCAGAGTGCTCATACGCAGGGCTGGCAAAAAAAGGTCTTCTCTTTACTATACTCTACTACTCTCTCTCTCTTAATATTACCTTGAATCCCGACCATACGAAACGGAAACGCTTTCCTCCTATCCAATGTTAATTTATTGTCGTAGATGGTTTTGTTCGATTATGTTGCCAAATAATAAAACATTTTCGGAAGTTAGTTGTAACTTCTCCAAAGGCGTTTGTAAGACTGGAGATATAGTAGCAAATCCCGGAGAGGTGGCAATCTTAAGTAGCGAACTGGTAATGTTTTTTTTAGTCGACACATTTTTTTCTCTGTTGTGTATCTCCATAGAGGCGCACTTTAAACTTGCCGTTATCGAGGGACAAAAGTAAGGACCTTTTTTTTACTCGTTAGCCAGGGACCTGGAGTAAAATTGCTACTCTGAAAAAAAGCAGTCATTCTGCTACTGCTCACATTTAGGCCGTCTGGTTCGCAAAAAAAAAATGCTCAAAAAGTAGCAAGAGACGGTTGTTGGTCAATTTCTTTGAAAATATCCCAAATAGAGCAAAATGGTTTAATTGCCCTAAAATGTGGGTCGCTCATTACCTACCAAAAAGGACATAATGTTTTTGTTTCTAAAATGTAATAGTTTTCGAGTTAAATTAATTTGAAGTCGGCATCGATTTCCTCCTCCCCTCTTTTCGCTGCAATAGAAAAATCCTTGAATTTTCTAACAAGCTTGCTCTCTCCCTGAAAAAAAAAATCTTTGTTCTTGTCGCTTTTTCGAATTTTTTGGAGTGTCGGAAAATTTGGTTATAAATAGGTAATAATATACATTGAACATTGTAAAAATACATTTTATTTACAATCAGTCGAAAGCTCAAAATCTGTAGTTTATCAGTGCTTTAATTGTCTCCCACATTTTTTATTATTTTTTTGATATTTTAAAAAATAATCAACAGATAGCAAAATCTGAATTTTTTCCCTCTAATCATTGTTTTTTTTTCGGAATTATTAGTTTAAGACACGTATACGAAATGAAAGATAAATTCATGTTCTTTTGATCTATTCTAGTTACGTAACTTGGAGAAATGTTCCGCAGCTACTTCCGCTCCTAACCTTAAAAACTATTTTCTTTGAAACTTAATTTTTGCAAAAACTATGAAGTCTGCAGAAAAAACATGAATACTCCTTTGGTTGTTAATGACTTGCGTTACATTTTGACTTAAATAACTAACCCGAGTTTACTCGGGTCAATGGGAATGACCGTAGATTATCCAAGCCGAGTATTTTTGTGTATAGATCGATTTTCTGCTGTGTTTCGAGTAGGCTCGGTCGGCGAAATAAAATATGTAACACATTTTTAAGTACAAAACATATGTATTACGTTGTTATGACGTATTTTCTTATTTCTTACACATTTCGAATAAAAGTTTCAGTATAGTAAAAAAAAATCGGTAAACTCGCTTTACCCGGAACTTTCCTCATAACGGATTTCACAATCACTTATAGCACAGTTTATATATACATAAAGTTTTTTCGTAATAACTTTATACAGATAATTATTAATATGTACCATGTACTTGATGAAAATTTCATTATGCAGAAAGTTTTGTTAAAAGAACTTTACCTGTTTTTGTACCCAAGTACTCAGAACTTACCATTTAATAAAATTCTAAAAATGTTTACAATTTGTTTTCCTACATATTTATTTTGCTACATTTTCTTATTTTTTTTTGTGAAGCCGAAGTTCTCTTGAATAGTTATATTGCACAAATAAGAATTTATGACAATAATTTTCTTTAATTTATATTTATAAGTCTAAGAATCATTCAGATTGAAACAAATTTTTTATTTTTCATTTCCACAACTTTTATTGTTCAGATCTCACATATATACATACATACAGAGGTACATACAAATATTCATTTACTTACCATACTTATTTAAATAAAATCATGGCTTCAATACTCCAGTATACCAATTTTTAAAATTTTGTTTTTATATGTTATTAATTTATTTTTGTTTTAGTATTTTTATTACTTTTTTACATAATCTATAAAAAAATGAACTATGACATTTATTGTTTTTATCCATAAATGGCAATGGCAATTTACGGGCTTTTTAACCATTTAATTAGGCCTCCATTTTCTTTTGCCATATATGATTGACAACATTTTACTACTTAATCCTATTTCACACTTGATTGTTCTGCAAGTTTCAATTCAACTGGATAAGCAGTTTCTTAATATTAACTGATATTTAAAACATTCCATTTAGCCGTTCCATCATAATGACTCGTGACCAAATTTGACCATATAAAATTAATCAAATAAGTACTTTATACACCCATTTTATAAACACTTATTTTTCGTACTAAAACTTTTACCAGTTTATCACTATATAACACTTGATTTATGTCCAAAATTTGTAGACTGAAAAAAGCTTTTTTTAACGGCTTTGTATGTTTGTACTATATAATTTTTAATACAAAATTGTACTATATGAAATATATTTTACACAAGTTGGGAATGCGTCTGATGGGGAGGGGAGGCAGCTGCCCCTTTGCCCATCCCCCCTGGCTGTGCAAATGTGGCTAAAATGGTGTTTTTTTTAGCATGGAAGAAAAGACATCGAAACTGCTCAAATTGAAAAAAGGAAGCAAAAAACGGATCAAGACTCGGAGGACGAGGGTTACAGTGAAGAACTTGCTCCTTTGGAAAGACATTTTGAGCACGGTGGTCATACTACAATCAAAACGGAGGAGGTGAAGTCACCTGGATTGAGCAACGGACATATAATTAATGGAGGGAATAATCTCATTAGGTACCTACCGAAGAATTATTGTAAATATTTTACCAGTCGTTGATGCGTTCTAAGGCTTCGTTTTAGGGACTAACCCAATATTGTGGTATAATTTTATACAACCTCCAAGCCTTTGGTTGTTACAATAGCCGCACGCGTCTCTCATTTGGACCGGAAATGTTTGAAATTTGTGTTTTTTGATCTACTAAGTGCCCCAGCTCGATGACGGTACGTCGGAGAAATACGCTTTTTATGGGATCGATCGTAGAGGATAAATGTGTGCTTCTTTTAGTGCAAACGCGATTTCGGTTGAACTTCTAAGTCGACATTGGCGTCCCATATGGGCACTCTTTTCTAAACTCCAATGATTCAAAAGGCAGGTCGCTAGGGCTAATTTTTCGAGGTGGGGCATTTTTTTTCGGATTTTTCGTCAAAAAAGTTCGTTAACGGGCGATATCGGAGCGCGGAATGTCGCTCAAAAAAAATAAAAAAAGTATAACAAATGGGGTAACTTTGAAGGCATTTTGCGGAGTCGAAACCCTGACTACTTTTTTAAGATAAAAAGGGTGTTCGATGGGGAACGTAAAGGAGATTTAAAATTAATATAGCATGCCTATACCTCATATACCGAGAAAGCGGTCGAAATGCAAAAAAACTCTTTCTGCCTTTTCAGTTTTCCTATATTTGACTTTTTTTTTTCGAGAAGATTAACAAGGGGCAGAAATTGTTTGAGGCCTCAAATTTCCCTCGAGGGATTCAAAAACCACATCGCCAAAATTACTCTCCGGTTTATATAGGGCGACCCATTTAGAAATAAAACTGCAATGTTTTCATATATTTTCCTATGGTTCTACGATTGCCCTGTAAAATATGAACGGTTGACTGGTTTGAAAATCAGCTCGGTCAGGGTTAGGGGTGAATTTTGAGAAATTTTTTAATTGTAGCGTACGATTTCTGTTTGCCATTCGTAAAGTCGTATCGATACTTCCTGGGATAAAGACGACTAAATATATCAAAAATTCCTTCTTTTGTTACAAGACACAAATTTACATTTTTTTTATCCGAAGTTAAAAAAAATATAACATGAGGATCTTTTTTTGTTCTTCCTACAATGATTTCTCGTAAATATACCGGGTGATCACGAAATTACTAACAAGGCTGTAAGAAAAGTACTATTAACATGAAATTTTGCAATGATTTATGATTACTTATGAGGAAGATTCTTACTGTATAAACAATCGACTGTCGTTTCCGGTTTAACCGGAAATGTTATGAATTTTAATATTTTAAATGGAACACCCTTTATATTGATTATTTTTTAATTCTACACTAAAGTCTAAACATAAAACATGTATCATACGTTATGTCAATTCCTGATAGTTTTCGAGAAAATGGCGAATGAAACAAGTTTACCTACACCTATGGACGACCTCGAAATTCAACCAAACTGGACGGAATTCCCCATTTAACAGACTGTAGAGATTTTTGGAAAAAAACTTAAATTTTTGGGAAATGGTTTATATTTTTTTCTGATTTCATTTGAAGAGATGTCCGAAAATGAATGTTACTTTCATGTATTGCTACTTTATATTCTCTACATGATGCCATCATTAAAATTTTGATGTCATGTTTCGTTTTTTTGTGGTCATCATCAACTTTATTTTTTTAAATAGGCGGATCATTTTATTTTATGCTTATTAATTGCGCCTTTTTATTCTAAATTCAACGAGATATCACACACGTTGTAGTTATAGAACGTTTCGACCTATAAAACTCATCATCGGTACAAATAACGTATAACACTGTATAAAGTGGAGACTGTCAAAATTTAATCTCCGTTTTGTTTTTTTAAGAATTGTTTGAATTGTACCCTATACCTATATCAAGTACTTTTCGAGATATTTCCAATTGAACTGTGCGATTACCATTTTAACGCTCAGGCTGATAAATTACAAATATTAAATTTCTGATCTAAGGCGGCTTTGAAACAATACATAAGTATAGGGCCACCGTTCTTATATTATGCAGATAGTTCGCTTTGAGAGTTAAACGGTAATTATAAGTACTACGTTTTTCTAGATTTTCTTCTATTTTAAGTATTAAAAATGTATTTTACTCGTGAAGAACAAATTGATATGATAAGGATATACGGAGAAACTAGAAAAAATCGTAAGGAAGCCAGAGCATTATGCGTACAGCGATTTCCGAATCGCCGATATTTATCACAGTCATACTTTCCTTGGTTGGAAAAGTATTTAAAATCGGAAGGGAATCCGCCGGGTGAGAATTTCATAGTTAGTGAAGAGGCTGAAATTAATACACTGGCTTGTATAGCAATCGATCCTACTATATCAATACGATAAATAAACAGTGAAATTGGAATTGGCCGCGAAAGTGCAGGAAAAATTTTACGTAAGCATGGCTTTAAATTATTCAAATATCAAATCCTCATAACCACTTATATGAAACGAATTTTCAGAGAAGTCTGGAATTTTGCAACTGGTAGTTTGATATGCAACAAAGACAGCCCAATTTCCGGACAGTAATTCTTTTTTGAGATGAATCCGTGCGGACCTTATTAATTGAATTACAAGGGCGATAGAAGAAATAACTCCAAGGCAGATGGAAAAAATTTTACAAGAGTTTTATTATATGTCATATATGTCAATTCCTGATACTTTTCGAGAAAATGGCGAATGAAATTTTAAAAATTTCAATGAATAATTCCGTTTTTTGGCAAAACAAATGAGGATAGTTCCAATTTAATACTGTAAATAGTGTTTGTTATGCAACTCATTGCATCTGATGTGACAATTAGGATACTTCCGGTTTACCCGGACACGTAGTGAAAAATCACTTTCAAACGATATTTTCTCTAACCTATTCAACATGTAAATCTTCAAACAATTTTAAAAACGTTTGTGTATACTCTATACCTATATCAAGTACTTTTCGAGATATTTCCAATTGCACTGTGCAATTACTTTTTTAACGCTTAGGTTGATCTTTGGTGATCCAGGTGGCTGTGAAATAAAGAAACACTACAGCTGCCATTCTTTTATTCACCTTCTAATTTTTAAAGTAGGTACTTTAGTTCAGAATTATTGTTTTGTTCAGTGTACGAATAAAAAAAAAACAAGCTATTAAAATTTGCAAATTTACTGCTCAAAACTGTTTTTGCAAATGGTGTATTTAACGTTTTGCGGTCATCAAATATATGTAGGTACTAAGGAAGGACTGGGTTTTTGAATTTCACATGATACTAAATTGAGTTCTTAACATATAAAAAAGGAATAAAATGCCTTTGATATGTTATCTGAAAAGCTACTCATATTTTGTACTTGGCAGCAATGAAAATTGAGTAAAAACCAAAAATTATTTAACCTTATAAATATGAATAAACTTACCTACAAAAAGTTATTTCAAAATGACTGTTTTTTGATGTTTTCACACGCTGTATAACTAATCATTGTTTATTATTTACTATAAGAAATATTTCTACTGAAATAGGTATTTATTAAGGACACTACTGAGTAGCTTCAACTGGCATTACGCCACAAAACTCTAATTTAAATAATATTCAAACACAAAAAAATCTTCTTACCTCAAGGAAAAACACGAAATAGAACTAAAGCTACATGAGTAACAAAAAAACAAGAAAAAAGATCATCCATAGACAAGGTCTTCAAAACGTTGTCCATTAACTTCATGGCACATACGAATTCTGTTATGAAACTCTTGTAAAATGTTTTCAATCTGCCTTGGAGTTATTTCTTCTATCGCCCTTGTAATTCAATTAATAAGGTCCCCACTATTTTCTAATGGTGTTTTGTAGACCTTTTGTTTAATGTAGCCCCGATATGAAAAATCTAATGGGGTGAGGTCAGGGGATCTCTCTGACTGGCCCATTTGTACCTATCCAATTGTCGCCGAATTTTTATCTCAGGTAGTTAGTCACTACTCTAGAATTGTTTGCAGGTGTCCTATCTTGCTGAAAATATACTTGATTCTAATAAACAATGGGTAAATTGTCCATAAAATCCTCTATTGTATTTTGGAAAAATTGCAAATAATGTTCTGCATCCAGGGGATTATAAAAAAATGGGACCTATTTTTCGAGTTCCTAGTACTCCATACCAGACGTTAACACCAAATATTTCTTGGAATGCCCCTTCGGTGCGGATTTTCGGTAGCCCAGTACCTAGTGTTATTGCAGTTAAATATTCCAATATTGGTAAATCGGGATTCATCTGAAAAAAGAATTACTCTCCGGACATTCGGCTGTCTCTGTTGCATATCAAAATACCAGTTGCAAAATTCCAGTCTTCTCTGATAATTCGCTTCATATAAGTGGTGATGAGGATTTGCTATTTGAATAATTTAAAGCCATGCTTACGTAAAATTTTTCGTGCACTATCGCGGCCAATTCCAATTTCACTGCTTATTTATCTTATTGATATAGTAGGATCGATTGCTATACAAGCCAGTGTATTAATTTCAGCCTCTTCACTAACTATGCAATTCTCGTCTGGCGGATTCCCTTCCGATTTTAAATACTTTTCCAACCGAGGAAAGTATAACTCTGATGGATATGGGCGATTCGGAAATCGCTGTACGTATAATGCTCTGGCTTCCTTGCGATTTTCTAGTTTCTCCGTATATCGTTATCATAACAATTTGTTCTTCACGAGTAAAATACGAAAAACGTAGTACTTATAATTACCGTTTAACTCTCAAAGCGAACTATCTGCATGTTATAAGAACGGTGACCCCCCGTTAAAAAGGTAATTACACAGTTCAATTGGAAATATGTCGAAAAGAAAAGTACTTGATATAGGAATAGGGTATGATACACAAAAGTATTTAAAATTGTTTGAAGATTTAGATTTTGAATAGGTTTATAGGTCGTCCCATTAAAATAAAACGAGAAAATATCGTTTGAAAGTGATTTTTCACTACATTTCTGGGTTAACCAGAAGTATCCTAGTTGTCAGATTAGATGCAATGAGTTGCATAAAGGCCGTTTTTCATGCTGCAATTCTTTCTTGCAAGTTGCAATAGTCTTGAACAAAAGCATGCGCAGTGGCAAGACATTTGTACCTTTTGTCAAACTGCGCATGCCTTTGTTCAAGACTATTGCATATTGCAAAGAAGAATTGCAGCATGTAAAACGGCCTTAACAAACACTATTTGCAGTATTAAAATGGAATTATCTTCGGAATTATTCATTGGAATTTTTAAAGTTTTTAAAGTTTCATTCGCCATTTTCTCGAAAACTATCAGGAATTGACATAGGGTATGATACATGTTTTATGTTTAGAATTTATTATAGAATTCAAAAATAAATCAATATACAGGCTGTTCCATTTAAAATATTTAAGTTGATAGCATTTCCGATTAAACCGGAAACGACAGTCGATTATTTATACAGTGAAAATCTTTCTCATAAGTAACCATATATCACTGTAAAATTTCATGTTAATAGTACTTAACTTAAAAAAAGTTACAGCCTTGTTAGTAATTTCTTGGTTACCCGGTATGCCGATGGTACGATAAGTACAATCTAATATCGCCCATTCCTATTCATGATCACGACCCATTTAATAACTAAAAAAATAAAGGGAGGAAAATTAATTTGAAAGATTAAAACTCTGTAAAAGCTAAACATTATTTGAAAGGACTTAGTTTAATAGGACACCTGATTTGATAAGTTTACGGCCGAAAATTGAGCAAAAATGTTTTTATTAGCAACGCATTCATAAATTAAGCATATTATACTAAAAGTGTTTTAATAATATTTACCTAGGTTGTTTAGATATTTGTTGTTATTTCTTTATTAATTATGTCAATTCATTTGATCTATGTATTATCTGTCATCCATGACTAAGCGGGATCTAACTTTAATTAAATTCTGATTGACTGTCACAGCTTGCTAGACCTAAGAAGGGATGCTTTATTGCATCTAAAATAAAAATTTAAGGTTGAATTGTCAAAATTTATATTATATATTATATAATATTTCTAATAAAATACATGGTATTTTTTCCGTTTTCTCTATTTTCCGATCGTCAGTTGTTTTTTTTAACCTCATAAAATCTTATAAAGAACCTTTAAACTTTTATATAAAGTTTTTTTTTATTTTATTTCAAATAATGTCATTAAAAGCACGCCAAATTATAAGGAAAAACCCTGTATGTTTTAAGATTTGTTTGTTGTAGGAGTTCTTACGTTATTTTGAGATTAGCAAGAAAAGTGTTAAGTGCCCTTAGTGTGATTGATTTTTAAAATAAAATGTTTTAATATGGCAAATGTTATATGCTGTAAAATTTTTTTAATTTATAGAATTGCGATGAAAGGAATAACCTGCATTTTCTGCTATAAACCTTTTTTTAAAGACCAACGGTTTAGGGCTTTTTTTTTCGGCAACAGAAACAAGAAAAGATGATATTTCATTAAGGATATTATTGCACAAAAATAGCAACAAATCAAAAACCCGAAAATTTTAAGTCTCGTATAAGTTGCAGAAAGTCATTTTGTAGTAAAAATAATATCGGTATTTAGTATTTAAATTGAAAGAAAAGGATTCTAATGATCCGCTTTGTAGCATTAGTGTTGGTAACACATATACAAAAAAAATTGCCTGATTTATTATAAAAGTGAAGCTTATAAAAAGAATGGTTTACCCTAAAGTAATGGGTCAGAAAGTAATACCCGCGAAAAACTATTAAAAATTGCTATAGAACGATACCGTAATGTAAGGTAGAATGTAGATTTATACTGATTTAGTTGCCTCTAGTGCTGTCATATTTTGTATTACTGAAAATACATAAGCAAAAAAAAAACGTATCAGCTAGTAAGCAGTCCAATAATCCAGAGAAACCCCAAGCCTAAGAGAATATAGTTTTCCTTTTTTTTTTCAATTAATGGCGGAATTTTGTTGCAAAAAAAATGTGTAACTTTAAACAGATTACGTAAGCAACTAGAGAAAACACAGTTTTTCAATAATTAAAAAGATACACTTTTTGAAACACGACAGGACTCAATTCATTTTTGGGCAAAAAATGCGGTTTAAACCCAATTCTGCTTTAAACCTACTTGGGTCTCATCGCATTAAAAATATTAATAACATATTTGTATTATATATTTAATTACAGCCGAGAAGATCGACATATATTGCTTCCCGAAGCAATCAACGTACCTGTCGCTCATGAAAAGATGGTAGAAGAAAAACTCAGCGACGATGAATTTAAAGAAGGAAAGGTATGTATAAGGAAGAATTTGAAGTATTAGTAAAAAACTACAGTATTAATCGGAGTTTAATTAGATACTTTGATTGAAATATTTTGGTAGATATATTAAAAAAAACGACTAGTTTAGTTATGATGGATCACATTTGTCTTACTCTAATATAGTTTGATTGGCGCTGTATTCGAAAATGGGAGCTCTTAGTTACTAAAAGCAGGATATAGAATAAAACGGGGTTCTTAAAACCGACGATTACAATATATTTTGGAAAATTGTTAGAATGTGTATCTCAAATATTATGATTTAGTAAACAGATTGGCAACGTTGCATGTGTACCAGTTTTGTCTTTGCACCGAGAAATAAAAGTCAGTCGTTCCTGATCAGTAATAGGTTATGGGCCCAGGCCCACATAGTATTAAAAAAGTATTTTGAATTCACAGACTGGGCCTTTGCGGTGGAAAATGTGTTTGGGATTGTCAAAGTGTATTGACGATACGGAAACACATATAGTTTTAAATAACAAGGTCAAGTCGAAATTGGTGTTAACTTTGGATCCATTGTTATATATTCATGTAAAGGACACAACTTCAGCCAAAGTGATTGATACTTCTCAAAAGTTGCACAGAACTGGTTTTAAACTCAGTCAAGAGTTGATAGGAAGTTTAATGCTTGCTGGTTTAACTTATAAGTACGAGCTGGTCATAGCTATTGAACCTGCTGGAATTGACGTCACAGCCGACTCCATTAAATCAAGGCTGCTTGACATGTACCTCTCAGAAAGTTCAGCCAGTTCAACGGCAGGTAGCGCTTTTGTAACAATTTTTACAAGGTTGGTAGCCATGTCAAAACAAAAGGTGAAGGGAGTTTCAGGGTCGATGTAAACAAAAACAAAAATTATATAACGTGTTTTAAGTGTAAAAAACAGGTCATTTTAGAAACAAATCTCCGGAAAATCGGAGAAACCAAGACGATTTGAAAAATGCCTTTAATGCAGTATTTTTGATAGGAAGTTTTGCAGGTTGGTCCGGTACATAGACTCTGGTTTTAGTGCACATTTAACATCTAGGAAGGATATTCATAACAATATTCCATTGAAGGGTATCACAGTGACTGATAACAAGTTTTCTGTAATGTGCTGGTAAGCTAAAAATGAAAACCGTTGTTGGGGATCAAAGCTGTTCTGTAAGAGTGAGTGATGTTTTTTTACGTACCCGATTTAATGACAGATTTACTATCTTCAAGTCAGACACATAAGGTGGTTTTTCGTGAAAAAGGTTGTAGTGTATATAATAGTAGTGGTACTCTTATAGCTACAACAGATTTACAGAACAATGTATACAAGTTAAATCCCAAGGGGATTTGGTGACAAGTCTGGTTTGTTCTAGGGACATTTGGCACCGGATATTTGGTCATCTAAATTTTAAGGACTTGAACACTATGAGAAATGGTCTTGTTAAGGGTTTTTTTTGTGCAAAGATTCATTGTTAAAAAGTGATTATGATTTGTACGAAATTCGTTGTGAAGGCAAATAATTAAAAAAAGTCAGTCGTTCCTGATCAGAATTGGAGTACAGTCATTTTATTTTTTTCCCGCGCGAACTGTAGCAAAAATGAGGTAACATGATTAATAGAGTGTTCCCTGTTTTGTACTTAAGGTGGTACAAATATTGACATTACTAGTCCGGATATTGACACTATAGTCCTTTTTATCAGCAGATATGAAGGAGAATACTCATATCGACATTGCATTTTCTCATTACTTTGCATCAGCTCATACTCTTAATATAAATATTCGTTTAAATATTTTAACACATTGTCTTAACAAAGAAAAAACGATGTTTGTTGATGCAATAATAGAAATAATGAAGTATAGTTTAATATATGGTTTGCTTTAACATATTGCGTTTATAAAATTAGAGCTATGATACTATACAACAGTGTTTAAAAAAACGAAGTAAAAGACCGGTTCAATTCGAAAAAATATAAAGTTTAAAAAATGTTCAAATTGGCGAAGAATATACTCATTCTAAATTGTGTATAAGAGTAAATAAAATTTGCGTGCACAATAACTTGAGAACTCTTACGAGGGTAGTAAAAATGTCTGTGTTTTTTTAAGGGTTATATAAATGAAAAAAATCTTGTTGAAAAA
This sequence comes from Kuschelorhynchus macadamiae, assembly GCA_030620095.1. NCBI lineage: Eukaryota > Metazoa > Arthropoda > Insecta > Coleoptera > Curculionidae > Kuschelorhynchus > Kuschelorhynchus macadamiae. The sequence goes on along the minus strand of JAUTXW010002270.1, from coordinate 272,078 downwards.
GAGCAAAATCTTTTCAAATTGAAAACAGAAATGGATAATATACATATTTTTACAACGATACATTTGGAAGTGGAGTATAGATAATAAATTTTTTCTTCTATTATTAAAAAAAAAATAAAATATTGCGAAAAATGGCGAAATATCTCAAATTTATTTAATTTTTTTTATATAAAGAATATTATCCACTTTACAAGGTATGTCTAGAGGGAGGAAACAGCTTCCTGAAAACGAGGTTTTAATTTGAAATACATTTAACTTTTTAAAAGAGCACATTTAGAATATGCATCTGTATTCGGTCGCCGCAGGCAAATGTTCGTTTTGAAGCTATTGAGCGCATTCAAAAACTGTTTTTAAGATATTTGTATTATATTATATTATAATGCTTACTTAGTAAGTTTTGATGTACAAATGCTAAGTATTAGGAGCCAAATACACAGTTTATTTTTTATTTATTATATACTGAATAATATCAACTATAATAATATTAATAACATTACTTTCCATGTTCCAAAAGTTAGTTTAAGGATGAGAAGAAACAGGTTTTTTTTTCTGAGAATATTTTGTTACGCACGTGTAATATATACTTTTATATATATAAAATAATTAGTCTTGGAAACCTACAGGAAAATATAGGCCCCCTCTGTCAGTCATTATTAATATTATCTTAGGTCTAGTATTATTTTGTAAATTTTTTTTGTATGTATATTACCATTTTATGGTAAATAAATAATCGGTGAAACACGTTAACTGTATTTTATCCTTTTACATAGAAAAATTTTTTTTTCACTACCCACTGAAATTTGCATCAAATATAGACTAACTAGGTCAATGTCTTACGGGGATTAGATTTTGGATGCCATGGTTGTAGTCCTTTAGTAAGTTTAAGAGGTGTAAAATTTTAAAAAATCATGGCTTATACCCCTAGTGTCTAAATTATATCCGGATTTTTTTCGTTATTTAGTAAATATGTCTTATCAGCAGCTTCAATTAAAAAGGTTTCAACTTCCTCCAAATTTAAGTTTTTTGTCTATTCAACATTAAGTATATCGACCACAGTGTAGTTGATTTCATTACCTTGGCTTTCTCTGCAAAGTACTTAAGTAAATTATTTTCTGATAACTTTTTGGTTCTTTTTGATTCGCACTGTTTACTGAATAGTTCATACTGCTTTTCATAACTGACTTTGTAGTTAACCCAATTTCCGGCGGAGTGCACGAAAATATCACTGATGTAGTTCTATTTCCATTGAATTTTCACGGCAAGGCGATTTTATTTTACGAGAACGATCTTGAAATCAGGGTGCGAAACCCCTCGACGTATAATTTAAAATTATGTCAAACATTAGGAACACCAGACGTTTTATAATGGTTGTCAAAGTAATAGTTTTGTAAGTAAACAAAACTCCCGCTTCTCTGAAAAGTGTTATTTTGTGCATTCTTTTGGAATCGCAAAATCGTACTTTGCGCTCGGTTGTAAAAAAAAAATTGATTAATGTTTGTTCGATAATATAGATAATAATTAAACTTATATTAAAAGTTACTTTAAAAAGTACGGATTGTGTTCATCTTGTGAGGAATTGGGCCATGTCAAAATGTATCACTCCAGACTAATATATATATATATATATATATATATATATATATATATATATATATATATATATATATATATATATATATATATATATATATATATATATATATATATATATATATACATATATACATATATACATATACGAGGAAGTATTGTATTTACCAAACATATTTTTTAAAATTCTGAAAACAAAGAAAAAACAATTCATTTTCTCTTGTCCTGTTATTAAAGAATATTGTTTTGTTTCTGATATTCCTATTAGTTTAATAATTGCCAAGAATATTTAATTATTCATTTTTGCCATTTATATAATTTTATATATTCTATAAACCCATACTTATTATATATTGTTTGAATTTTTTCAATTTTTTTGGTTCTTCACCACAAACTGAACACCCGATTTTTAAATTAATCTTAAAATTTAATTTTATTTGTGATTTCCAGGAACAAATATTAAATTTCGAGCTGAACACAATCTTGGATTACACAAAAGCGGGTTTTGAGGCAATCATCGAGGATCAAGTAACTTCGAGATTTGAAGCCGAAGAACTAAAAAACTGGAACTTGCTTATAAGAACCAATAGAGGATACGAATTCATATCATGGAAGTTGACATTTATTTGGATGTGCGGATTTTTTGTTCGATATTTCTTTTTATTTCCTTTGAGGGTTATTATTTGCTTCTGTGGGGTAAGTAATCTTTTTCATATTTCGTTAGTAAATTAACATTGTACGATATTTAAAGACTTAACATCACATTTTTTGGAATTCTTTTTTAAACCATTTGATGGTGAAATCATAGATAGATTGAATTCTAGAGCGGCCACTTAAGTTAACCTTTGGGCTAGATAAAAAAAAGTCTTAAAAATTGCAACGAAAATTGAATTGAAATGTATCTGCACAGGGTGATTCACCATATTTTAATACTCTTACAGGGTTTACTGTAAAAGAAATACATTTTGAAATACAAACGTTTTAGGGTTTGTTTTAAACCATCAAGATTTTGAGTTTCAACAAACGGGTATCGTAGAAAATAAACTCCACCATAACATTACATTTTATAGCCTTCTATCAGTTCTATCTATATTTTCTTGGACATTTCTCCAGTTGTTCGTTTTTTAAAGCTTAAATATATAAATATATAATTCTTTCATCTGGTAAGGTCGCCCAATACGGTCTGATCGAATGGTATATTCATGGTAGAGAGGTCTAATCTTATATCGTCTCTCGATCGAAACATGGATATATTATAAACTCTCGACATTATCCGACTTTATATGGTTTTTACATATTTTATTCACGTACTGGTAAAAACACGACAAAAGGTATTTGGTGGAGTGGCTAATTTATTTGGTAGAGTACCTAACTAAACCGTTGGACAGACGAACTTACATGCAAAGTTTTTGACAAAAGTCAAGTTTTTTATATTTTTAATAAGAACTAAGATATTAAGTTGCGGTTTTCGGCGTTGTCTAGCACTAGGTATGGAGTTTATGGCCCAGAAAAACGTAAATGTAGCGGATTTCAACAAATCTGTTTTAGAGAATATTATATAACATTGTAACGACAACTATTCAAAACAGATATTTTTATGTTCTTTTCTAGCCAAAATAATATACTCTTGAACCTTACCAAAATTACGTTTTAACATGCCGAGGAACAGACTTTTTTGAAATCGAGCAAGAACATAATAAACTCGTCGAGCCGAGAGTATATAACAAGTCTGTCATAGGGAAGTCTGCAGTCGTGTACAGCCCATCTTAGAACTTGAACTTTAATTTCTTGGACCGTGCCACTCTCCCCATCTAGTTATTTGACCTCTGCGTTTTTTACTTTCCTCCTTAGAGGAAAGAAAGTATTGTAATCACAAGATTTTTACGTTTCAGGGTCCCTGGATGTCCCTGGATGTCAAAAAACATGCGGCATAGCTAAAAAAGTACTTATCCGAAAATTTTTTGTTACAAATCTAGATAAATAGCTGCAAATGAGCCATAATACAAGCAGTAATCTGCTTCTCATATTGCCTCTTACATGTACAAAAATATCTGGAGTGGTTCTTACTCTGATTTCTTGATTTTGAATAGATGTAGTATAAATCAAAGTTTTGACATGACCTCATAAAAAGAAATGTAATGGATTTAAATCCGTCAAGATCAGGGCATACCTGATCTTGATTTTCAGTACCACGCCCAATCCATCGATCAGCAAAGATCCTAGTTAAATATTCACGAACATTACGGCGGAAGCCATAATCTATCTCTTAGCATAAGCGCCGTATAACAATGGCATATTAAAAATGCATTATGGCAGTGTAGCAATCAAGGTGTTTTGTTCATTTGATTTACTATAGTGTAGGTATTTTACAGAATATAACTAAGAGATTTCATTTTTTTAGTGTTAAATGAAGGTTGTTGCGACATGTGCCAATTCGAGTCTTTTTATGTTATTTTAGAAGTAAATATCTTATTGCATTTTGTAAAGAGATACACATTATTGTACGTTTTTGATGAGCTTATCTCATGTAGATTTTACAACTGATTTTTTGATTCTATTGAAAAATATTTGCATGTAGAGAAGGAGGTGAGCAGAAAAAACTTAAACTTTAAGTTTGACGAAAATTTTAGCAGTTACTCACGTTTCCTTACTCCTCGAATATTATGTTAACTTGTAGCTCAGTAATACATTAGTCATATTTAAACATTGCGGGTTCCTAAGTTATTCGGGAAAATATGACAAGTCGTATCTCTAAAAAGAGCTGAAATTCCAAGTTCACATCCTACCCCCACCTTCTAGCTCCTGAACGGCTTAAGGTTTGAACCCGACCTTCAGAAAAAATGTTTACTACTTTTTAAAGTACATATAAAAAATTTTACTCTTATTTCATTCTTAAAATGGCTGTTATGCCTCAAATAAAAAAAAATGGCGGCGCATCAAAAATTTGATTTCTATTTTTTTTTGGTATTAGAAACAGAAACATCAATAGTACCGATCAATCATCAATAAAATAACAATTTGTACCAATTGAATTATAATGTATTTTTCCAAAAATTTCAATTTTTTAGTTTAACTGGTACAAACTTTAATAGTGTCAGAGAGACATGACACATAGAGCAAAACGGTTTGCATGTTCCTATCTTAGTTTTTTATAAGCTATCGAATGGCAGTAGGGACACACAAATTGTTTGGCTGAAGGTTGCATCGTTTGGATTCTGTACATATGAAAAAGGAAAAACTGTCATTTTTCAAACGTCAATATTTCAGAAACGGAGATAGATAGACCTGGCGTATGTTATATCAAATGTTTAGAATCCAAATATGGCATAATATACAGGTTGTTATATTTAAAAAACCAAAGCTGTCAATTTTTGACAAGTTTGCGGCGTTCATTTGTTTCTTACCAAATTCTTACGATTTAAGAGAAACCTTACATCTTTTGTATTTGAACTTATTTCCTATATATTATAATAAAACCGCCAGAGCTTGTCAAAAGATGAGGAACTACACTGTACACACTGTACATATATTACTATGTAATATGAATTGGCCACACATTATAAACGTTCGTTCTTATTTTTCTTAATTAGGAATACTGTGTTTCTTTGGTAAATCTGAATTAATGTGCATCGTACATAGTCTATTAGTTTCATTTAATTTTTTTTAAAAATTATTTAGGAAAATGACTTAGTCGAGGCGAAGATTCTTCAATAAACACACTGCATATCCAGGCAACTAATTTGAATATAATGTTCAGAGTGTTCAGAGTGTTCAGAGTTTGAATTACAGGTAAAAAAATCATCAAGAACTACAAGCAAATGAAAAGGCAAAATTCGCAAACTCTTTTTCAGTAACTATGTATTATATTAAAAATAAATCCGTGTGAAAAATAATATTTGTTGCATCTATATAATAGTTTTTACTCTTATATCAACCACTATGTTTATGCAAGGGTTGAAAGCAATTTCTCTAAGATTAGACAAGTTATAGATTTTTGATCAAGTTTGCTCGGAAGAAAAAAGGTCCCTAGGACTACCTAAACATTTAATGAAAATTGATGCCGGAAATGGGTCTTAACTATGGCATGCGGGTTTTCAAATGTGATTATTATGAAAACTTATAATCGAGTTTTTTGAAAAGCTAGCCTCGTCGGTAAAAATAATTTTTTCAATGAATCTAGGATGATATAAAGTTTTTGTTCAATCCGCCGACAAAATCCCAAACATAACGGAAAATCTCGTCTCGTCGCGCCTGTACGCTCTCTATATGATATGACTATGGCAGTCTTCCTCTTACGATTTTCCGTATTAGTTTAATACGTTTAATTCAGGGGTATTTTTTCTGGCGCTCGATTCAGGGTGTTGTTCAACTTCATTTAAAACTATATAGTACTGGGACTCTTTTTGTTATTGGCCTTCAAGAAACATCTGTTGCCCTTGCAAAAGAACCGGTCGCCATTAGGCGTAGATAAAGTCTAACAATGTTCATATGATTGGTAGTCAACGATGGGGATATCTTTCACTGTAGATACTCTGTGCTTCTGCCGCATTTCGATCTGCCAGCCATAACAAAAATGAATATTTGCCAGTTTGTTGTATAGTTGACCATTATTATTAATTATAGTTAAAAAAAAATAATTTAAACTAATTTAACTTAAATTATAAATTAAAAGTGGGGTACATCTTTTGTAACAAAATAATTAAATTGGATACCGAAGATTAAAAAGTGTAAATAATTATAAATGTTTTACGTACCAAATTTAAATAGGGTACCTTTGAGCGTTTTCGATAATAAAAAAACTAAATAAGACCCTTGGACCACATGTTTATAGGACCTTTTTGTAAAATTAACCTAGGAATATGCAGTTAATTTTTAAATACTAATTTAAGACATACCCAAACATTTACGTTAGAAATTTCGCAATTTACTTGAAAATGGTTCATCCGAGGGTTCATCGTATCAAATATTACCAAGAGATATTTTTTTTTGCGAATTTGTATTTATATTAATTGTCAATGCTTTGGTATGGCACACTATTTTTTGTTGAAAAAAGAAAAATCGGAAGGGTTAATGTGGTCTTTGAATCTATTATAGTGTACCAAATATCAATTAAGTAGCTTTTACCGTTTAGATAATACAAAAACAATATTTTATTTTTTAATTTTAGCAACGCCATGTTTTATAAAAACAAAGCACTTTAGACCACATGTCTATAGAACCTTTTCTTTGTAAAATTAGCTCAGGAATATATTCTAAAATTAATTTACTTAGTTGGGAAACACCCAGCAGGTGCTCGTAATATCATCCGTAATTTTCAACCATTGGTATTAGATTACTATTATATTGTGTTATTAATCTAGTTTACTTGGCTCATATGTGCGTCCATCATGGTAAAATATGTTCCAAGAGGGCTTTTAAAAAAAGTCCTGAACTACCACGTTTTTACAATAGGATGTCGGCTTTTGGCAAGCTCTGTGTCTGCCTGTATCAGATTTCATAAAAGGGAATGGAAGCCGAAAGGTGGAGGTATTTGCGTGGCCAATCACACCAGTATTATTGATGTTTGCCTATTATCAATCGATAAATGTTATTTTTTGGTAAGATGTTAATAATTTTTATTTATATTCGGGACTCCACGCTTTGGGGAATTTCATGTTTATATAGCGCGATATTTCTAGACTAATAGAGTAAAACAATAGTCACGATAAATGTTTGATATGAGTTGGAAAATCGATAACTAATACGTACCGTGTGCATATAAAAATTCCGTACAGACTTACGTAACCAGGACCAAATACTCGTTTCTTATTAGGCCCAGGTCGAAAACTTTAACGTTAGCCAAAGCATTATTATATATAACTTTAACGATGACGTCTTCGGCGCTTAACGTAATTTACATTAAAATAAGTGTACCCCTCGGAAGGATTCGAGCTACAGACCTACAGGACCTTAGTTCGACGAGCTAACCTCTACACTATGAGATATTACCATAAAGTAAACAAATTCCGTTCTCATCCCGATATTTTAGTAGTAAACGCTTAGGTTACTACTAAAGTATGTACAGGAATGGCGGATAAGTAAATTTGTACAAAATGTTTATATGTGCACCGTATATCAATTTATAAATTTACATCCCCCTTAACCCCTAATACATCTAATTTTTTTTTCACAAATTAAACAACAATATCCCTTTTTAATTTTAATTTCGTAGTGTTCGAATTTGCCATAAGATTTTCAATATCTCTGAAGATATACAGGGTACAACAAAAAGTGTGATTTTTTTAAATTGTATTCTTTGTATGCTTTATCGGCATAGAAAAGATCTTTAAAAGGTCTTTTTAGAAATACCCCATTTGATATGTTTATCTTGAATAGTTTTTGAAATATAGACAACCAACAGGGAAATTAATTACAATTTGGCTTTCATTCCACTTACAGCAGTAGGCAATGAAATTCTTAAAAACTTTTTTTAAAATAGCGTATTCCATCAAAGAAAAACAATAAATACTTTTATTACTTTTTAAAATAACCATAATATTTCCGCCTACCCAGAGAGACATCCCAATAAAAATAGTCCCACGCGACAGACGATTAAATACATTATTCAAAATTCAGAGGAGATTCAAATTTGCAGTGGAAGAGGACAAGTAGGAATCATGAAGAAAAAGAATTAAATGACCTTTTGTTATAAGTAGGTAATTCAAAAAAATCTTTAAGACTAGGACCTCAAGAATTGCGGAAACGTTTTGATCAAAGAAGAGAAAATCTTACGAAAGTCTCCGTAAGGTTTTGAGAAAAAAATTACTACTCAATCACAAAAAGATCAAAGGCGCCAATTTTGCAAGTTTATGCTTAATAATGACAGATATTTTAGTAAATATTTATCGTGGAATTTAGTTTTTAGACAGTGGTATACCAAATAAGTAAAATTTTAGACAATAGGCGCCAGAAAATAGATAATTTGACAGAGAAGTGCGATTTCTCCAGCGTAAAACAATAATTAACGTGTAGTGCGGAATACTAACCCAGATAGCAAATTATTTCCTGAGAACGTTCTTAGAATATTATACAAATATTCTTTAGATATATATGTCTATGTAGAATATTTTATACACTTCCTAAATGGGAGCGTTTTTGATTATTAGTAGAATATCCCGGTCGAACATTCTATGAACAATCGGTAATATCTTAGATTATTCTCAGTATATTCTTAGAACATCGATAGAGGTTTCACATATTGAGAATATTCTAGATTGTTCTCAGACCATCCAGAGAAATATTGTTTACACATTCAGGGAATATTCTAAGGTTTGGTGGAAAGTTCTTTAACTTACTAAAGCTTGGTTCCTGTAGCAAAATTTAGTATTAGCAAGAACTTTATTCGTTAAGAATAAGCATGTTGATTGGTTTATTGAAGTCCCGTGACTAAACAGTAACAGAGTGAGTTCTTATTACTAAAGATAAAGTTAAAACTAAATTTTGTTACATGACCCCACCTTATGTGGTTTATTTCATGCTTAATATATTACAGAATTAAACCCCTACAATTCACCAACTATGTTCTTATATATGTCTCGAAAAAAATCTTAGTAGATGTGATCAAGATGTGATAAGGTTTAGGCACTGTTTAGCACATAATATCCTAGCCGAGGGTATTCTGTGGTTTTAGAACAATGTTTTTTCTATTCAGGAGATTCTCCTATAGAGGATGTATATATTTATAGAATTTTCTGAGAATAATTCGAATGTTCATCATTAAAGTTTTTATATGTCAATTAATTTGTTTTATTTATTATTCGTAGTATTTCAGTAAAATTATTCTATTTTTAGCAACATAATAAAGAAAACATATCGTAAGCTGAGAATTTAGTAAGATTACTAGTGAGTCTTGCACTCAATCCCGTTAAATCTAAAGAAAATTTGGTTCAAATTTTAAAACAATGATTCGAGATAAATCTGAAGGTATATTGTTTAAGATAGTAATGTGATCACTTTTTTCCGGTTCGTAAGAGTAGTCTTCTTTTTTCGCTATTGCACGACTGTATTTACGTTAATATTCAGTGCATTTAAAGCGGGCTAAAAGAAGTCGGTTTATTAAACTCACTGGATCATTATAATATTATCAGCACTTAGCTCTCTTACGGCGTTTAATGACAAAAGAGAGCTCCCATCAGGAGATAAGTTGCTGACCCCGACTGTTTAAAGGTTTTGGCATATTTGCGATCAAAATTTAAAAAAATATATTTGTTATCACACGGAGACCTATCAATCTAGTAAGTAACTAAAACAACGAATATAGTAAAGACTTAATATGTAAACAAATTGAAATTGGCACTTGACACAGACAATCTCTTAAGTGGCAGCTATCAACACTGCTCAGTGATGCCAACACAAACAATATGTTAACGGCTAAGTGACCGAACCAGATCTGACAGCGGGCCGTCTTTTTGTTTGTGTCTAGGTGCGTTCTTAAAAAAAACGAAAAGCTGTGCTCCGCGTATTCTCCGGCTTTTAAGATTTTTTTTAGTTTTTCTTTCAATTAGATTGGCAATTCATTTTGTTAAATTGATGACGTGCAACAAAAGTTTTATTAATTTACCGGTATACGCAACGACGGGGGAAACGTTTATAATAATCTATTAATAGTTAAATAGTAATTGTTTTTTAGTTTCTCAAATAAAAAGTTTAGTTGTTTATTAGTATCATTTTTCTTTTGTTATAAATCTAGTATGTAAAAGACAAAAGGAATTATTTTCAGTGTAGATGTCTGTGTCTCAGAAACCTTTCAACATAAGCATATCAAATTCTAAAAAGACCTTTCAAAGATCTTTTCAATGGTGATAAAGTATACAAGGTGTTCCATTTGAAAAAATCCTCACCTTCTTTATACACTGTATATGTCCAGACATATTTGAAATACTGATCGCAAATTCGGACACTTCGAATCTAAAACTACAAAATTATTTAATTTGTACAAAGATGTGTTAAGGGGATGCTAATTTATATCTTAATACCCGATACAGAACTTAGTAATAAAATACATTTTTTCTTGAAATGTACACTGTATTAATCCTTCCCGCACATTTCATTTAAACATTTTCTTTTATTTAATGTTACACACAACACTTGGGCATTAAATTCAACGTGCTATATTACACAGTGCACTGGTCTCCATTTGTTTTATTTTTTCATCGTTTTTTACATTTCGTACACGGGAATGGAGTGTTTAAAAAAATACTACTTTATCGATATTAATTTTATTCTATTATGTGGTGCTTTTTGTGAATAATAATGAGAACATTAATTGTAACAATCCTTGTTTAGCGATGTCTATTTTTAACCTAACACCCTTTGTACATATGAGCACATCTTTGCAGGTGCTGTGGCTTACAATCTGTACAGCTTTGGTCGGCTATATACCACAGAGGGATTCCAGACGTTTGGTCAACAAATATGTGTCGATAATGTGCTTTGGGATTTTATCACGTGCTATATCATCTGTGATAACTTATCACAATGCTGACAATAAACCTAAGGAAGGTGGAATCTGCGTTGCGAATCACACTTCACCTATTGACGTACTCGTTTTGATGTGTGATAATTGCTACTCATTGGTAGGTGTTCAAACTGAAATGAATATCGAAATAAACATTAGGGAAAGGCCCCCAAATATTTTTTATGGAATTTCAGTGTTATTAGAGACGTTGAAACAAACATTTTTTCTATTGGTACAAAGTGGTCAAGTTAAATGATAAGCCAGTATTGACTAAAATAGTTTCAATTAATACAAAAAGTGTATGTTTATTGCAATGGCATTAAGATTATTCACGGCAAAATAGGATGTTTATTGCACTCGAACCGAATCGTACTTTTGACATCAAAAATATATTTAAAAAGTTATATTTTTTTTCACGATCGTGCCCATTTTTTTTTAAATTTTCTGTCCCATTGCCATTAAATAAAGAGTGCGCCAGTATATCCGCAGTTGTTTGAGATTTAAAGATATATATTATGCTTCGGAAGGTCTAATTTAACACATAACATTTTACATTAAGAGGATATCGGAGTAACTCTAAATTGCGTCGACTTTCCAACGTCTTATTATCTGACGAAGAAAGAAATGTCCTAAGTAAAAGTACTTGATTGTTTCGTTATGATTATCGGAAAGTCAGTATATTTTCATATTTATTTTTTTCTGTTTCAAAAAAGTTAATGATGTTTAGTGAAAAACTGTATATTTTCCGATATTCTGTTATAAAATTTAAACAAATTTTATTCGAACGTCAATCGTCATATTTTGTATTTGGCTGAACATGAGATCACGGATAGAATGTGACCCACATTATCTTGTCACTCTACAGATATCTTGTGATTCACGTGCAGCTGTAGAATCAAGAATTTAAATTCACTCTCAAATGCTTTTAATATCTTGAACCGTTAAAGAGAAATAAAAAAAAATGTGACATTTTTTATCTCTAGAACGCAAAATTTGCGGACCGCCGTCAATTTAACTTTTTTTGCTATGAATCTCCTCCTGAACTGGGAGACATAAGTAGTTAAGATCCTGGATTCAAAAATATTTATTAAAAATTTAGTTAAAAGTGTAAGACACCATCTAGCTGCACCCTGTATATTTTGCTATTCTTATGTTTATTGCTATGTTTTTCCTAAACATATAAAATAGTAGTCCCAAAAAACGTGTGGTTAAGCAATTAGAAGAATCCGGACTTACCTTGTAAATTGACAAGCTTGTGCCAATCGTAAACAGTTTTGCTTTTAACGTCTCAAATATTATTTGGGTTATATCTGTCTGTGGCCTACAGCGTTGTCTCAGAAGTGGTTTGACGTATAAAAAATGTTACATTCAAAAGTTTCTTGGTTTATTTTGAATTTTTTAATTATATTAATTTCATGTATACAGGGTATCTATATTGTTCTGATCAGATATTGACTTTCATATTTTAAATGAAACACCCTGTATTTATAAATATTTTAGTAGATCTTCTAAAGTCAAGTTCAACAACATATAATAGCATGACTGTCAGATGCTATGTTTAATGCTATGATAAATTGGCATTTATCTTCAGGATTTGACATATATTTAGAGTGATGTAACTCGGATACTAAACAATTTTAAATATTTGTTTCCGCCGAAAAATTTTCTAGTGTATGTATTATCTAATTTCAAGTTTTCATAAATAAATAAATAAAAACATCTTTTATTGCAAAAAATAATGATAAATACGAAGTAGAAAAATGTTTTTTCAGTTAAGCGCCGGCGCAGTCTGTCTGAACATAATTAGGTCTTATTTGACGAATAGATTTCAAATAATATCTTCTTATAGTAAATATTCAGATAAAATATCAATCTTATCGGGGGTTGCGCAAGGTATATTTTAGGGCCCCTATTGCTTATAATCTATACAGCTGATATATTAAATTCATTAAAGTATTGTAGTATAGAAGCATAAGCTGGCGACACTCACGTGTATTTTAATTTTAACACAGAAAAAAATTTATTAACTTGAAATAAGGTAAATGAGGATTTAAATATCTTAATGAATTTCTCTCAAACCCATAGTTTAAAATTAAATTCTGCTAAATCACCACCTATGCTGTTTGGTAGTAAATTTCGTATATCTGAACTTAAAGAGTTTATTAATCTTGGTTATTAATATATCAATTGAGGACATTAGACTACCTGTTGTGGACTCTGGAAAATGTGGTGTGGTAATTGATTTGGAATTAAAATTTAGGCAGCATATAACTCAAAAAATCATATTTTAAGTTTAAAATTGTGTATAGTCACAGATATATTTTAGATATTAAATTTAAAAAATACTTTGGAAGTCCCTTCTTTAACAATAAATATTATCCTTCCGAAATTGTGGTTGGTGATTTTTAATATCATCGTAAGAAGAAAGCGTTAGGACGTAAAATAACCATATTCATGTATAAATTAATTACTTTATATATTATAAAGGTAGTTTCTAACAAATAGCTTCAACAATTTTTTTAGCAAATCTATGCACTATGTACCTAATATATTTATTACTGTCTTTATCATCAGTAGATATAATGTTTATAAACTTTAAAGTCTTCAAAATTTTGAACTTACAAGTAAATGTATCGCAATTTTGTAGCTTATTTTATTTTTTATTGGCAACAACAAATAAATTCAAAAACCGGCTGATGAAAAAAAGGAACTTGTTACATTTTAGTAAAGTGCAATGCTCAAATTGACCCTTACAGTTGTTCCTCTCAGCTGAGGGGTAAACATTTATGTAATTCTTAAATAGTAGTTATTGAGAGTCAATTAGAAAAATTAATTAATTTTTTATACGATCGAAGCATTGTAAGAGAGAAAATATGGGTACTGTTTGCAGTGCTAATTGACCTAATTGTATCTCGGGCAAAACTAAATATAATATTTATTAGCATTGTTCTATCCATGAATGGAGTACAACTTGGGCTTATTGAAATATATTTAATATATCAGAATTGGAAAATAGGAATAAATTAGGCTTACTTCACTTACTAACTAATGCTAATTTTTCTCAGTCTTTGATATAGTAGGGGAGCGAGCAAACAAAAGGTAATAAATCAATTTTCAACTTCTTGTAAAGGCATTAAAAATCACATTAAGTTATGTTCTACTTTAGCCCCGGATATAACCGATACATACAAAACGTAGTAACCCCAAAATTGGCTTATTACATTTTGATCAATCACTCTTTATTTTAGGTGGAATATTTTTAAAATGTATATATCAAATTTATATATATTACTAACATTTCAGTAGTAGACTAATTTTTCATTTTGATATTTTTAACGGCGCATCTGGATGGCTTCGGTTAGAGTATAGAACTATATTGCATACCCTATTTTTGAGCATAGCATTATTTTCAAAAGGATCACGAAATATATTCATAGATTCATGTAAAACTTTCAATGACGAAAATGCGAAGTGAATCGTTTTATTTTCACTACTAATAGTTTTAGCTTGATCTAAAAAAGTATTTTTTTTTGCCAGTCTAAATCTTATAATTTTTGCTGATGTATATGATATTTTGAATATTTTTAAATCCACTACAATAACTTTATAGTATAATAACCAGTCGAAAATAGTTTAACAAACTTTTATTATAGCTGGTAACTCTAAATAGAGTTAATGTAGCAAGCACCTCCTTAATATCCGTATAATTTATTATAATTGTTAGAAATCGATAAGAATGGGTGGTTTTTGATTAATTTTATGTTTTAACAGTAATTTAAATAGTAATATGATTATAATTATTAAGCTGGGACATCAAAAATATAAAATGCCTTCTACAGAAATAGGGTAACAACAAATTTCTAAATTTGCAGTTTTTGTTCAAATTGACATTTAAAATTTTATTGCTAAGGCTTTATTTTATTGTATTTTTTATCAAAAAAACCTTATTATTATTATTGGATTAGAAAAAGGTACAACCGCGCTCCTCGGTGCCATACTTCTTTTTTCTTGACCGTCAGTGTTATTGAAAACATTACTAAGTTGCTGAGTTTGCTAGAATGACTTACAAATAAAATGTTGGTTCCCGAACCATAACATTTGTACCTCACTAAAATAGAGGAATAATATTTTTTAATTTTTTTCTTATACTTAAAAAAAATATATTTTAATTAATATGATTGCAGATATAGAAGGTGCTTTTGGAATCACTAATCAACAGTTTAGTTTTTGTGTTTAATTTCTTTCTTCAATTTTATATTTAGATTGGTCAGAGGCATGGCGGCTTTTTAGGAATATTGCAAAGAGCGTTAGCCAGAGCTTCTCCCCATATTTGGTTTGAAAGATCTGAAGCAAGGGACAAGAAATTTGTTTTACAACGGTAAGTGAGAAGTATTTTTTTTGTGTATTTCATATTTATATCTGGTGGTTACATCTTGTTTTATGAATGGGGTAATTATTTGTAAAATGCAAATACCAACATATGTACAGATAATCGATAAGCATTACTAATTCTGAAAGGCATTTATTTGAATGACATGAATCTAGCACTAGTAGATGTCTTACAAACAAATATAGGTTTTATTTGTTGTGTTCAGTAATCTCGTAGATCAGAAACAAGAAGCTGACAAAAAATGTTGGACTTAGTTCCACTAACTGCTTATCAGTTTCAGCATGCAAATAATTAATTTAAGTAAGAAAATAACCACAATTTAAAAAGTTGTACTAACTAAACTAACTTAGCAAAGAAGGGCTGATAACCCATCTGGCAGTGTGTTCACGATATGAAGTTAAGTGACACTTCGTAGGGGTTGTGAGCCGGAAGATGAGACAGAATCAGATTTATACTATGATTGTTTTGCCGTCACGTCTATCTGGGAATTTTTCTGGGATAACACTGGCCCCCATCGCTATATTATGGAAAGTCACCTATTTGGAAAGAGGTTGTTGACCACGAATAAGCGATTTTTCAGGGTGGTTTACTAGAGGTTCCTTGGGGCCTATGTACTGTGGCATAGTTCTTTCTAAAAAAAGAGTTTTTAGTTATAATTTTGTAAGGTAGATTTTACAGGCAAGGATTTTGTGAAAAAACATGAAATGTTGATTGTAAGTAGTAGATAAAAACGGTTTAACAAAATAGTGGCAACAAGAACAGTTAAAGTAATTTTACATACTTGTAATTTTTTCGATTTCAGCAATAATTATGGAACATACGACTGCATCTTCGAAACAAATAACTCAAATTAGGGTTGTTTACTTGTGATTTTGGTTAAATAGTGCATATTTTAATATACAAATATCAAAAGATGGGCAGGAGTTGCGAGATATGTCGTATATCAAAAGAACTGCGGAGTGCTCGTAAAGAGTGAAGGTTTTATCACTGTCAAACTCATATGGTTTTGACCAACACAATTTTGTCGACGTACCTAAAGAATTTGTTTTAATTTTTTCCAACGTCGATTTCTCGCATCATTTATAGCGAGTAGGACCATTTTAAAGTTAAGTTTTATGATTACTTCATACATCTAAAAGTACGCTGTAAAAGGCTTATATAAATAAGTTAAATTACTTTCCGTCGACACTTCAGTCTTCGTTAGTCTAAATTTACAAATAGTCAACTCTCGCTGTGCCGAAAAATATTTGTAATGTTCCAAACCCAAAATTTGCTTTCTTTGTCAGCCTCGAGCTCGCAACTATATACACTGATCAGTTCGCCGTGTCTGAACCCTTATTAAACCGGCTGGCCGATTTCTGTCGAAACTTGATAATCCTTGTCCCGTGATTTATGCTCCGTGAAATAAGTCCGTAGCAAACCGGCTGGCGAATTTCTGTCAAACAACTGAATAATCCTTGTCCCTTGATTTATGCTTGGTGAAACTTTATGCCATAAAACGGGAATACATAACTTATTTGTTGTTAACATAAATATATACTACAGTTTTATACTTTCAGGTTAATAGAGCATACATCCGACCCAAAAAATCCTCCAATCCTTATCTTTCCTGAAGGAACGTGCATAAATAATACTTCAGTGATGCAATTCAAAAAGGGAAGCTTTGAAGTGGGAAGTGTAATATACCCCGTAGCTATTAAGTATGACCCGAGGTAATTGTTTTTGTGTATTTGTTTTATATTAGTATTAATGTTTAGTAGAATATGAACTGATTGAAAAATGAGTATAAACATAATTTCAATAAAAATGTATGGCTCTGTATATTATTATTTTTGTGATTCTTTAACAATATATACTCGTTAACAACTTTTAACAACGACCACTTTCGGCGATTCATAACTTAAAATTCAAAATATATTACATTTCGAGAACTAGAATATGTAAATAGAAACAAGTCGTAAAATCTCAAAAACAATAAAATTTTATTTCAGCACATGACATAAGTCAACAAATTACATCACACATATACTGACTTAATTAATATACAATTTAGAAATAATTCTAATAATCCATTCAACACAATTACAAAGCTTTCGTCAAGTTCAAGAATCAATGGCGAATGCTCTCTGTTTCAAGAGGAGTGGTGGTTTAAAAGCTTTACAACTCCGCATGTAACCTTTTTTATTTATCTATTATTTTAATTAATATATTCAATTCAATAAATACAAAGTTTAGCTACATTGAAGTTTATTTACAAAAGATAATATGTACGGGTCACATACTATGGGGTCTTGTTCTCATAATTTGCTACCTTCAATATTGTTTTAATTTTTTGAAAGATCATTCACAATAAGCTGTAGCGGACACAAATTTAAAAAAAAATGGAACACTGGGAATATTATATCTCTCAAATGGGTATTTTCTTGCAGATATAAATGTACAGGGTAAGCAACTATGAAAGGGCGCTGATTATATCTCAGGTAATCGCTCAGTTTAAGAATAACATTTTTTAAATAAAAGTAGTCAAAAGAAATTGTTGGAAATGATTTTCAAGTTCCTAGGATAGCCAGGTAACATTAATAGCTGGCTATAAAACAGTTTTTTATATCTTTAATTGGTCTAGTTAATCTATATAAAAAATATCAGCAATATTATCTAGAAAAAATTATGGGCAACTTTATTCCAACCCTCGTTGGTTCAGTTTTCCAAATAAAGTGGTGAGGAGAATCCATTTTTTTTCAATTTAAAGGTAATAACTCTGGTTTTGATTGAGAAGATTGTTGCTTTCGAATTTGCTTTCTAATTTTTGTTTTCGGGGTTTTTGCCGTGGTAATTAGAGCGCTGTTTGGAAGAGCGACACATTTTATGGGTTTTCAAAATTTTCAAATACGATGAAGAGCAATCTAGCCTGCTGCCAAAATGTTGCGTATTTAATGTCCTCTAAAATACTTACTAAATTCCTTTATGATGCAATTCTTGAGGTAATGTTCGTTAAAAAAAAACGATATCAGCTTGGGGATTTTACAGACTTTTAAACTGTGTAAAAGTATCAATTGTATTTGAAAATTTCGAGAAAAAACCCAACGAGATCAAAATTAGTTACTCCAAACCCAAGTTAAAAGTGTATAATGTGAAAAAAAAATGACTCCCTATCAACCACTTTTATTTGATGAATGTGTTGGAACAAAGTTCAGTTTTAATAAAATTGTTTGAGTGTCTAAGAAAGATAAAGATATCTAACCTAGTAAATTTATAATCAGTAAAACCTATTTGAGGAGCATATAATATACAAAATAAAAAATTTAATGGATCTGCCACACATTTTGAGACATTCTATATATGTAAAATATATCTTTATATAACCTACGTAATAAACCAATTGTTAGGATGGCGAATTATGAGAAAAGACCCTATCAATAACACATAAATGAAAGGTGAAAAACTTCACTTCTACTGGTTAAATCTTTGTTGACTAAAAAAAGATAAGGTAGTATGATAACAAGGGTCACTTGTTATTTTAATAATAAGTTTTTTCCAACAGCATAATCATTGGGGGACTCCTCGCCACCCCAATCGGGTATCCCAATTAAATTGTTTCGACTTCGAAAAAATTCCTACCAAGCTGAATGTTTGTAGAGACCTTTATTTTGATGTGTTAAGAATTGTTTTAGGGGGTGAAAGGGGGCGAAATTTTAATTTTTTGCAATTATAATTTTTCAGTATTTTCAAGAAAGTACCTAGTTATGTGCAAATGTAGGTTGTAAAATTCTGTACAAAAAAGGTTATTGGATTTTTCAATTAGTTTTTGCAATATCTGCTTTTTTGTCAGAGAAATATGTTTTTCCTCCTCCATCCCACCAAACCAAACTGGATATGTCCAATTAAGAAAAATTAGCAAGCAACTTTTGCAGCCGGTTGAATATTATAAATGAAAATACTATTTTTAAAAATGGCAATATTCCCGAATTTTTTATAATACAAACACTCATCACACTCAAATTATACAATTTATGTATGTCTACAGTTATTTTTTATACATACTATTTAAATTGTAATTATTTTACTTTTTATTATAAAAAGAAAATTGTATTGAGAGAAATGTTCTGTTAAAAAGGCTTTACTTATTTTCAGCAAAGTATCCGGAACTTCTCTCATAATGAAACTTATTAATGTTTATTCTTTTAAAACTTCATATTTTTTATAGTCAACACATGGAGTACATACAGATGTCATTTGTACATCTAGGTACTGTCTCAAAATAACAATCATAAAATTATGTGAATTATTGTAGAATTGTATTTATACTATGAAATAGTATAAATATGTATTTTGAAATTAATAAAATAAAATATTTATTATTATTAAATATATAAATATATATATACATATATATATATATATATATATATATATACATATATACATATATACATATATATATATATATATATATATAAATTTATATAATATGAATACAGTTGTTACTAAATAACTCTATGAATTTATAAATGAGAACATTTCGCATAATGAAACTTTGTTTTATCATAAAAAGTAAAATAAAAACAAATTAAATACTGTGTATAAAGTTAATACCTAACTCTATGCATCCATAAATTCTTTAATTTGTGTGTGGTAGAATTTGCATGGAGGATAAAGTCAAATTTATCGGTTTTTGCAGTTAGATTTTTATGTGTCACTTTCATTAATTGTTTCAATTAGAATGATGAGATCTATTGAATTTTTACAAAAAATGTTATGCTGCCACTAAACAAAATTGATTTTTTATCTGTAATGTTTAAACCGGCTATGCTACAAAATGAAAAAAAATCATATTATAAACGCCTTATCGAATGGACTTCAAAATTTGCTTAAATGAGGTATACGGGTAAACTGGTAAAATTGTTGTGTAAATTTATTATGGCGGGACAAAATGACGGCTTATTGAGGTGTACATTGGATGTGGCAAACGGAAAACTTGAATGTATGTTTTGTATAAACTCTGTAAGGGTAAAAAAATTGGGAACTTAAAACCTCATTATTTGAAGCAAAACATTTGTATCACTATGGCGCGGGGGTATTTTCCTTAACTGTCAACAAATTAATTTTTGTTTCTTAATAAAGTTGAATTTTTTTTCTACTAATGTTCTAGGATATATAAGGTATTAACGAAAAAGCGTGAATAAAACAGTTTATATGTTTTATAGTTTACCCTGCATTTGATTTGACCATGATATGGGCGCCGATTTATTATCGTTATAGACAACTCAAAATATTCTGTAAAGGAACTTAACTGGAAATTTCGTCCTGAATTTTTGCTTTTGTCTATACAAAAATGAAATAAAACGTAATTTATGTGTTCAGTGCTGGATTTAGAGAAGGGTTTCGCCCCGCCGCTCTACCTGAGCATACCCAGTGGTTACAATGGCATGTATAAAACAAGCACTGCATTAATCGTAATTTGCCTCACTCTGAGCGGGATCTATAGGTCCACCATTTTTGTTTTACGTGTTACAACACTTTAATAAAATTCTATGACCAAAAAGAAAAAAGATCCTCACTTTACTTATACACATTTAATTTTTTTCGCCCTCCCTCCCCTCTACATCATCCTAGATCTGCTCCTGGATGTGTTACTAAATGACTATGTGCAGAACTAAATCGTGTCATACTTTACTATTCCTAATAAAAGGAAATATTTATACCGAGGGAAATTCCCTGTAAAGCAAATTTACCGATTTTTTAGGATATGCTTAGAACATGTCTCTACAAAAATCCAGCTTGGTCGAAATTTGTTCGAAGTTTTACCCTTATTATGATTAATTTTACTGGGATATATTTCTTTGAATGAACTCAAGGAAAAAATAAAAATTATTGTTCAAATTTTCTGTTTTTTCCGAATATCTCCAGAAGTAGTCCAATCTTTTAAAACTTTTTAGCTGCGTTTTATTACGTACTAAATTCCGTAATTTTGTCTCAGTTTAACCGAGCTTGAATTTGTTATTTCCCAGATTCACATGTATACACTTGAATTTAATTAGAGGCACAGTTTCGTTTTTTTTAAATAGGATGAGTCAATACATACGTTTTTGTTTGTTCGCAATTGTTTTATTAACAATGAGTTAATTATTATAATAATTATCTTGTTTTTAGATTTGGAGATGCCTTCTGGAACTCCAGCAAGTATTCAATGTTACAATATTTGTACATGATGATGACCAGTTGGGCTATAGTGTGCGATGTATGGTACCTGCCACCAATGCATCAAAAAGAGAACGAGAGTTCTATCGATTTTGCCAATAGGGTTAAGAGTGCTATCGCGAAGCAAGGAGGGTTAGTGGATCTCGTTTGGTAAGTTTTGGACAGTCACTGATATGTGACTGATACGTCATTGATATGTATAAATAGACCTTTAAGGATTTAGTATTAATAAAAGAGTTTAATTTCCATTTGTTTTTTTTGAATCATTAAAAGTTTTAACACTAGAAGTTTTTCTGGTTTTATTTTTAACAGTACTTACCATTAAAAACATGACATCTCTCTAATATTGACTTTATTTTCGACAATTGGTTTTTGTGAGAAAATAATAGAGCTGAGTTTCCTCTTGACACTTCACTACTAGGATAGAATCAGAGCAATATACTAAACTATTTTCATTTTTTAATTTCAAACATTTTTGGTATTTTAAATTGTAAAGTATGTATAATTAAAGGTAAATATTAATGCTTAGTTGTTTTTAAGTGCATTGTTGCAATTGTTTCCAGTTCGACTTTTTTTCTCAACTCAGTAAAACTATTAGAGAAGGGCGGATTCTGACTTACTCGGCAGACTTGCTAGTTTACTTTATAAGTATAAATACTTTTTTTACAGGGATGGTCAGTTGAAACGATCAAAACCAAAGAAAGAGTGGAAAGAACGGCAACAAGAAGAGTTCAGCAAAAGATTAAAAGTAGAATAGGCAGCACCAAAAAATATCTAGAATATAAATATAAAGTCAACTCAAGTAGTTGAGGTTTCTAACACCAAAATAATCTTTTAATTTCGTCGAGTAACACTTCTCTTTTCTTCTCCAGTTACTAAACTTTGTCTTCCAGATAAGCTTCATCAATGCTCTTTTGCGTGGAACACAAATGCTCCATTTTGTTTTGTATTTAAATTTGTCAGGAGTTTACTTTCAAGAGAAACAATTTACACCATTGCAATTTGTTAAATAATACGAACAGATCATTTCTTATTGAGATATTCCCGTTTTATTATAATTATTTGAAGATCTCCTTCAAGGCAATTCAGTGTTAATAAACTGTTTCCACTGCATTTGTCCTCTTGACAGATTTAACCAATTATCAAAATATTGAGCCGTATATTCTTAATGTATCTATTGTTTAGTAAGTTTCTATGTTACATTTATTCATATGTTGTATGTATAATTGTATGTATAATTGCTATTAGTTTGATACAGTGGTAACGAGTTCTAAGCATGAAATCTGTTGGTTAGAAAATTAAGCCTTGGACTGTATACTTTTCTATTTAGAGCTTTAGCAGTGTTTAATTAGTTCAGTTGAGTGCGGATAGGAATTTTAAAATGTTCCCATGTTTTGAAAATAAGTTATACCATCCATACAAATAAGAAAAAAAAAAGCAAAAGTAAAATTCATTATATGTATGGTTTTTTCAGTATCGCACTTAAATATAATCGAAAAAATCATGTGAAAAATTGCCTTTCCATTTATTACATTTTTATATATAATTTTTCTAGTTTTGTACAGTAAGCTTTCAACCACAACGTCCACAACCTACGGAATATTAAGGTAGGTAAGTAAACCAGCAAAAAATGCTAAGACTGGCCCTAAAATGTCATTTTTAGAGATTAAAAGATAATGAGGAAGAGGAACAACTCTAGTCATCATTAATAGGTTTTATATTGATTTTGTGATAAAAATTCTTCATTTGTAGGTTATTTCCAGTAAAAACTCTTAATTTAAGTAAGTATACAAAGGATACTCGTTTATATGCTATATTTTTTATCTTATTGTTATTGAACTTATTATTGGGTCTTTAGTTCACTAATTTTAGATATTTTAGTTTTTTTAACTCATAGTTGAATAACAGTATAGTTTGTCTATTTTTCTTTCTAAAATAGTACTATATTTAGAATTGATTTTACAGTTATTCGTGTTTATTAACCAAATGAATCTGTGTATTTTGCCATTTGGAAGGTACTATTTTTTTAAATTTATATTTGTTAGAGTTTTGGGTTTATTGAATATCTGGCCTAGTTAATCTTGAAATATGAAATGATAGGTTTTTATGAGTGCTACACACTCATAATAATAACAACTTAAAAGATGAGTGAGTATAGTAAGCCATACTAACATTGCGTAAATGTTTCATTTATCCAAATAGTAGGTATATAATAATATGAAACAAATTATAGAATTTTATGTTTAGGTAATTCTAAAATATTTGCAATTTCAAATTATTTAGCAGGAATTTAGAATTTTAGCTTTACTTCCACGAGGTTGAGAGTATATACCGGGTGATCACGGACTAGTGTACCCCTTTTTTTCTTAGTTTTTTAAATTTTGGAAATTTGTGAGCATGTAAGGGTCACTATTTGTCAACTCTTAACTCATGTTTGACAATTTTGTTCACTTTATAGTGGCACCATCTATGAATTTTTAAATGAAAATCCCCAAATTTTGATTTACATTACGATAAAGCTTAAAATTAACTCAATCTCAGTTTTTAGATTTTGGAAATCAGATAAAAAAATGACGGAGCTTTAGGCATTTGTTTTATTTTGTTTAGTTGGCCATGCCACAATTATTAATGCAATTTTAGTCTCTAAATTTAGGATTAGTAGGTACCGTAACTAAGCAAAATTGCATTTAAATAATAACTTTTTAAATTTTTTGAAGTGGCTTATTTTTAAAACCAAAATAGTAATATTTTTTATTTTATTTTTTGTTCACTACTAAATTAATTTAGTGATTATTATTGATGTAACTGCCTCTACTGATTTAAAATTTTACTGTTGATCTGAGTAAGGGTATTTTATTAAAATAAAATAGCAAATAATTACGTTATTTATTAAATTTTTTTAAATATTTTAAAAGTAATTACTAAAGCAGTTGAATTTTTACCAAAAAATGCAATAAAACGATATTGTTGCTATTTTTTTTTAAATAAATGGGTCTAGATATTAAAAAAATTCAAAAAATATAATTTTTTGATAAATAAAACTGAAAAATTGTTTAGTAAGAAGAAAATGTATGCACTTTGTGTTTTAAATGCATTTTCCATTGTTACCGTAGTAATCAAGTCTGAATTAGGAATCTCCATTTTCGTCCGATTTCAGAAATCTAAAAACTGCCGTCTATAGAATTTTAAGCTTTATCGGAATGTAAATAAAAATTGACCTAGATCGTAGTCCGGCTTCCTGAAATCTTTTTGTAACAGAGTGGGTGGATATTCCTCAGACCAAGTAAAGTATAGACGCTCCCACCCATTTATAAAAAACAAAATAAAACGAGAGAACAAGTCATATCGTCGCGCGGGCCTTTATGAATTAAATACAAAACGTTTGGAAGATTTGGCAACCACGTGGTTTTGTTGACAGGCTGTAGTTCACAGACGAAGTATAGGGGGTTACAGTTTAGGAAATTTTGAATTAATATTCAAAAACATAAAAAAAAACTTATTTGTATGTTACATTAATAGGTTTTTACAGATCTTCACGTTGATACCAAGTTCCGTCGGTCTGTCTGACTGTTTGTTCGCGGCATAGCTAAAAAACTACTTCCTCGATTAAGAGATAAAAATTCAATATGGCAAAACATAATGGCGACCTAGTGATATGTTAAAAAAAGGTATTACTAAAAAACTTAAAAAAAGTATTACTAAAAAACTACTTTACCTGAAATTTTGTATAAAAATTAAAAATTACGCCAATCTAATGACGAAATAAATGGCAGCCTAGTAAAATATTTAAAAAATCGGATTGAAAAAACTACTTATTAGATTGATTTCAAATCTTGGGCAAGAATTAAGTGTGATACGGAGATCAGCTGGTAAAATAGTGGTACGAATACAAGATGGCGGAATAAAATGGCCAAATAAAATTATTGTAATCGTGAAAAAATCACCCTCCCAGGTTTTAAAATTCTTTAATTTTAGCGTTTTCTTAATTCCATCGGTCTCTGTGTCAGTTCGAGGCATAGCTTAAAACTGGGGGATCACCTAGTAAATTTTTTGCTAAAAATCCAAGTGAACAAAATATCAGCCTGGGAAAATGTTAAAAAAATTATAGTTAAAAAACTAGTTATTCAGTTGCCCCAAATTTTGCACAAATATTATGTGTTATATAGAAATAAAATGTTTTGAATATACACATAATAAAAACGAAAAAGACTTATTTGGATTTTGAGAAAAATGGTTGTTTAAATAAAATGTTTCTGCATAAAATTTTGATGTCACGTCAAATGACAATGAAAAAATTTTTTTTTTGTTATTGAAGTATGGTAAACAATTGAAAGTTTCAAATTTAAAGGTTATGAGAATGTTTTTATTTGAAAAATTATGTCATAAGAGAGATATTGGTTAAATTTAGGTGAAAATAGTAAGAGTATATATAGGAAAGCAAAAAAAGAAAAAGAAAGAATCATTAATATAATTAATTATTATTGTTCTTATTATTAGTGGAAAATTTTGTTTGATCTGAAAAAATATTGACATCAAATTTATAAGAGGAAGAGACCTTTTCTCGCTTTTTTCAGAGCTTTATATAATTGATTTCTATAGACTACATAAAAATCCTTATTTTCCAAATCTAGTGTACAAGGCATTCCTAAAAAATCAGTTTTGAAAAAGTACAATTTTTGAATAGTGAGCTAATATTTCATATTTTGATATAAAAATTAATTATGAACAATTTTTCTATATATTATTATTAATAATTGAGACGCTTTCAAAAGTCTTTCTAAAATGCACTAAAACACTACTAATCACACATAACTACAAATGTCAAATACATTTCTTTACTACCTGCCTACCCTAATCCGAGAAAAATATACTATTTTATTTGCATGTGTAGGCGGCATTGTCGCACTTCGCTTTTATAAATTCTTGTTAGGAGTTTCAACTAAGTGGGTACTTATTTGTTGAAATACTGTTGTTGCTATATATTTCCACACAATGGGCGCCACGGCGTTCATGATGTGAAGTAATCTTGTTTTCTAAAATAATCATAGTAGCGTCTCTTTTTTTCTTACTCTTAAGGGATATTTACATTCCCATAGCGCTAAATGTATCAGCAATGTTGCTGCTCTTACTATATTTCAAATAGCTAGATAATCTTACCACATTTCGGGCTCCACGCTAGGTTTTTCACTATCCTCAGCAGGTTTTAGTCTTCTTAATAACAGAGAAAATTCAATATGCCAACTAAGATTTTTACAAATGGCGGAATTGCTTCTTTAAGGTATAAAAACAATGTTTCTACTGAAGAGTCTTCTTGAATTAAAGTAACTGCTGTCCCCATTTCAACTTGGAGACCTTCTTTGGCAGTGAACTGTACAAATCATTATCATCGTTTATTGAATAAATTCCATTCATATGATAAACAGAAAATACTTAATTTCTTCTTTAGACAAAAACAAGAGGATACAATTTTCGAGTGTTAAAATATTTGTGATACGGGTATTTTAAAAACGACCTTTATTTGGTTTTGACTAGTTTAGTTAAAATCTGATGGCAAGAACTAGAAGATTGTTCAAATTTCAATATTTCTTGAGAGATTTATTTTATAGATGTAGTAAGTGCTATTTTATTTCGTCCATAAATTAAAGCTTAAGTTTAAAAAGCTGCCCAACACAATTTGAACCCTTTAGGCTGAATGTTATTGACTTTATGATAATCTTAATGAAAAAAATAACATACTTTTATTCGGCACATTTTTACTTCCACGGTAAATAAGGCGTTAAAAAGTAAATGCATTTTATTTATATATATATACATATATATAAATATATATAAATATATATATATATATATATATATATATATATATATATATATATATATATATACCAAGAATATATTTATATATATATATATATATATATATGTACATATATATATATATATATATATATATTATATATATATATATATACATTTTATATATATATATATATTTATATATAAATATGTATATGTATATATATATATATATTTATATATAAATATGTATATGTATATATATATATATATAAATATATATATATATATATATATATATATATATATATATATATATATATGTATATATATATGTATATATATGTATATATATGTATATATATGTATATATATATATATATATATATATATATATATATATATATATATATATATATATATATATATATATATATATATATATGTATATATTTATATGTATATATATATATATATATATATATATATATATATATATATATGTATATATATATATATATATATATGTTGATTTTTACTCCTTCACGGATGGAAAAATACAATGTGTTTTCATTCCGGGTGTACATCCGTTCACTACTGTCGTTCTGAAAAGAACAGTTTTGCTGACGTTTCGCCAAAATCACATTTGGCATTTTCGAAGCTTTCTTTCTCGCGTCCGAATAGAGTCTCTATTCGGACGCGAGAAAGAAAGCTTCGAAAATGCCAAATGTGATTTTGGCGAAACGTCAGCAAAACTGTTCTTTTCAGAACGACAGTAGTGAACGGATGTACACCCGGAATGAAAACACATTATATATATATATATATATATATATATATATATATATATATATATATATATATATATATATATATATATATATATATACATGTATACTACTAGAAGATTTAGGTGTCGTATATCGGTATCAGAAAACGGTATCCTTTGTATAATATTTTAGAATAGCTCGTAAGATTAAGTTTAGATAGTATATGTATGTAGGCTATTTACAAGTTGATCAGAAATAGCTGATTTATGTTTATTTACTTCAGTGCCCCTGCTTATGTGTATTAAGAATTATTGTTAATAGGTATAAAAATAATTCATGATAAATCTTACATCTGAATTCTAAAAACTGAATCGCATTATTAAACTGGTTCAATACTTTTAATGGGTTATATGGATCAGTTGGTAATGAAGGCCAATGTTAAACTGTCAACGTTTCTGAAAATATGTTTCCTCTACAACAATACACAATACACATTTACTCTACAACAATACACAATATACATTTTTTAAAAATAGTTTAAAAAGTTTAAAAAATATGCAAAAACTTTTTTATAAACATCATGTAGATATAATTAATAAGTGTAATAAGAGACTAGCATTATTAAAGAGATGTCCATAAAGTACATAGTACAAAAATTTAAAATTCGATTATAGTATATATTCTAAATTCGTTTTTTCTTAAGTTGGACTTGAAAAATTAATTAAAAAATGCGTTTAAAAAGCACACAAAAAAAGAAAAGTTATACAACAATTTTGACGACACTATAGAATTAAAATATTAATGCCTATATAGGAGATTCTTTGACAATATGGAGCTGTCTGCAGTAGAGGTGTGTAACTCAGGAGTGAGCTGGCTCAAAGAATCAGCTCAGTTAAGTGAGTCACTGAAGCAGCTCCGCGGTACAGATCTTTTTCGATTCTGACTCACCTCTCACAGCGTAACGGAGCGGGAACGACTTGCGACTATGAAGAACCGCAGAGACACCAACCGCCGAAAGAGTCTTCTCAGGTGGCAGAACCGTGGTCCGGAAGTCAATTCATGACTTAGGAGCCTTGTCAAACGACGTTAGAAGTGTATTTCGCTGCTTCGTTTCACAACACAATTGAGGCAACTCAGTGAGCTGAATCAGTAAAGTGAGCCAGAGTCAGTGAAGCGCTTCATTAAAATGAATTACATTTCCCATCTCTAGTCTGCAGTCTCTCGCATGCTTATTTTAATATACCTATATATATAATACATATATATATATATATATATATATATATATATATATATATATATATATAATATAACAACGTTAGATTGTTGCGACAAGGGCGTTTTGTTTTTTAATTTAGATTGAAAATGTTTAGCGATTGTATTTTCACCTTTAAAAGCTACCTTTATATGTGCATTTGAAAGTAGGGCTTTAACCCTCTCTGAAAGGCCTCTCGCATAGAGTATTTAAAAAAATATTTTCAATCTGAGTATTTAAATAATTGTTTTCAGGGTTATTAAGAATTCTATCTATAAGTTTTGTAAGTTATTTATTTTTTAGTAAATTAGTTTTTATTAAACTTAAGTTTTCTTTTAATGGTTGGGTGTGCAATAGTTTTTGCTTACAATAAGATTAAAGAGCTCTATGAAGGACTTTTGATCTAAAATGGTGTGTTCTTTGATAGTGATCCATTTTTTTTTGTTAATGTTCATGGTAAGGTCGGTAGGAAAATTAGTGAACAAGGAAATCACATCCAACGACACCAAAATGTCTTGGCAAAATTATGTCTTTTAAGGACTTTGCCAATAAAAAAAAGAACTTTTCGTCTTTCGCAAATTCATTCAATATGAGTAAATTAGATATGTATTTACTTGTTTGATATAAAGGAGAAGCAACAAAAGAAACTATAAGTCGAAATGGAACAACGTTTTGCTAAAAAACTTTTGGCAAAAAAAATTATTTTTAGTGGAACAACAGAATTAGTTTTTAAAGTTTATGATAAAACTTGGCTAAACATTCCTTTTTTAGCAAGGGAGTCTTTTTTTTTAAATGACCTATGTGAGAAGAATTTTTGTTTAAATATCCTATGTGAGAGGCATTTTAGAGAGCGTTAAAACCCTACTTTGAAATTAGCATATAAAGGTACCTTCTAAAGGTGAAAATACAATTGCTAAACATTTTTATTTTAAATTAAAAGGCAAAACGCCTTTGTTGCCACAACCCAACATTGTTTATCAAATACCTTGTAAAGATTGCAATGGGGATATATTGGACAGTAAAGATGTGTAACTCAGGAGTAAGCTGGCTCAAAGAATCAGCTCAGTTAAGTGAGTCACTGAAGTAGCTCCTCGGTACAGATCTTTTTCGATTCTGACTCACCTCTCACTTACAGCGTAACGGAGCGGGAACGGCTTGTGACGATGAAGAGCCGCAGAGTCACAGACCGAAAGAGTCGAATTGCATTGCAATATGTGCTGTTTGTTACATTCTCGATGCGGCGCGACTTAGCGGTCTTAACTCTTTAGGTTTTTATATTTATTATTATTTCGGCTGTTTAGATGTAAAATAAATACAAATATAGATATTAGATATGGTTGGAGCTGCCTATTGGTAATTACGCGTACAAAATAAGGCAATTTACTATTTAAGAAAATAATGTAAGTTGAAAAATGCAATAAACTTAAATATTCTAACATGATGGAAAAGAACATATCATGACTTTTTCTCGGCAATATCGTGAAATCATTTTTAATATTAATTACCTATACAAATATCTATGTTTTAATATTACTTTTCTTAAACGAAATAAATAGGAGCCTAATTGATAAATCTTCAACAGAAATTCTGCATAGTCAGACGTTGACATAACGCTAAAAATTAAAACACTAAACTTGACCAATTCGTTGCGGTGATTCTTCGCCGTACTAGCCGAGCACGATATCCC
Organism: Kuschelorhynchus macadamiae; assembly: GCA_030620095.1. NCBI lineage: Eukaryota > Metazoa > Arthropoda > Insecta > Coleoptera > Curculionidae > Kuschelorhynchus > Kuschelorhynchus macadamiae. The sequence goes on along the minus strand of JAUTXW010002270.1, from coordinate 240,896 downwards.
ATCGACTGTCTTTTACAACTATGAGCCGCCAGGGTGGCAGAACCGTGATCCGGGAGTCAATTCATGAGCCTTGTCAAACGACGTTAGGTTAGGTCACTTCTTCGTTTCGCTGCTCAATTGAGCCGACTCGGTGAGCTGACTCAGTAAAGTGAGCCAAAGTCAGTGAAGCGCCTCATTAAAATGAGTTACATGTCCCATCTCCATTGGACAGACAGGAAGGTATAGTAAATTAACGTTGTCGGATCATATCAGACACTGAGGACAGTTCCATATTGTCAAAGAATCTAAAACGGCCCTTTTTGACCATTTTTTGTATAAGTAAGTATAATTGAAAAACAGAAGAACTAGAAAAAAACAGTCCCTTAAGGAAATGATCGAAATTAAAAAACATCCACATCGTTTAAAAACCATAATCAACTAAACATTCTACTATATATATTCCCATATTAAATCAGTTACCAATAACCAATATAGGTATTAATATCAAGTTTTAATCGTGTGTGTGTCCCGACTATCTATATAATGTCCTATATATGTATTAATTTTATTGTGACTGGTGGGACAACTATAACTGTAAGTTCTCGTCCTGTTCTTGTGTGTTTTTTAAACGTATTTTATAATTAATTTTTTTAGGTCCAACTTAAGAAAAAAAGAATTTAGAAAATATACCATAATCGAATTTTAATTTGTACTGTGTGCTTTATCGACATCTATTTAATAATGTCAGTCTGTTATCAAACTTATAAATTATATCTACGTGGTGTTTAAAAAAATTATGTATATATTTTTCAAACTTCTAAAACTATTTTTAAAAAGTGTGTATTCTTGTAGAGCCTTGAGAAAAGAAATATATTTTCCGAAACGTTGGTAGCTTAAAATTGGGGTTCACTACCAACTGATCCATATAATCCATTCATTGTAATAATATTAATTGTATCATTAACAAACTTTGAAAGATGAAACAATATTAAACGCTTCGGTAGCAAATCTGCTGCAGTTGTCCAACTCTAATAAATAAAATAAAAAACAATATTGTCCGATCGTAAAGTAGCGAAATACCCAAGAACATTTTGGTGAGTGATGAATACGCCACAGTACAGGATGTCTAAAATGAAACACCCTATCCTCTTATCTGCATAACCATGAAAGATAGAAGAAAAATTTAAAGGACAAAAGTTTCTTTGTTTCTTTTGAAGTTTTAATGTTATTTATAAAGAATATTCCAATTTTTTAAATAGAAACCCCTATATGAGATTAATAATAACTGGCTTTTCAACACCAACCAAAGACAGTTCTATCGGGATATTAATAACACCAAAGATCAAACTAATACTGAGATGATGCTGCCGAGCAAAGAGCATTTGGCCGGGTATTGGTCGAACATCTGGGAAAAACCAAAACAGCATAACCGAAATGCTACGTGGATACAATCTCAACGTGTTTGAATTCAAATACTACAAATGGAATGTGACTCTATTACTAAGGAGGACGCTAGCAGCTTTATTAAGGGAACGAGCAACTGGAAGTCGCCAGGAGTTGACCATATTCACAATTTCTGGTACAAGAAATTTGAGGTTCTCCATGAAGCTATGGCCCGTCATTTTACCAAAATAATGCATGATCCGGAGACAGTCCCCTTATTTCTCATGCTGGGCACTACAAGTATGCTACCCAAAAGCAGTAGGACAGAAGACCCGTATCAGTACAGGCCCATAACCTGTTTGCCCACCATGTACAAGATTCTAACAGGATGCATTGCAATCGTATATTGACAGTCATAACCTATTAGTCGAGGAACAGAAGGGATGCATTCGAGACCATGAAGGATGCAAAGAACAACTTATCATCGATTCTGTGGTACTTAAGCAAGCATAAAAAAAAAACGGCAACTTGCAACTATCAAGCACCAGTGGAGAACGAACGTGAGGATCTATAATGGCGATCAATCTTTTACCACCGATGAGGTACTCGTCAATAGGGAATTTACCAAGGAGACTCATTAAGTCCACTTTGGTTCTGCTTAGGTATGAACCCCCTATCCACGTTGATCATCAATACAAGACATGGCTTCAACATCAAAACCAAGAGAGACAATTCCCGAATCATATCACCTTCTGTATATGGATGATATTAAGCTCTATGGTGGAAACCACAATCAACTAAAAAAAGTTTATTGACGTGACATTACACCTTCTCGAAAGACATTAATATGGAATTTGGAATGAAAAAATTTAAAGCCCTTAACAACTAACACGGAGCTAGAGGGACTACAACGAATTACTCGCCTCATGATGACCAAGTACAAGTTACACCACGCAAGGTCATCAACTCTCCGAATGACCTTACTACGAAGAAGAGGTGGAAGATCTTTTGTTGACTTGACCAATTCGCACTCCCGACAGCTGGAAAAATTGAGAGATTTCTTCACCAACAAAGCACAAACATCTAGTCTTCACCGCATAGCGACCTAAGGTGACAACTCTTACTCTCCACTCAATCTCGCAAGTGGTAACATAATGCTAAAGTCACTTTCAGACCCCGATAAACAAGAACAGTGGGCTCAAATGGCACTGCACGGCCGACATCACAATGACTTCAATCAGCCACACATAGATAAGATGCATCTAACAGGTGGTTGAAGGATGGACAACTATTCCCAGAGACAGAAGGATTTGTGTTGGCAATACAGGACTTAGTTATTATCATTTGAAATTACACGAAATTCATCATCAAAGATCGGCCCGTTGAATCCTATAAGTCTCGAAAATGTAGCGAGAGTTGAGAGACTATACAGCATATAACATCTGGCTGCACTTACCTTGCAAACACGGACTACCTCCAGCGACATAACCAGGTGTGTAACATCATACACCAGAAGCTTGCCAATAAATATGGGCTTCTGAACACCTTTGTGCCCTATTATAAATGCCAATCAAGTTCAGTGCTTGAAAATAATGCCTTCAAACTGTATCACCGACAGAAGGGTGGCGAATAATCGGCCTGTTGTGGTAGTGTTAAATGACGAAACAAAGACAGCTTATTTGGTAGATGTCGCTGTATCCTAAAATAACAACGTGTTGGATAAATATCATGAGAAAAAGGCCAAATATGCGGAGCTGGCCATAGAGATACCGCAAGATGTGGCGACTGAATAAGTTTCATGTGGTACCGATCATCGTATCATCATATAGAACTAATAGAAACCAGTCCACTCCTTTTGATGCATGCATCCGGTATGGATGTGTTGAGAAATTGATTGTCAATTTCGATAATAATACATGTTTTTATTTGGTAACAAATTATACAACAGAAAACTCTGTATGGGTCTGTAATTTAAAGTTTCAGGTTTCTTGGCATAGTCAGTTTTTTTTATAACGAAGCTTTAAACTTTTACATTTGGCTAGAGCAAAAAAAAGGATAGAATTTCAGTTTATTTATAGTCTGCTACATAAGTTTAAAACTTAAATAAAGTTAGAGCGCTACTATATTTCGCGTATTCTGGAAAATTATCGTTTATCAGTTGCGGATGGAGAAGTGAATATTATTTTTCAAGTGGATGGTCCTCCATATCACAGTGGCGGGGAGATTACAAACAAGAATTTTGTAGAATTGTTTGGTCCTAATGCAGAAAGAAAGAAAAGGAAGAAAGAAAGAAAAGATAAAATAAACAATTAGATGCCAATATTTTGAGCTATTAGGCAAAAGACAAGTGAAGAAATTAAAATACTCAAATCACAGTGGTTTTGTAGCATAAAAAGTTGTGGAAATGTATACTACATATATTGCTCAGAAAGAGGACATATGCAAGGCCAAAAAAATCTGGTTTGAAATGTACAAGGAAGAATATGACCACCAAAGACAAATTTAAAGTTTTTGTGACTTGCCAGTTACAAACCATAATAAAAATTGAAAGTGTTACTTCATTTACTGATTCTAGTTAATCGTCAAAAATACTAAAATGGTGAATAACATATTAATTTGTAATCACTATTAGAGCGTAAATATTGTTTTTTTTACTTTACACAAAAAGCTTTGTTTTGAAAAAATAAGTTACATGCTGACGATGATCATCAATAAGTTCTTCGGGTCAGTTGTAAACTTATATTGTTATATATCTTGAAATCGTTGTTTACAACTTTATTTAAATTTAATGTATTATGTAGGGGGTTGCAGTGGCGCAGTCAGGGGTGGGAGGCTGTTCAGTCCCCCCTACACGAAGCTAAAAATCTTATTTGAATTTGAAACATGACAACATGTTTAGTGTTTAAAGTGTATTTAAAATACAAAAGTTCATATCAGCCAAGAACAAATGCAATACTGTATAAATAAAAACAAATAAATTAGAAATTCATAAGAAACAAAAAAATATTTATCTTTAAATTGTTCTACGTTTTATGGCTCTCCAGACGAGAGGATAGACCGTCATATTTTAAACATCCTGTAAATAATAAGCAATTAAACAATGCGTTAAATCACTCGGATCTTTTAAATGAGAAGCAGATGGCAGTCAAAAAACAATTCATAAGAATGCTATCTTAAATCGACCAAAAACAATCTTTTAAATCTGGTTTGACCTCAGTCGGTTGGTATATTAGCCAATCACTATAAATGTCGGTCCAATGGAGCCCAAGACGGTTGCTAAATAGCGAATTGATGTAAATATGAGCCCTATGGATTGTAGATGCTGTTGTCTTAATGAGACACCATTTTCCTTTACCTTCCGAATACGCAGCAGATATAAACGATTATATCATCCTTGGTTATTGATATTTGATAGCTCATACAGTGTGTATGTGGTAGTTTTCAGGTTTTGACTTGTTCCATTTTATATCTTCAAAGAATTTTGCTTTTTAGTTTTCCGTCAAGCAATCTCAATACTTACGTTCTCAACAAGTATTATATGGTATTATGAATGTACCACATGTCACTCAGTTATTGTTATAAATAGAAACATATTTTATAAGTTAGTGTTTTCGCTGGAAATGTGCATTCTTATTTTATTATTTTCTAAAAGTTAAGGTTATTTTAGCTTCGAAATGTTAATACGTTAATTTCAGTAACAAATTCCCAACTTGTTCAAAAATACATAAACATATGTGGAACACAAAAATGGCACTTCAGGAAATGTTTGTGCAAAGTTCATCTTCTGTGTATTTTAGTAACAAATATTTAATGAAAATAGATTCCAGATAAGTTCATCTATTTATAATTGTGTTATGTTGTAATTAAAATTTGAAGTAGAATTTTTTACAACTATAAATGCCTAATAAATTATCCAGCAAACAAGAACGACTTTATTATGTTTCAAAAAATTGTTAAAAATTAATGGTAGAAATTTAAAACGTGTCTGTTATATTTTACGAAAATCTTAGGAAGATATGTTTGTTACAAAAATGTAACAAAGATGAAAAAATGATATTACAAGAAATTTATTCAAAAAACTTGTTCATGTTTTATTATTGAAGATTTGAGCAGAAATTAACAGTTTAGAGTTCAGGAAGCTAAAATTTAAGAAAATATATTATTGACACAATATCTAATAAAAGATGAAAGATTAAACTTAACACGTCTTACTATTATATTTTAATTAAAGTTCTTATTTTAGTGTGAAATTTTCGTACCGAATTCACGTGCGTTAATAACAATCCGTATATTATTTCTCGGCGACGATTTTTTCCTGAATGTTATCGTCTTGTACTGGAGAAAATTTTCAAAAAAAATTGTTATTTCGAAAAAATCCTAGGTAATATAAACTGTAGGGATATTACTATTGAAAAAATGTTTGCTAGCTATGTGGTTTCTTTCATGTTTGTTTATATAATTGTTAATTGTTTTCGTCAATTTATATTTAGATATATTAGATATTTGCAGACAATAACAAATAAAACATATTTCTAAGTAAATTTTCGGATTGTTCTTGATTATTTGAGACATTTTGTTTTTCCTGCTTCCGTTTTGTTTTTGTTAAGAGAATTTTTTTATGTAGGTTATTTGTTAATTATTGTTCTCTCAGCAGTGTCAGCGTTATGGCCGTACTCACCAACCTTTTTCAAAAAGTTAACAGTCTGTTACCATGTAAATTTAAATGGGCTAACACATTTTCCAAAGAGGACAAATTTAACAGACGTTAAGGAACACTTTAATCAAAATACTATTGGTGCTGTTTAAGAAATATACATATCCACAATATTTGAGTTTGTGCTGGGACTGTAGTGTGATTGCAAACGGTCTGAGGTAATGAGAAACCTACTTCCTTCCTATAAGGAAAGTACTGTGTTTTAGGGTCTCTAGACACCAAAAGAAGTGTTTTCTCATTTCATTCGGTTTGTCTGTTCGCGGTATAACAATTTGATAAAATCCAATATGTTAGAACAAAATTAAAAAATGAAAAAATCGTTATCGAAAAATTGTTTATTCAATTGATTTCCAATTTTGCACAAAAATGGAATCCGTTATAGGAATGAAATGGTAAAATTTTGGTGAGATCCCATACTAAAACAAAACGAAGGCATAATAAACTATTTAATATGCCGGTAAAATTTTTTTTTATAAAATAAAATATTATTTTGTATCTCTTTATCCCAGAAAATAGTAAATGACAATTAATTTTATTACACAATAGATTGTAAAAATAATATTAAAATCAAATTTTAATTAATTTAATTTTAAACAAATGATATCAAAGCAATGTTTTTATTTGAATATGATAAGTGAATGTATGCTTGTGCAACTTATGTTAGTCTAGACTTAAAAAGATCTTGAAATGTGAACGTTCTGGCAGTGAAAATAGTATATTTTTTCAACCTAAATGGTTGTAAAAAGTATGAATGAAACAGGTGCATTGTCATAATTCTTATTTGTGCATCCACAGAATTACTATTCCAGAAACCGCAGTAACTAACACAATATAAACATTTTAAAAATATCAAGAAAAAAATCCGCAAATTGTCCTTTATCCTAAGTAATTTGACCACAAACAAATGACAGTTTATTATTAACATACAGTTATTTGTAAATAAGTGTATACATATCTAATTGCAGGATTTTAGATTCGAAATAAAACGATTGTGCCTAACGAATTCATCATTTTTTCCTATGATATTGTATTACTATGAATCATATTTCACTTACTTTTTTTAATAAAAGCAAATTTTCATTATAAGAAAAAATCTGGGTAGGTACTTTGGCAAAAATGTAAACCCCTTTTAACATAACTTGCTTGGAAAGCACATACTTCATTATGTCAATGGTATTCTGTTTGATAGAGTCAAGCCACATTTATACAATATGTTCTACATAGACAGGATAAAATAAATTTTAATCAAGAAAATATCTTGTGTAGGTGAAAGGAAGGAAACACTTTGTTAATATTTATTTTCCAATCAGTTTATGCTGCTATAGGAGTATCCAGTGTTTATTGAATCCTTGGTGTCAGTAATCTGTTGCTTTGGAAATTAATACTGAAAACGGGAATGATGGGTTGTGGTAGATCCACAACCATTTTTGAACAATTTCTTGTACAATCTTTTTATTGAATTTCCTGTTGGGCCTTTGATTTACTTCTGTATTATCTGCAACCGAAAAGTCCATGTTACTTGGTACCATGCTTAAAGTAACAAAACCTAACTTTTATACAGGCACTTCAATTGTATTTATAGTTGAAGTAACTATCTAGCTCTCAAGCGGTAGCTGTTTTTACCAGTGGCGTAGCCAAGGGGGCGCGTAAGAACCTTTCGCCTTTTGACGCCCCCCTATGACAAAAAAAAATTATTAATAAATGCCCAAATAATGCAAAGTAAATTCATCAGTCAGTCGTGATGACGTTTTTTTATCGTTGTTTGTTTTGCCTATGTGTTATCGCTTGTTTTGCCGATGTGTTATCGCTTGTTTTTTTCTAGGTGTTCTTTTATATTTATTTTTGCTGTTCGCAAAAAATTAATTTAGTGTACTTTATTTGGCGCCCTTATTATGATTGCCTCCTCCGCCCCTAATAGGCTACGCCACTGGTCCGGTTTCAGGTTGTTTTTTTTTCTGATATAATTTTATCCTCACTTGAAAGTCTCTAAGTTGTATCTAAAATGTTTTAGTACTTTGAAATGTTTATCCATATCATGTTTTTTTGCACAAATCCGACGTTTTTGTTTTTCTCTAAAAATGTAAAAAATGTATGGATTTAAATATAGTTTTTATATTTAGCTTCAATACGTATGTATATTTGGACTGATACCAAAAGCATTTATTTTTAATATTTTTGTATTGGAAACATTTTGCTGAATATGAGGCCTTTTTTCTTTGAAGTAATTTATAGAAAACCAAATTAGATTTAGATGTTAAGATATAGTGGGAAAGTATATAACTTTTTGTATCAGAATTTAATTAACTTAAAATAAATAATTAAATATTTTTGTGGTTTACTTTATCTACTTAGCACTAGTTTACCTATAATAACGTATCAAAAAATGCAAAGAAATGCCCTTTTTTAAACCTAGTTAGAAAAAGAAAAGTACAATTTACTTTAATTCAGGGGGTCAGAGGCAAAGACATATCTGACACAATAAAAACGGAGATAAATGCACTAACTTTTAAAATGAGCATCACATTCGTTGCAAGCAAAATAATATTGAATTTCAGTGTGTTTAGTGAAATAATATTTTCTATATTCTTATATTTTTTATATCGTTTTACTTGAATACATTTTTGTGAAATATAGCAAATTTTAAAATACTGGATATTCACCCTTTAATCTTCAAACATGCGTTCTTGATGTCTGGACATTCAAATCCCTGAAAGAGTTATAGTACGTGGTTGCTCCTGATGGTTGTGGCAAATGTAAGTCTAAAATTTGCGGTATTTTAAGTAAGAAAAGAAGATTTAAACTACAGAACAAGGGTACACATAAAAAAAATCATTTACGTTATATCGTAAACCTCTACTGAAGGATATGCTCTTCCAGTTTTCGAGCTATAGCGGAACAAAGGTGCAATTTTGTGCTGTCGAGAAAGAACTAATTTCTAAAGAATTAAATTCGATATGTAGAGTCTCTAGGTAAAAGTATTACGCATATTTTGCAGGCTTATTTTTGGCCGTATGTTACAATTTAATGCCGATTTAGTGATCTGGTTTCCGATTGGCGTCGCACATTTTTAAAAATATAATAGAGATTACGTGAATATCTCCGCTAGTGTTTAAATCTTTAAAATACTTACATGAAAACATGTCGCGTTACATTTAAAAATATATATTTTCAAAACCCGGTATTTTCGAAACCAATGATTCGCGGACCTCTTTTAATATAATTGTTTTTTGTTATTTTTGTGAGAGGAATCCAGCAGTGGGCAACATCACTTGATTTACACTCGGTATTAACTCTGTTCTTTTCTTGTACGAATATTGAAAATTCAATCTAGTGACTAAATACAAAACACTATAAATAGGTAATATTATTGTTTACTTAACATGTAATATATTGTGGACACCTACGGCTATTACTCGAGTTCAGTAATAAAACAAATCAATACATCAACATTAATATGTGACAAAAATCGAAAAATAAGCCCACAAAAATCAACACTGTACATATACTTATCATACGCATTATAATTGTACTTGGATACTCTATCGCAACCGGTAAATTTTCTTAATTAAAAATTTATATTTTGAACGGTGTTTACAGCCACCAACCCATTTATATTAGTATAATTTCTTGGTACCTCCTAAAATTTCCTTTTATAGTAGAAAAACGTAGACTTGACAACAAAGCGGAACTCACACAGTGTACACATTTTCATTAAATTTACGTAAGCACTTCCTGAGATATTTCGCCGTTTTCTTACTTTTGTAACACGCTGTATATGAATCAATTGACAAGAATCTAAAAGGTTATCTTCATAGAAAAGTCATGCTCGTATTCATTATACCTTTCTTTAATAAAAATTAGAACTCCCTCGTGGAATGGGGGAGAGGGTCCCGAACAAAGAAAAAAATCTAAAAGGATATCATCATACGTAGTGTTAGTTAAGTGGGTGGGATGGCGAAGGCCGAATAGTGGAAGGTGGATTAAAAAAATATTTATTTATTTATTTAGTATGCCAGCTTCACCGGTTTAGAAACTAAAAGGCAGTAAATACGCAAATATTTAACAGTACATATATATTACACAAACATAAAACGTATGTTATAATATCTTACTGTGCATGTAAAACTCTATCTATAATGTATACCTAAACATAAACATTTCAATAATATACACATTCCTTCAATAAATAAAAAAAATGTAGCTAAAGTGTAACTGCTATAGTTGAAATAGAAATACCACATCCTACACAGTGTGTTAAAGTTTTAGAGCCTGTTGATAAAAAGGTGTTGAAAGAGTCCATATTTATTTAACTGTTGTTGATCTCGCACATCAAAAAACGTGGATGGATATTTTTAAACGAGTAGAAAGGCATTTCAATGATCACAATTATTAACTCATATATAAAAAAGTGTGAGTGTTAGTTGTATTAATTACGCAAAAGTTTAATCAAGACAAAATATTTGGAGAAGTAGGTACCTAATCATATTAAGTATGTTTATATAAGTTATGTTATAACAAGCAAAAACTCGCGAAGTTATTTTCGGTTAAGGAGTTCCTCCAGTAGACATATGTGTCTTCTGCTTGCGGTTCACTTTATAACTTATATTTATTTTATGTTAGTACCAAATGAGAAATGTGTGTCAAACTTTACGTAAAAGTAATATCTGAAGGTCTAAGGTTTGACATTATGTATATAATACAATGAGTAATTTACGGAAGGCTTAGCCCCTATATCGTTTATAAAGACGTTAAAGAGCAAGAGCCCCATTACAGACCTATGCGGAATATTCGACATTGCAGGATAATGACACGATACATGTACACCCGTACATGTCTACATATTGAATGCGATTATTAGAGAAGATAATGAAACCGGAAGTTTATTATACAATGATAAAATTCAAATAGGTTCCTTCCGCTTATGCTATTAAAAACAAAAAGAGCCTATGGCTTACTATAACCTCTTTTGAGTAAAAAGAGCAGGCTTAACAATAAAATTAAAACCACGCTTTTTAAGTTTGTATAACTTTGTCCAATTCTTTCGTACGGCTGACCCGCCTAGGGCATACATCACCAAAACCAAACTAAAAGATTACAATCTGTTCAAAATTAAGCTCTTAGAACAATGCTTAATACAAGCAGATTTGTCAGATTCTCTATAATTCGTAGAGATCTCAAGATGGACACCTTGAGAGGTTTTATTAGCAAACTGAACGTAAAATACTTTAACAAAGCAAATTATTCATCCAACAGTTTAATCACAAATTTAAACTACCTAAAGATATCTTACACATGAATTAGCAACACAGTAGGTTAATTCCTTTCCCCCACATATTAAGTTCACTATTTTAACCCTTAATTGAAGTTCACATCGATGAAACAAAAGCTGTAAAAATTGACTGACAGAATTGGCGAAGAAGACCCCGAAAATAAATTCCTTCAGTCTGACAGCCGTCGTCTCACTATGGAAAAATATGAGTCTGATTCATATCAAAAATCTATAACTTTTCTAATTTTGGTTTAATTGCTTTCATACTTTGCATGAACATTGTAGTTGGTATAAGGGCAAAAGCTATCATATAGATTCAACCAATATTATTTCTCACACGGATTTACTTTTAATGTAATACATGGTTACTGAAAAAAAGCTTGCAGATTTTTCGTTTTCGTTTGCTTGTAACTCTTGATGATTTTTTAAATCTGTTATTCAAACTTTAACACTCTGAACATTATATTAAAATTAATTGCCTGCATATACACATATACATATGTGTTTATTTAAGCATCCTCGCCTCTACTAAGCCTTTCTTCTAAATAATTTTTCAAAAAAATAAGATGAAACTATTATACTATATAGGATGCACATTAAATTCAGATTTACTAAAGGATTACAGTATTTCTACTTGAGAAAAATAAGAAACAACGAACTTTTATAATGTGTAACCAATTCGTGTTACATAGTAATATATACAGTGTGTACAGGGTAGTTCCTCATATTTTGACGAACTCTGGAGGTTTTAATATAATATATGGGAATTAAGTTAACCGTTTTGCTCTTTGTTGTATCGTTTGGGTTCTGTAGCATGTCAAAGAGGGAAGACCTGGGGTATATATATATATATATATATATATATATATATATATATATATATATAAATATATATATATATATATATATATATATATATATATATATATATCAAATATGACCAGAATTCCCCATTGAATCCAAATATGACAATATTCAGTGTGTTCCATTAAAAAAAAACGAAGTCAATTTTTGTCAGCTTTGCGACGTTCATTTGTTTCTTTTCTTAGTAAATTCTTACGATTTAAGAGAAACCTTACAAAGAATTTTTGTTTAATATTTTCTTCAAAAAGTTGTAAACACTTTTTTTTGAAGGTCGGGTTGAAACATTCAGGAGCTAGAGGGTGAGGGTAGGATGTGAACATGAAATTTCAGATATTTTAGAGTCACGATTTCCCGAATTACTTCGGAATCTGCAAAAAGCTGGAGCTGATTACTTTTAACGTGACTAATGTATTATTGAGCTACAAATTAACATAATATTCGAGGCGTGAGGAAACGTGGCTAACTGCTAAAAATTTCGTCAAACTTAAAGTTTAAGTTTTTTTCTCGTAACTTTCTTCTCTACAAATTCATACAGATATTTTTCTATAGAAACTTTAAAGTCCAAACTTAACCTCACTGTGGGCCTTACTGTTAACAGTAATCGGAATTTCAGTTGTTATATAAATGTATAATAGTGCGTCAGGTCACATATGACAACAACCTGAATTTAACTTGTCTAAGTTATGAATTTAAATGTCTAAGTTATATTTTGTAAAATACCTACATTATATTAAAGTTTAATATGCATACTAATAAACCAAACGAACAAAACACCTTGGTTGCTACGATGCCAGAATGCATTTTTGATATGCCTTTGTGTTGCCATTTTCCATAGTGCGGCTATGTCTTCTGTTACAGTAATTAAGTCTTTTGACTTAGACCTACTCTAACTACCTACTACTAACCGATGCTGAGATGAAAAAACGAACTTATGCAGTAGAATTTCAAACATTTGTAAATTATGTATTAGTTGGGTTTTGGGAACCATAGCAGGAGGTAGTTCATGGAAAATTACATGCTCAATTTCCATTACATTCACAACATTTTCCATAAACTAACATTCTGCTCTACACACCACCATCATCAGCATTGATATCTAATTAGTTTTTTTAAGCAGCTCATGATCTACACTATCAAAAGCTTTAGATTGGATTCAGACACAAGGCTGCGGTTACTTTATTGTTATTTAATACTTCTCTCTGCAATGTCTGTTAAGGCTTATAGCAGCTATTATAGTTAACTTGTCACTACCAAAACCGTTTATAAGTTTATCAGAAATCTATCTGAATGTAGAGAAAAAGGTTTATTGTATTTTTTTCTCTGTTTCCCTTTATATGCGTAGGTCTGATCTAGACCTCCTTAGGCTCCTCAGGAATTGCACTTGTGGGAAAAACCTGTTTTATTTTAGGTGCCAGAGGGACAATACTATATGTGTCAAGAGTGACACAGAAATCTCATCCCACTCTAGTGTTTTTTTTTGGATTTTTGATCTTCATTATATAGGAACTTATACACTTCTACTTCTTGTATAAGGTGCCTGTGTTAAAGCTAATAGATACTTTTTTTTTCACTCTTTGCAATATTCATAAAAGTACGTCAATTGTATATTACTTTATTCTTCCGTATTTAAGATTTTATTTGTTATAATAATACGAAATAAAATTGTGTCAGTTTATTAATTTGCTTCTTTTAATTTAGTTGTCTGCGTTTTTTACCTAGCGGTTGGACCCCACATTGAAAACAGTAAAAACGGATGTGTTAAGTAGTATATCGTTTAACAACTCTTTTGAGATTTATTCCCTCCTCAACATTTTTTTAGGGTCAATAAAACCGATAATAACACAAATATCCATTCGTAGATGTGCCAGAAACGTTTTTAAAAAATCTGGAATTTAATATTTTCTACGTCTGTTATGGAATATTAATATTGCAATACCGTTTTTATTACGGAATCACCTCCATTTCATCACTTGTTACGGTATAAATCGTACCATAACAAGTATTGGAATATGACAATTTATAGACGATATCTCTCTTAGTCATTGAGAGGATTGTGGGAGTGACTTTTTGATGCCTTACGTAGTGCCGGATTAATCATTAGGCGTTGTAGGCACTGTGCTAGGGGCCCTTAATCAGTGGCAAACCACCGCATAGGTACAGAATTTACTTTGCTCTGAAAGTGAGGACCCACATAACTATCGAATAGTTTTTACCATTACCTTTTGTGGTAGGGGTCTCCAAGCTAAGGGTGAGCCCTAAAGTGCTTAATTCGTCACCTGCCCCTTACTCTATATATAGTTACACGTGTTGCTGTTATTTTTTTTAGAAAATTTTAACAAAAATACGCAACAATGCAGAGTGTGAATAACTGATAAAATTGTTTTTAATAGCAATTAGCAAAATAGCCAGTTAACGGTTAATTCCTAACTTATATACAGTGTTTTTTTTTTAATGACACCAATTTATACTCTCATATAAAAATGACCAAATAATTTATTGTACTTTATTATTATACCAAATATAGTTTGTTTTGATGGGCAGCTCTTAAGAAACAAAGTGGGGACCAGTTAGGCCGTACAAGCCCACTCAGCCTATATAAACCAAGTGACCATGATCTTGAGCGAATTCGCGATATTGCGTAAAGCTTACTTGAAATTTAAAGATCTCCTGAAAAGATGTTTCGATATTTGATGATTTTTATTCAAATTGAAATCATTTATCTTTTAAGTTTTACTTTTAACGTTGGGGCGGTTTACGAACAAAATCCTTTTTTACAAGCAGGTAAGTGTATTTTATTTTAATCTAATTATTATTGTGCCTCCTTAAGGTATAAGATTTGAGGAGTAATGATTTCTATACATGTTTGTGATTTGGAATTAGCCTCAAACAGACACTCACGTATTAAATATGGATTGAGATTCTATTTAAAAATGACACTGTGCTGCTATAGGTACCAAAATTTTTAGTGAATTTTCATATTAAACGTTCAGAAAGATGTATACTTTCTGCGTTGTAGATTGTTAACACTTTATAAGCATATACAGAGCTTTTTTTCAATAATCAACTAACTCATAGGTGAGTATGTCTAACAGGACAAAGGAATATACAAGTAAAAACTTTTCGCGAAGTTTTTTTATAATGCCATTTACATCGGACGCAATAAAGAACTCAAAACAACTTTGTTACATATTTATTTCTGTAAAGTGTAATGCAGATTGGCTAAAGAAAACAGCGGGATTTTTCAATGAAACAAAACAAACAAACAAAAGTATGCTTTATTGCCGCAGAAAAATTTTACAATTTTATGGACAAAGCAAAATATACCTAAAAATAAGACATATCAAAACATTAATCGAAAATAATTTCGACAGGTCAGTGCTTTTTTTTAAAAATGTAAATTATCAATTTACCAAATCGTAAAACACACGTTAGAATATAACATAACATTGCAAACAGTAAATGAATCATGATAACCTTATAAAAGTAAACAAACACACATGTACGAGGTGAATAATTTCGATGACATTGAAATCAAAATTGCAACTATGCGACCTTAAACTCTATGTTATTATAGTTATACAAATAATTGTGATGTTAAACAGAAGGTATATTGAACTAGTGTAGAATGTAGTATACAAAAAGAATTAAATTGTTTTTAATCCAATACCTAACAAAAATAATTAAGTTTTAAGTGAATGTTCGACAGTTCTTTTCCCTATATAATGATTTACAAAATTCTATGCTACGAGTTAGGACATGACTCACAAAAGATTTAAGTAAACAAGCGAGTTTAGTGACAATTTAAAGAGACTTACTCACTGAAAAAAAAAATCATTAACGCTGTAAAATGGTCTCTCAATGAGGTATGCTTTGGTGTTTTTTCGAAATTGTGCAAGCATAGGGATAGATTTTAAATGTACTGGCAGATTGTTGTAAAGTTTTATGGCGTTGTAAATAATTGATTTTTTTATTAATTCTGTGGAAGGAATGGGAAGATAAATATCATGCCTAGAGTTTCTGGTAGGGTATACATGTTGTGGCCTTTCTGGGAGGGTGTTTATATGTTTTCTCAGCAAACATACCGTTTCCAAAATAAATAATGCAGGAAGTGTTAATATTTCATGTTTTTTGAAATAGTATTGGCAGTGAGCTCTATTATTTAGACCAAACAAATAACGAATGGCTCTCTTTTGAAGCATAAAAATACTACGAAATTGCTCGGTGGTACAGCAGCCCCAAAAGGGAAGGCCATAGCGGAGGTGGGATTCAAATAAAGAGAAATAAGTAAGTCTGGCAGAAGGAACGTCTAGTTCTTTTGAAACTGATCGAATGGCGAAGCAGGCGGTAGAAAGTTTTTTAGTTAAGGTGTCAATATGATTAGACCATTTTAGGTTGCTATTTATATTTAAACCCAGGAATTTAACCGACTCTACGTATTCAATATTGCTGTTATGTACCTGAAGTGGTTGTAAAGTTCCCTTATAAGATAACGCCACCGTTTTATCGACGTTAAAACAAAGCATATTGGAATCGGACCAAGCCTTAATTATAACCAAGTCTTTGGAGATACTAGAGTGTAAAGACGTTGTATCAAAATCACTCCATGTTATGCTTGTGTCATCAGCAAAAAGGGAGATTCTTCCATTAATTTTAAGGTACGTGATATTCTTTAATGTATAACAAAAAAAGAATAGGTCCCAAGACTGAACCTTGAGGGACTCCACTTGTAATCAACTTACAATCAGAATCGGAACCATTAGCCCTTACAAGTTGTTGCCTTTTTCCACTGGGACATATAGAGCATCTATAATTTTTTATTTTTTATTTGTTTTATTTCGTACATTACATAAACCTAAATTTATTATGTGAAATTAAAACAGCATAGCTACTTAAAACGTCATAGCAGCATATTAGCAAAAACGAGAAACCCTAATTAAACATTAGTTATATATTTAGTATGTTTTGAGATCTTTTTCAAATGTTACCTACCAATCGGAAAATAGAACACATTTTACACGACCTTTGAAAAAGTGTGTATTTTTCGTTTATAATTTAACATAACTTTTCTTTGTTACATAAATTAAAATATATTGTAAAAATTGATTTTGTGTATTGTATACATTAAATATTGTTTTATTTTTACTTCACTATTAATTTGATGAGAAAAATGTACTAGGTTACTGTGCTATTTGACCATGTTAAAAAATACCTTTTTGATACCTATTTATTATCCACATCATATAAAAAAATATTTAATTTCGCAGAAAATAGTATACATGCTTTTTTCGTTATTTGTTTTCCCCTCACGAGCTTTATTTATTTATTTTCTATCTATCTCTTTCTACTGAACTCCCAAAAAAATATTGACTTCTGAATGGGTTATTATACCCCAGATCTTTAAAGAGCGTGGGACTGTATTTTAATATTTTTTAATTTGTTTTCAATATTCTTGAAAGCATCAATTAAGATTTAAAATCTGCAATATGTAATATGTGATAAATTCATCATTCATTCAAGTCAATTTTACGACTAATTCCCGGATAATTTCGTTATAAAATAATCGCGACTAGACTAGATTACCAAACATAAGAAAACAGTATTAAGTATATTTCAAAATCATATCAAACCAATTATTGATGTTCGTATACTAATTATCAAAGTATGTATTTAGAAGTCTTAGGTATTTAAATGAATTTTAAGACGACTTTGTAGCAATAAATACACATATTCCGGAAAAGTTTAATCTGTTCTTAACTGGCCTTCAACCATTTCTCGTTTTATGTAGTTCTAAAGCTGTGTGTCTCTGCTGGTTTATGAGATACACGACAGATAAATACAACGAAGTGCAACTGTAAAGTATGAATGTTCCTTGCATAAGAACGAAGTATAGATACATAATATCCCGTTTAAAAAAAATCTTTGAAGATACCGTAAATATACGAGACACACAAGCCTTCTTAGGAATTTTAATACCACAAAAATGTACTTGATTGCAGAATTTGCCTTTGAAAAGTTCTGTACTGGAGGAATTACGGTCAAATTGGGAAAAAGGAGTTATTAGACATTGTTTTGGCAGTTTTTTACCATTAGATACATTCTTAGAGTAAGAATAAAATCTATCAATCAGGGTCGTTCCTAAGAGTTTTGCCCCTGCGTGCAAAAAAGAAAACTGTTAAAAAATTCGGTACCAAAAAACTACTTAACTAACTGGATTGAAATTTTGCACAAACATTAATAATTATATTTATATATAAAGGAAATAATTATATGCAAATATACACTGTGTTATTTATATGTAGTTCACGAGGGAAGTTGTGGGTAAAGGTGAATTTACCGATTTCTTCATAATATAATATTAGTAAGAATGTGGTCAGGTAAATTGTTGGATCCCCAAATTTGTATATAAATTTATTTAAAACGTACACTTATTTTGATTTAGTCTTTAGTTTATTCGCAAAACATTTACATTAATAAAATCAACAAACAAAAAATAACCTGCTTTGCTGCTTACACATCAGCTACTAAAAACATAGCACATAAAAAAAACGAGACAAATCAAATATAAAAGTATGAAATATGATACACATTATTTCTATTTTTGTCTAGTCTTGGCTATATCTAGAAGTTTTCGGGGAATTTTACACAGCAATAACAATCTTGCCGCCACGTCTCACTATTTTTCTTGGAAGGAATATAGAAATATTACAATATAATATAACAATATACTGTAAAATCTGGTATAAGAAATTTGTCGCCTCCTAATTTGTGCACGCCCCGTGCGGCTGCACTATTTACTATTTTTTACTCCTTTATGGAAGTTTCTAAAATTGGAAGAACTTACCGCTTAAAACTTTCTGGCAAATGTGATATTAATGCATTTCTTCGAGAACAGCTACCGAAGTGTCGCTTCAGCACAAAAACAATACTTTTGTACTTTGTAGTTTTATATATTCAAAAATGAAATGAAATACTTATATGTTAGTGAAATCAATAATTCATATTTAAAACATGCTTTGTTATCATAAATACATAGTATTTGTTGACAAAGTATTACGTAATAAAAAATATCATTATACTAAAAATTAAGACTAAAACATTGTAGGATCACAAAAGAATGTAACGATAAGGTTGTTAGTTAAAGTTATTATACAGTTCTTGTAAATTTCTTTTTAGTAAACATGATACAGACTTTTTAAATTTTATCTGCGATCCTACATTTTTTACCTCGGTTGGAAGGTGGTTAAAAATCTTAATGCTTTCATACATTAAAGAGTTCTTGGTGAGACTACTTTTAGGAATGGGCAATGGTAGATGATTACCCTGGCGTGTGTTACATGTGCCTTTCGAGGTAGCGATTGTATCAAGATTTCCACCCTTCCTTGTACTAGACAAGACGCACTGTTTCCAATATAAACAAACATGTTAATGTAAGTACTGTTGTACGAACAAAGGCCTGCATGATTATCTGATGCTAGACTTGCGGATATACCTTATTGTCCGTTTTTGCAGTATAAAGGTGGAAACAAAAATATATGGGCTACAGAAACCCGAAAATGCGATCCTCTAACTAAGATGTCTTTCAATTAATGAGAAATACATCGATTTGGCAACCATTTTGCCCAACATGTTACGCCTAAAATCCCCCTCACATTCAACGCCCTTATATGATGCTCAAAGTTAAGGTTTTTGTCATTTAATAAATCCAGAAACTTGTTATACTGCTTGCTTTGAATATCACAGCCATCCAACCTTACATTATTGTGATAATGTAATGTAAACCTAAAGCTAAACACACTCGTCTTACTGACAATTCGACAATGTTATTATAGCTTAAATAAAATGAAGAAGATATATTGATATAACTCAAGTAAAATAGGGGATTAGTATCAGAATCTATGTTATACATTAGCTTCTCCGCAACTGAGCAATAAAAATTGTTGAGTTTGTTACTATTGTAATTTGAATATTATTTTTAGTTAGAATTACTTTTTTAAGTTCGTTGATAATATTTCAATTTCCTTTGGTCTTGTTTTTACTGTAAAATACCCTTTTTCAAACCATGTGCTAGTACTGACATCTTAACAAACCTTCAATAAAAAAAACGGCAATTTTCATTGACCTTCACTTTAATTTTCTATTTGATAATTATTATTAGCATACCCATATACTATATAAATATCTATTATCTATTTATTGTGTTGTGTATTGTAGGAGCAGGCTTTCTGGTTAGAGGGGAGAGAGTATGATTAAGAAAAATCCAACTAAATTTAAAAAAAAAATCACTAAGGTCAGTTTTTCCCTTAATTTTCCAACTGACAATCTCTGTTTTTGCAATACTGGTGTAAGCACGTATATTTTATTTATATCTTTTTTCTTTTATTTTTATATTATTCCCTACAGACGATTTTCAGATTTTATTTGTTGTTAAAATAGTTTTTTCTACGACTGATATGAAAACGGATAAAAAAACACCTAACGAGGAAGATATGAAAATAATGAATTTCGTGAGAAATCATTTCCCACGTCAGAGCTCCCGTGTGTAAAATAAAGCCTTCTCATATTATTCCTACAACGAATATGGTTGACGGTTGCTTGGTTACTATTCATTTGTATTTGTATTCTATTTTTCAGTGTCATTGTAAAAATGGAAATATTAACTGTCACATTCGTGTGAAAAGCGCTATTTTCAAAACTTGTTATACAATATAAAATTGTGTTTTTACGGAAATTTTTACCACATTTTCAGAAAAAGTTCCGAATGGGTATCTCATGAAAAATTCGTCTAAGGGCTTAAAATTACCATTTTTGAGGTGATCTTCTGACATGCCTAATTTTAATTATTAATTATAATTATTAATTTTAATAAGCTTCAACACGCCGCCCTTAAAAGAATTTTTTTTTGGCAGTTGTTATGTATCATAGGATTTTTTCACCATTTCAAGTTTTTTGTCTTATTCGGAACCTTAGCCATTAATTGTTTTCAATTCCAGTAGCTACTCTGGGTTGTCTTGAGATAGTCATAGATCTTTAGCGCCTTTAGCCTTAAAATCTATTATGAGAAATGGATGTTATTTGGTTCAATAAGAGTTTTCGAAAGTGAATAACACCTGAAGATAACTGAAATATCTTTTAGCGAAGAAGAATAATAATGGGTATATACAAACTAAAACGTTACGTGGAATTATTGGCCCTAGTAGCAAGCACATATAAGATAATAAATAAAGGTGACTAACCTATACACCTACCTTATTTACATCTCGTAATAAAAATCGACTTTGGTTTTTCATTGATTTAGTAATACAAAAACATTTCAGGAAGCGAGTGGGTACTATAATAAAACTAAATAAAATTGCTCTTTATTATCCAAAATAATGTGGGACGTTTTAGTATCTAAAATTTGCTTATTTAAACCATTTTTAAGATTTCAATTAGATATATTCGATATTCAGTGGCGTGGTGAAGCTTTTCATAATGGGTATCTGTATAAAGAGCGCAATAATTTCCCTTCTTTTACGGAACATCATTAATTTTTATTATTGTAGAATATTATTTAATATTCCATTTTAAAATAAACTGGTGAGCACTCGAAGCGTCGATCCTAGGATTTTATCTCATTTTCAAAGTTGTCTAATGTCTATTTTAAAAAATAACTTGCCAATTTTGATGAATGTGAACTTTTTGGAATGATAGTTAAGTGACTTTCAATTCAATCAATTCAGTATGTACTAGTAGACAGTAGATGATATCACAGAAAAAACCCGATTTTTCTGTGATGATAGGGATATACAGGGCACATAACGAATTGATGTAAAGTGATCTTTTGCTTAAAATGGTTTCTTTTATCACGACTTATTTGTTTAGTATTTTCTGTTAGCAATTCGATCCAATTGTTCCTACAGGAAAATTGCGGACAGCTACTGAAAACAAAAATACCGTTTTGTACATAGAACACCGAACATTATGCATACAATTTCTGATATGGCAGAAAAATACATTGGATTTAAACTGTTTATAATTTCCTTGTTTAAGGTGCATTAGTTTTGGGACGGTTTCGAAATTTTTTAGCCAATTTCTTAAACAAGATAGAGGGCTACTAAGATATTTTGACCAATTATTGTCGGTCGGCCTTTGTCATTTTATTGTCATAATGGCTGTAGCTGCATCTTCAACCACCAGTTTTATTCAAACGAAATTACATGCTAAATATTCAGTTTCGGTGAATAACTGTTTTATTGTATTAATTAGCAATAGATAAGTATTTAACAACCACTAACGTTAAATAAAAATAACAACTTTAACAAATAAAACACTAAAATATCAATAAATACAAAACAAAATACTATTAGTCGGTTAGAGGATCTCTATTGGCTAATACAGATGCTACTCTACTAGACATGCTGTCGGTTAGACGCTGAATAAATTCCAATGGAATAGCTGCCCTATTTAACCCCTATATCCCTAATAACAATCAATAAATCGTCCACACTCGCTATCTGATTTTCACGCTGCTGCAGTAGCAGCAATTTCATTCCAGACCTGCTCAGTTGGGTTAATGTCTGGAAATATGACAGGCTATTCCATTCTCTCAATATTGTTCTCCCCTAAGAACTCATTGACAATCTGCGCCCTGTGGGGCCTAGCGTTGTCATCTACGAGAAGTAACACGTTTCCAAAGTTTTCTGCAAATGGGAGAACCTCCTCTGCCACATACCTTTCTAATTATGAAAAATGGCAATACATGTGCGGAAGATTGTTTCAGTATATCTTGTAACCGCCTCGGTAGCTGAGTAGTAAGAGAGCTTGCCTTCCAATCAGAAGGCGTGGGTTTAAGATTTGGCCTAGCGGGCACTTTTTTAAAAGAAAAGTTCTCGATATGCATGGTTCGGTACCTTCTCGAGGTGTCTTTAGTCATTGAGATAATAAAATAACTAATCTGGAATAAGCCTTTTTACTCAACACATACACAACGTAGAACTAATTCCATAGTATAATGGCCTAGTTATATAAGATGTTACTCATTCGCCAACCATGGCCTTAATATATACCTTATAATATTTTTCCATTCGTATTCTGAAAGTTTAACGATGACAACGAAGGCATGATTTTTGGCGTCTTGTTTATAAAAATAAAGATATTCAAATTTATGATTATTTTGCAGTATTTGTTTATTTATTGTAGTCCAAGTGATAAATCACCCATGATATTTTGTACTACACAATGCCCTTCATACAAAAAATTCCGCGCAAATGCCCCGAAATTTCCAAATTCAATGCGTCCACAATTCACCGCCATTCTGTACAATGCAGCGCAATGCCCAATCAGGACCGACGAGTGGTGGGAGACGGGTGTATTTTTTCGTTCGGAGTTTTCGAAGGAGCTCGAATTTTTATCATCATGTATTCATCCACATTTGTTAATAAGGGAATTGAAAATGGGACACTCTTAAAAGACCCCTCGATAATGATTTTGAATCGAATCTAAACAAATGCCCAAATTCGTTCGCCATATTGACGGCGCCATTTTGAATTTTTAAATAATGATTAAAATTCATAATTTGCACTAAAAAATCCAGGCAACTATTTTAAATCGAATCTATATAAAAGACTAAAATCGTCCTCCACGTTGGCGCCGTGATATTAGAATCTAGACTAAAGTTCATAATTTGCACTATTCAATATCTGCATAAACGACAAGGTTTCTATTGAAAGATCCTGTCAACAGGGCCAAATAAATATTTGAAAAATTCTTTTTAAAGGCTTCTATATTACGAACTAAGGTCGCAAAGCCTACTAAATGCCCTATAATTTCCCGCAACGTCTTACAATGTCCCGGAATACATTTACCCCTCATTGTAGTCAACAGGGGTGGTCACACTATTATTCTTTTGTTTTTCGTTTTTATTTTTTTACTGTTTTGCTAAAGATGTGATTTTTATTTAAAGTTAAATGTTGATGATTACATATTGCTACTGAATACAATAAAACAATTGCTTACTGAAACTTATCCCTTACGTGTTACATGTTAAACACCCTGTATATTAAAATAATGCTGTTTCAATAAAACTGTTTATTTAAGATGCAGTTGGGACCAATAAGGCAATAAAATAACAGAGTTCAACTTTTCAATTGGGCAGAATACCATATGCTTTTAGACTATAAATTATGTTCTTTAAAAATAACGGAGGCTAAAAAACTGCGAAACGTCCTGAGACTAATGCAGCTTAAACAAGAAAATTATAAATATCGTTGCAAATTATGAGTATTTTACGCATGCAAAAATTTAGTCCCGGCAAAATTGCGAAGAAAAACGGAATGTTTACATCCTGTATAACGCAAACCGGGAAATTTTGTAAAAAAAATTTACACTAATTTGCAAAATGTAAAAACAATTGGTTCGAATACCTAACAATAACATGTTTTAAAAACTTCAATTTTCTGCAAAACATTTGTATCTCTGGGAGAAGGAAGTTTCAAAAATCAGTGAAACTACTTTTTGCATTTTCATCCCAGACTGTAAAAATTGAGTTAAAAATCAAACCAAATTTTTATAGTTAAAATGGGATTGTCCAACATTTTCGGTCATTTTAATCTTACAATACTCACTAAATTGACCCCGACTAAAAACCAGCTAATCGTTCCAAAAAGTTCATATTTTATCAAAATCTGCGTGTTACTTTTTTAGGTAGACAACTTTGAAAACAGGATAAAAACTTAGGGTGGGCGCTTCGAGTGTTGACTAGTTTAAAACAAAATAAAACTTAAAACAGGTCCAAGATTATGGGATTTTGACATGATACAATGAGCTAGTATTATTTACTTGAAATTTATATTTATTATTGATGTACCAATTTGTTCGGAAACGCCGCACAAACTTGCTGCTTTTACAGGAGCAGATTGGGAGTCGGTTGTTTTTCTTTTATTTTAAGTTTGTTTTCCAAAAATTATCGTGAGAAATAGTTTTAATAGCAATAGGAAAGTCTACCAAATCTTCAGCATGATCACCGTTTTTGCAAACACTACCTGTCCCGGTTCCCATTAAGGTCAAACTACAATCTAATAAAAACCAATAAAAGAGTCTATTAATCAATCCAGCCTTATTGATGTGTTGCACGTCTGGCGCAGCTCCTGTGCTAGCAGCACAGCCTATACAACTTAAAGCAACAGCAAAATGCTGGTTTGTTGTTTCAAGGCAAAGCTGAAAAAATAAGAATGTGGTTTATGTATTTAATTTGAACGCAAATATTTAACAACGTTAATTTAGATGTGTCTTGTTTTAAGTACAGATAATTATGTTACTTTAATAAGAAGATATTGGGTAGGCGGTGCCTTACAGCCTTAATGAAGGCGATGCTACAGTCAATACTCGTTTTCTTTTATATTAGCCATTTCCCTAATAAAATGAACAAAACAAGCGGCAGTGCAATTCTTATTAATTTCACGATCTTTACCTTTTGAATAGGAACGTAAGTGACTAATTGATTCACTTGTAGATACAAGATGCGTATTGGCGCGGCCAACTCCAGACCAGGCCATGAAGAACAATCTGACAAGAGCGCGGTGGGTTCACTACGCGCGTCCTTTTTATGGGCAAAATATTTTAATAATTTTCGTTGTCAGTGACATTAATATATAAATGGTTTTTGGTCTTTTTTGCTCATTAAGTATAACTAGTGACTGAAAACCTATATTTATGGAATATGAAAAATGCAATTTTTTTCTTATAATAGATGCATTGCCTAAGTACCTTAACTTGGTATTTACCTATGTAATATTAAATCTGCACTAAGTATACCTAGGACAGGTTCATGATAAAAGTATAACAATGCATGTCATAATGAAAACAAACAGCTTGTTATCCGACCACCCAGCTGTTATTTGTATATCTAAGCACCTTTATGAAATTTACTTTGTGTTAGTGTTTTTATTTACTAGTTCATAACGTACAAAAATTAGAAATATGTATAAAGCATAATAAATATTACATTGAATATAACACATATATAAAAGCAAGCTAATTTAGTTACTGGATAGGATATTAAGTCATAATGGAAAAATAGATTTTTGTGGAAACTTTTTGCAAAGTTCCATATGGCAATAAATGATGGTCCTCTCGAATAATATCCCTTTCTAGAAAATGTATGTAGCAGAATACTGTGAAGGGACCAAATCAGTTCTTGGAACTGCTATCAACCATTTGGATTTTAGCATTCCTTCTTCTTTTGTGAAACTAAAAGTAGAGACAAGTACCTCTGCTTCTTTTAACGTACCATTATATGAACTACTTTACCCGAGACTTTACCAACTTCTTATTAGTTCATTATTCAGCACCCATGTTATCAAAACAATATAACACTATATAACGCAATAAAATTAACTACAACCATCGTGTATCGCACATTATATTTAGTTTAAAACGGAATGTTCCATAAAAGTGTTATCGCTAGTACGTGCAGCACTTTTTCTACTCTTCTACTAGTTCTACAGTTTTTTTGTACAAACGAAAATATCCACAAAAAAACTTAATTTACTCCTTGCTCCGTGTAAATAAACAATCGCGACAACCGCCATTTTTATAACCCAACCTGCAACCCTCGTTGCCGCATTTACTACTTCATGACCTGATCTGGAGTCAGCCGTGGTATTGGGTTAAAAAGGTAAAACTCACAAGATGACAGCATTATAAACTTTGAAACTCAATGTTCCGGATTTCGAGGGACAGAAGCTAGAATGCTCTGAGTCATGAAGTCGGAACTCATATTTCGGTTTGTTTCAAATATCTAGGTGTTTTTTACAAATGTGACCAAACCTACAAACTATAGAAATGGGGCTGTAGGGATTCCTTTTGATCTGATTATATTCCTATCACTTGTTTTTGCAATTTAGAAATATCTGTTGAGAACCGCGATGCTCTCTACAAAATAATCAGAATTAACTGCACATACCCAGGTCATAACATTCTTAGGCCTCAAAACCTGTGGACAAGCTGAGTTAAACCTGCTCTCTAGATGTCCACGTGTCACCCAAGCAACTTGACTGTTTCCATAATCCAATAAGATCGACAGGTAAAAAAGTACCAACTACATAGATGGTCGCCAAAAATACTGACCCAAGTATTTAATTTTTGTGTTGTTGACTAATAGAGAGGGTTACGACTATTTACAGCAGTAGTTTCCAATTTTTTAGACTAACTTTTCATTATAGGCGACCTTAAACCTTGGATTTTTCCATTAAAGTTAATTTTGTTGTTTGGATATTAAAAGTTTTAATTTATATTTTGATACCTACTTATAATTTTAAATATAGGTTATAGGCGATAAAAAAACTGGTTCTCTTTTTTTATTCCATTAGAAAGAATTTTCCTGAGTTGAATAATCATGTTATGTCGTTACTTAAATCAACTGTTTTCGATTTAAAGTTTTATTTATTATTATATCGATGCCATGACAATATAAAAAGTTGATGTAAAAATCAAAATCGTGTGTCTTGTCAGACATCTAACGCTGTCAATATGAAATTCCAAAAAAACCGGAGCAGCAATATTACGTTGAAATGGAAAATAAACAGCGTTTGAAGATATGTTGATGTCAACTGAATCTGATAATTATAAACAACTTCGTCTTCTTATAAGGGTAAATTCTCTTAAGTTTCGTCAACATTGGTGCCGAAATATATATTCGTATTTCATAATATACAAGATCGCCGCGGGCCGTAGTTCCAGCTGATTGTTGTTTGTATCAACTAAGTACCTACTATACGATCTACGTTATAGTAGCCGGTCTGGTCTTTAGTCGGCATACGGAGGCGTTTCGAAGCAAGTATGGTACAGATGAACAGACCACGGAAAGTCAATGTCGTGCCAAAGGCAAAGAGGCATTTCTGTTCACATATGTTAAAATTCTGTTAAAATATGCTTTGTAAACTAAATGCTAGATGTGTTTTGAAATGTCCTTCTCTTTAGCTTTAGTTATGTAAATATATTTCAGTTGTTAATTATCTTCGGACGTCTTCAAGTGAATACTGAATAAGTTGCCAGGTTTATACATAAGGTCATAGATGCATGGCGGAGATAAGTGCAGTCATTTCAATATTATAGTATTTTTAAAATCAGTTAAAATATTGCATTTCAAACGAATTCAATCAATGTAATATCTGGCTGATCTGTAGTCAGAAATCAGATCAGGAAGCACCGTGGATATTTGCGACAGATACAAAAAGTTCAGAAAAAATCTTCTATTTTCATCACAATATTTCTGAGTTCAGCTGAACGAACAGGTCTTTTCTATTTCTTACCTTTGCGTCTATTTTCGGTATTCATTTACATCATGACCATCATATAGTCTTTGTGTCGCTTTGGCTGGTTGGTTTGGTTTTTGCAAAGCAGTTTCTTAGAGAATACCGACTGGATGTTGTATCGCTGTTGTGTTATCGGGAAGGCTTTTAAGGTAAGACATTTTAAGTACGCACTTTTGTTCTACATCTTCCAGCCACTTAGCTGTATTTTTTCGGTGTTCTGAAATTCCGTCCAGCGGCTTCACAAAAAACATTAAGCCATCAAGTTATCCAAATAATTGGATTAATTACATAGATAAATAATCTTCCAACCTCTCAACTTATTTAATATTCATCTGGAGACGGCCGGACGTAGTGATAAGACTAAAAACAAAAACTGAAAGTTTAAAATTGGTTTGTCACTCATGGTAGCATGGGCAGTTCTTAAAGGATATATCTCCCATTTTATTAACGATTAAGTTTAAAAAAAAGTGCAAATTTGCCAATGTTTTTATTGTCGAAAATGCATTACCGTTATAATTCTTTTGCAGATAATAAATAACAGTCACATGTTTATTTTGTTTTAATTCAGTTACGCGAATCTCAGTGCGTTGCTTTGAAGAAATGGGCAAAAAAGTTAAACGTTGACGAAATCTTATAAAAGTTGTTGGGATTCACATTTAGCAACAAATTCATTGACCTCAACAAGATCCTTGGTTGTGCATCCTTTTTTGGCAATTACCCGTTAGTTAAATTATATTTTATCTTAAATATTATCTACTTCTTTAAGTAAGCAGCGGTTTCATTTAAAATAAGTCATTAATTAGATTAAAGCAGTTGGAATTTAATCTAAATTCCTCAACTTCTGAAATGAATAGTGATTTTTCTACTTTAACTTTAGATAATTATATAATATGATACGTATTTCAGAATTTAAGATTTGTGTCAAATCTACAAGTATCTGCTGTTAACTAATCATGCTCTACTTAAGTAAAGTAAATTTAATTTCTTTATACAAGGTGGATAACGCGCAAGAGCTTCCCTACTCCCTTGTTTTTTGGGAAGGCGGGGGGGACTATGAAAGGAAAAACTAACTGACTATAAAAAAAAGATCCTCGCTTTTGTATTGGTAATACCAACGAGCAAGAAAAAAAGGCCATGCCTTTTGTATTAGAGTAATTTCTGTAAACATGCCGGTTTTGCTTGTTGATAAATGGTAATTTGCCAGCTAATAGCCAACTCAACCACAATTTAACCAACTTCTCCCCACCTGCCCCCCCTAGCGACGTCCCTGATAACGTGCAATTGTTTTCTTAACCTCGTTTGTGTAGGCTGTCGATTTAGGATTTAAACATATTTTGTTCCTTTATATTGGTTCTGGTGCTATCTATTTTATCTTTTTTAAAAGTTTTTATTTAACTTCACGTTCCAGTGGTGAATGTCTTATACAGGGTGCTTAAAAAAGAATGCTAAAACGTACAAAACAGTTCCGTTATCGGAATTGAGTGAGATTTGGTTATATATATATATATATATATATATATATATATATATATATATATATATATATATATATATATATATATATAGATCCGATGACAACACAATATTATGGTGTCGAATCGTGAATGTCTTATACAGGATGCGTAAAAAATAACGCTAAAAAATACAACATAGTTCCCGTTATCGGAATTGACTGAGATTTGGTACACATACATACAATCCGATGACAATACGATATTATGGTGTCAATTTTGATTTTCTGCGTATAAACAAAGTACAAAATAAAATAAATGTAAAAAAATATTTTAAAAAAACTTTTATTTATAAAGTATTGAACTGAAAAGAAAAAAATAATTAAACTTACATAAACACAGAACTTACATACATGCAGAAAAAATTAATATTTCCTTGAAGGCTTGAGGCGTAAGACCTCATCACACTTGAAATAAAACCTGAAGATTTTAAAAAAATATTCAATTTTTTTAATCTTCTGTGTTTATATATGTTTAAATATTTTTTACTTTTCATTTCAATAGTTTATAAATAGAAGTTGTGTTTTACATTTATTTTATTTACTTTGATTCTATGATAATAATCAACGAAGTTTCTGGTTTTTTTGTAATAAATTGAATTTTTATGACCAAAAAATGGTGGAACCTGATTTTAAAATACTTATATTGCAAAGCTGTTGCTAAACGAATGGTTACCTAACCTAAATGCGAAATTGAAAGAAAAAATCTTATTAGATAGATCTGTTTGTCCATTTCGTTATTAAAATGACTTTTTTCAAATTTTATCGTGCATTGTTTTTCGGAAAGCATGAAGAATTTTAAATTGACGTAAGTTCTGAGTAAGTCCATAATTTTTTTCCTATAGCTTCGTCGATTTTTGAAATAGCTTTAAAAAATATTAATAAGATAAATTACACTCAAGGCTATCAAATAGATCGCATTTAAGGTTCTCGCATATCGCAGTCTAAATATATTTATATTACTTATTTTATTGTATTTATTTCTTGTTTTATTATACCTACTAGTCGATTAGTATTCCTTATATAATTCCAATTTGAAATGTTTTAAGTGTATGTGGCGTAAATATTGTACTTTTCTAATAAAGGGTGTTTTATAAACAAAATTTCTACTACACATATACTCAGGCTATGATAAATTTTACAAATGGCCGTCATTTTGAAAAGACCTGTTTTATTGATCCCAAATTTTAAGGATAAATAATTATGGTTAAAAATTCCTTTCCACTTAAGATTGCCCTAAACGTACCTATATACTGTGAATGTATTGAGTTTCATATCTACTGTCGAATTGCATAGCTAGATTCAAAATTAGTTTCAAACATGCTAGTCTAGGGGTGCTTTCAAACATTTTTTCGAGAACCGCACCCAGCATTTTTGCAAAAATATTAAATAACAAAGATAGGTCAAGTTTGTAGGGTTAATAAAATATTGAAATTATCGGTATCAAAAAAATGATTATCGAATTGCCTTCAAAATATGCAGATAACTCAAGCATGATATAAAGATGAACTGGTATAAATAGGGATCAGTTCGTATGCTTTTGGCGGTCTAATAAAATATTTACAATATCAATTATCAAGAAACTTCTTACCTAAATTATTTCAAATTTGATTAAAAAGTAAATGTGGCAAACAAAATGGCGACCTTATATATTGTTTTAAAAATCAGTACCACTAAACTACTTACCCAGTTGACTATAAATTTTGCATAAAAGGCAAGTGTGCTATATGTATGAACTGATAAAAATGTATGTGAATCCAAAATGGCGATATAGTAGGCTGTTAAAAAAACACCTATAAGTCTCG
Organism: Kuschelorhynchus macadamiae; assembly: GCA_030620095.1. Taxonomy (NCBI): domain Eukaryota; kingdom Metazoa; phylum Arthropoda; class Insecta; order Coleoptera; family Curculionidae; genus Kuschelorhynchus; species Kuschelorhynchus macadamiae. Next base: position 209,080 of record JAUTXW010002270.1, on the reverse strand, counting down.
ACTATGAGACCTTCCTTTTATTAAAGAAGTTTAAAAGTAACAAGATTTGTATTATTTTCAGTTAGATAATTCAAATTCTTAAATAAAAATCGGGAAATTGGCTTTACCCAGAACTTCCCTCGTTATTAATTCTTTTTTATCCAGTAAGGTGAAATTCCCTCGTAAGGAATTCCCTTTTACTTAGGGAAGTGAAAGATAACACAACTAAATAACAACCGGCGAAATTAAGCCGGAAGGGTTCATAATCAGGTAGTTCCGGTTAGAGCTATTATTCAGAATGGAATACAACTTATTTATCTTAAAGCAAAAATAAGCAGAGTTTGGTTGTACTCTGAAAACTAACAACTATCAAAAGCGGATTACAAAAAAGGTCATCCTTTTGTAACTAATAATCTGTTATACAAGTATATCAGGGTAAAGGAGACGGCCTAAGCACGGGTTTGTGTGCTTTGCCCTTCTTGCCTATGCCTCGTTTTTGTTTTTGTGATCAAATGTAATTCCAACACTCTAAATCTAATCCTTGTCAGTTTCATTTTAATTATCAAATTTTACTGATATGACTTGTTTATGCAGTTCCATTCTTTTGCAGTTGTATCTTTAGCTATCTTACTTAGAACAGTTTTTTCTAAAGGTGCAAGATTTGTATAACAAAATTCGCGGATTATTATCCAGACTAGAACTAGAATTTATCAAAGCATAATTTTTGCAAAACTGTTTAATTAGGCTGTCATATATTTGCTTCTTTTTTATGGCATATGTTTTGTAGTCTCTAAAATAACAAAGTATTGTTATATAATTAAGCAAGTAAATCCCATAAAATATAAAATGATAATAAAATAATCATTTATAATTTCAAAAGAAAAACAAATTGCACGTTTTTCATTTTTGAAGGGACTAATTACGATTTACTTGTTTTGCACCTCTGTGTTTGCATCAGTAAGAGATAAATTAAAATTTTATTCCAAAAATGGTAATTTATGAGGGGATATATTAAAGGTTTTTGAGCAATTATGTTTTTTTAGGGAATAAACCCGTCACGGTCAAGCCTTTATCGCCAGTAACCCAATTGCTTATTACAGACGCACCACAGATCATTTCTTCAGAAGCCTCGGTACAAAAAACAACTAAAGGTCCATTAATTACTATTGAACCACCAAACGGTGAGTATATTCATAATTATTATAGTATTTTTTTAACATAAAAATCTATCGATAATTAAGAACACTTGTTATTGTGTTCTTGTTTTACTGACTCGTATTAAGGGTATTATCCATAAGATAAGAAATCTCTGAAAAAAGTATAAAAGTTTAGAAACTTTAATAGGGAAGTGGTGGACATATAAAATGGGCGAAGCGCGGTGAAGTAAAGAGTGACTTTGAATGCAAACATAATCATCTTCATTGGTGTAATGTGGCATAAAAAAATATTAACATTATTGCTCCCAACGAAAGTCAGGAGTCAGCAGAGTAGTTGTTTCTGTAATTCTATTTAGTGCCTTTGCCCGACACGGGGTTCGCTTGTCTATGACGGCCTGATGAGCTCTAAAAAGAGCGAATTCGTGATCGTCGTTTGACTAAATTGGGCCATTGTTCCTGCTATAATGCAGAACATGTTCCAGACAGGGATGATATTATCCTTGTTATGACGTTCGTGTTACGTGGAATAAAAATATATTAACAGAATTTTGTGAGAGTATGCTAGTTGTGTGGGTGTTCATTTATCAATCGGGTAATATATTTTGGATCTCGGCTCGACTGATCTATCTGGGCTGAGAAATGATTCCAGTAGGGTCGTTAAGGTCGTATAAGGGGTCTGTTAGATCGTATGTGTTATATCAGTGATGAGCCATTTTCTCCCTATTATAAAATAAGCAAGGTATCTGTTCAATTTTCTGGAAAACAAGATAATATTATGTAGTTTATATGCTCGTCAAATGAAACTTAAAGTTACTTGTCGCGGACAAGGGTCTTTATTTACTTTAAAACGAAGTAAAAAAAATGTAATAAAAATCTCCTTGAAACAATTATTTAAAATAATTCGATTGTCTTGAATATTAAATCCTGATTGCCAAATTTTAATATTACTGGATTGCAGTGCATGCTTTGAAGTAGTTTTCTGAATACACATAATTTCAAAAAGCGATAACAGTAGTGGCGTATTATGGGTAGGCTGTATCACGTGCACGGGTGGGAAATATTTTCTAGTTTTTATGGATTAGCATAAATTAATATTATTTAATTTTCTTTTTTAAAACATAACGACGTACATAACTACATGATTTTTGTATTAACCTACGACCTCTTACGAAACTGACAAAATGCTCCGTTATTTTGGCTAGAGAGGCTTTACATCACAAGAGTGTTGAAAAAAAAATCAATACGTGGGTTGAAATATACGACAGTATTTGAAAAATGGTGAATAAAAAAAGATGAAAATTAAATCCTCCTTTTAACCTATTTTATTTACAAAGCTTCGTGTGTCGCCCGCAATACTGGCCAGCCAGTAACCATGCGATATTTGTTTCCGTGTCTGCTGTCGCTCTTTATGTAAGCAGCCTTTTAAGCCCGCACCGTAAACAAAAGAGGTAGGAAGTACACCTTGTGTTGTGTTACACTTATTGATACTCATAAAGCTATAGCAGTATCCAAATGAAAGTCTTGTTATTTTAAGGCAAAGCTCAGTAAAATGAGTTTGCGTTTATTTTTAATACAAATATTTCACAAGATTAATTTAATCTAAATAAAAATAATTACTGTTACTATTAAAAGAAAACATTGGGTAGGGAGCGGCTTACAGCCTTAATATACGCTACGTGCCTGGCTATCACTAGGGATGGGTGCTTTATCGATATATCCATAGTTATCGATATATATCGATATAACAATAGGTAAAATAAAAAGTATCTATAGTTATCGATACGTGCCGATAGGTATCCGGTCATATCGATAGGTAGCTAATAATAGGAATACCTATCGATAAGTCGATAACTGTCGACATCGATAAATAAAAGATATCGATAGGTGATGTGCTATCGTCTGTCGATAGGTAAAATCTAATATCTCCTATCCCTAGCGGTAGTGCGTATTTTCCCCTAAACCACACCGGCCCAAACAGTTAGTGGACCAAAACTTCACTGGCCCAAACCGTCGAAATCCCGACAGATTGGAATGTGTGGAATGCGCCGCTAGCCCGACACTTTAAATACCGAATTGGCGAGCTACGCTACAGGCTAAAAATTCTTTAAATAGGCCTGCTGTGTTTTCAAGTTTTATTGATAAAAATAAATATATTTGTTGTTAACCGTATATTGACTGTTTTTTTTTTGGTTTATTATAAAGCATTTGTTTATCACAGGATAATATCTAATTAATTGAATAATGGAGATTGAATATTGAAAAAAAAAATTATTGTTGGAAAGCCCAGGAAGAGGTTATTGCATGTTTGCATTGAGATGATTTTAAACCTTCTACCCTTGTCTATATATATAAACAAGGCTTCTACATATAAAGTGAGTATGTTTATTTTAGAATAGTGTGAATATGGTATAAAGTTGCAACCATTTCAGTTTTTTGACTCTTACACTCAGATAATCTTATTTGTTAGTATATAGGATTGAGTCCCCATCTGTTATTAATGTAGATATTGTTCCCTACCTAAAAATAAAACAAAGTTGTCTACTAAAGACTATATAAAAATCCACAAAAGCCTTGATGCTTGAACATGTATCTTTTAACTAATATGTTTTATGAGCTTTTTGAGACACATAATTTCAACTTTTTTTTTAAGTTTTTTAATTTTGTATCCTGATCCCAAGCAAATACCTATCTAAAAATCAGTTTTTATCAGACACATATTGATTAGTATTTTATAAGATTGTTAATGATTTTCCCTAAGCTTGTTATTCGTGCAGGTACTTTATTAATTATAATTTGTTTTAGGACCAAGTCTTCTTGATGTTTGATATAGGTATCGTAGACAAGGCTTAGGAAGTTAGTTCTGCTCATATGTGCATTGCAGATAGTAGTGACGTGTATATTATAGTAGTACTTACAATTACTGTTGCTGAGAAAGCGTGTAGTTTAAGAACTAAAAAAGATGCACCATATGATAAATGTAGGGTCAACTTTATTATTAATTTTATCTTTAATAATTTTTTTTGTTACTGTAAAGTGTATCACATATTTTGTATATTGATTAAAGATATATAGCTAAAGTGGATTAGAAATTTGAAGATTTTTTCCCCATATTTTAAAAATATTAACTGTGGCCTATTTATATATTTTCTTCATTTGGTATACACAATTGAGTAATAAGTTAATTTAGTAAGTATGCAAGATATTGCACATCTCACCTTTAATTTTTTTTAAATCTAAGTATGGCTTAAGAAAAAGTTAGGTAGATGATATAATTATAAAGAACAAAAGTCTTTCGAAGATACCTTCAATTAATTTCATGCTTTCAGGTTCTTAAGTTTATTAACTGGTATAAAGTAGTTTAGATCTTGTAAATTATCTTATCAATTAACTTATTAAAATATAAACTTTTATGGCCTAATCTTATAAAATTTCCTAAAAATATTAGATCTTATCGTTGATTTTACCATATGTTGGGAACTGGCTGTCAAACTTATAAGACTGAGTATTGTTGAAAAAATTATGGTATAGTCTTTATTCAAGTAAATGTTAATTTTTCATAAATAGTTCCAAACCATTAAAAAAGGTATCCTACAATAGCTTTATACATAGATTCTGTCATATCACAATTAAATCAGCTGTACATTAAGGTATCATATTATAAGATTAATAATACTTAAGGTTGAGACAGTGTTTCAAGAAGGATAGACATTGACTGAAAGCATTATCCCATATAATACCTGTAGTGCCTTGTTTAATGTCCGACTAAGAAAAATATTTTTTAATTGACAAAAATCTGGTTTAAACATTATATGTTAAATATTATTTAACTGACTTTGACATAATGTCATTATTTGTCAAAATAAACTAATAATAAATGGTGCCAAGAATATATAACCAAATCCCATTGGAATTTAAGAGCAAATCATATTATATAATTAAACAAAAATCTTGAATACTTCAAAATGAAGTAAGCATTTCATGATTGCATACGAATTTTGATTGATCATAAATTAAACGTTCATTTAACTTTTTTGTAAAAAAAATTGGTAAATGTAGAAGTTGTAGATTTTTAATCCATTATTTTCTATCTATACTGGGTGTTTTTTCGGAAAAGCATGACAATTTTTTTTTGTTTTGATGGTACACCCTGTATATGTCCATCAAATGGGTCTCTTCTTGCTAATTATAATTATACTAGGTTTGAAACATTTATCGTGAAACACAACTGAGAAAATTGACAATATACCTATTATAAGAGATGTTAGAGAAAACATAACACCGATATGAATAACTTGCCTCTTATGGCATGGTTTTTCTCCATTGGCTTTAAAGGTAAAGGTATCAAATCTAACATATTTAAGATTAGCAAAAAGATGCCTATTTAATGGGCATATAATAGACAGGGTGGCCCATAAAAAAATTGAGGGTTCTATTTATAATCAATATTCCCCTACATTATTAGATGATAATTGATCATTGTAGATGATAAAAATACTATTTATTTGCCTGTCATTGTTAATATATTTTATTGTTATAGTTTAAAATTTCACAATGTTTGTATTTATTTAATATATTATTATACAAAAAAAGCATAATTTTACAAAAGAAAATACACTTAATACTCACAAACAGAACAAAACATAGAACAATAGTTAAGTAATGAATCTTAAAATATTTAATACAGTCAGGTAATAAAACTCAGATACTAAAAGAAGTAAAATGTAAGTTTAACCCTAAAAGAAAAAATTAAGTGCTAAAATAAATATAATATATAATAGCTAGGAATAAGTTTTGTAATTTTTTAAATAAAACACATAATTTTACTGATTAATTTGTTTGTTGTGTCCAGATGCATACTAATCATATAATTACCTTATATATATATATATATATATATATATATATATATATATATATATATATATATATATATATATAATATATATATATATATATATATATATATATATATATATATATACTACTACCTGGTCTACCTACTACCTACCTAAACTTGGTAAAGCTTATGGACATCCAAAATAAATAAGTAGCTAACCACAATCACCATATTAATATTGCATAAAATGTGCCATCTCTACACATTTATAGAAAACCAGCTATATTCACTGTTAAAATTTAAAATGATCAGTAAAATTGAACTTTGTGACATTAACTCAAATCATTATATTAACAGGCATTTTTTTTCCTGATAGTATGGTGAATGTAAAATATTTTGTCTTGGGCGCAATTGGTCAAATCAGGAGTACTCGATGTACCTACATAAAAAAAATAATAGGATTGAATTGAAAACCTCCTTTTGGAAGTCGAGTAAAAATTACCTGCACAGATTAATTCAAATAAAAAAATATATAAGGTTCGATATTTTTGTTAAGGTGATAAAACGCCAATTTGTCTGGGCAGGTGAACCACTGATTTATTAAATACAATAAAATCCAATTTTCTTATTAAAATTATTTAAAAACAATTTCAAACAAATAACTTGGTTGGTGTGACAACATTCTTCAGGGCCTAGCTCGGATATAGTGAACAGAGCCTATAATTATGTTTTGCTCTTTCAATTTCTCCAAATGCAACAGACCAAAATTATTAATTTTACAAAAACAGTTTTGAAGCCAGGTATAATTTTGTGAGTTTTTTAACCTTACAATAAAAAAATACTGATATTCAATTTCCAATGATCATTTTTGAAGCTTAGTTTGCATTGGTTTTGATTAAAATTCTACAAATCATATCACTTGTTAACAATATGAATAATTTAAGTCTGTGATTACAAATAATTTCATAAGAAATTAATTACAGCTACCCTTACTTTTGACTAAATATGCTAGGTGGATTTTGAAGCTACGTTTAAGGTGTGAACGAACTATTTTTAACAAATTGAAGAAGTTATCAAAATAACTGGCTTCTTAAAGCTAAAGAAGCAAGCTTTCAAATTCTGAAAATATTAACAAGATAGATTGCCTTCTTTTTAAAATACAGACAACTGTGTTTTTGTTATGATAACTTTAATTAAGTTTATGTATTGAGAGTTTTTATGAATTTTTTCAAGTCCAGTCTGGAGTTAGCCTAACCCTGGATGTAACAATAATAGCTATATTTTAAAAAATTATACTTTAAATCATTTTGTGTATTTAATCACAAATATTTGTAAAAGTTATATATCTTTGTTACTGGACATTGTGGATAGCTATATGATGTGGAGAATCCGTGTTGAATGATTTCAAAATGTATCTACTTAATTATGTTAAAGTAGGAGGAGAAGCTATGAGTCAGCCTAAAGAAATCAAAATTGGAGTACCATAAGGTACAGTGCTGCGTCTTGTGCTTTTTAACATGTATATCAACACTCTTTGTAATCTTGGCACGAGGGGGTAAAGTGGTTGCCTATGGTGATGACTCCACATTGATTTTCCCCAGTAATACATGGGAAGAATTGCAGTATTTATTAATTGAGGATATGAATAAGGTTAAATAGTTTTTGGATAACTGACCCTTAATGTAAAGAAAACTAACTTATTCAATTGCATAAATTAATCATCCAAATTTTAATTAAATTAACATAGATTCTTTGAGTGTACTGTTGGTAAATAAAGCAATAAAAAATAATAAAAGTTTAAAGAAATAAAAAGTTTTAAGAAGTAAGTCTATTCATTGTAGGTCAGACACATTGTAATGGCATACAATACCTACTTGACAAAATGGTGAATGTCAAGATATAGTTTATTTTCAGAACACATCTAAACCTAAGATTATATTAAACATTAACTTTATTTAAAACACATTACAGTAAATATTTTCTTCGTATGATGTAATCAGTCTTCTCAACTCACAAAGGGATTGTTTTCACTTGCCTCGTCCCTGGCAATAACTGAATTGGTGTAGTTGGTAAGAAGGCCAGATTTTAATCAATGACATACATACTAACTTTCTAGAGCTTACATCTTGTTGGTGATCTTATTACATAGTGGTCGTCCCTAGGCATACTAAAAATAAAGAATTTTCTTAATTACTTTCAAAAAAATTAATACTCTTATTCAAAAAAAAAAAGAAATGAATGAAATAGATATTGCACTACTTAGAAAAATAACCAGGTCCTGGTGAACTTATGCTATTTGAATTTTAAAAAGAAAACAAAAAAAAACTACATATTATATTTAAATAATGAGCCCATATAATTTCAAAAAAATTGATCATACTAAATGCTTATTTGTGGAAGTATTATTCTAGTTTTATCTTAGGCATGTTATAAATATATATGATTTAATCAGAAGTTGTACCATCTATACATTTTTACATTCCGATAAAACTAAATTCTATGAATGTCAGTTTTTAAATGTTTGAAATCGGATAAAAAATGGCGGATCTATTTAGCTGGCCATGTCACAAATATTAATGCAAATTTTAACAGACTTCAAAAAAGGAGGTTATCAATTTGACCCTCTGAATTTTTTGTATGTATGTACATATATTACTCTGCGATGGTTTCAACAATTTTGATGAAATTTTCAAGGAATATTCGGGATATTGCCCGCGAGTGGTCCCACAGCCAGCATATTGTAAAAAGGTTAAATATGGCGGAATGACGCTATATTAAATATTTATTCGACGCAATAAAAGCGTACACCATTTTATTAGGAATTTACATAGATATATATGGTTATTTGTTAAATATAACTTAAAATAAAACTCATATAAATTGAACTAAAAAGGATGAAATAAAAAACTGTATAAAAAAATAAAACTTCAAAAAATGCACTTAAAAATGGAAAATAATATTTTATTCCATCTGGAAAATTTTAGTCTGTGAAGTCAGCACCAAATTAATACAGATAGTAAAACATTATACTCTTGGTATTAGACATCAAAACACTCATTACATAAATATAGTTTTGTGATTAGGTAATTAAGAATAAGTTTGGTTTCGATTTCACAGACACAAGGTATGGGATTCACTTCTGGGGCGTTTCTTCACAATATCTACTGCAGAAAGCTTTGTTCTCCAAACATAAATTTTTATAAAAAATAAAAAAACATCAAAAAAAAAACAAAACTAAGAAGTAAAAAATAATATTTTATTCCACATTGAAAATTTGACTTTATGAAGTCGTCTTCAAACTTATTCTTAATAACTTAATCACAGACATTTATATAATGGGTACCTACATATATGGGAATAAAATATATTATTATCTATTAATTTTTACATTCCGATAAAACTTTAAATTCTATGAATATCAGTTTTTATATGTTTGAAATCGGACAAAAAATGGCGGATCTGCAGGCATTTTCTTTATTTTGTTTAGATGGCCATGTCACAAATATTAATACAATTTTTAAAAGACTAAAGAAGGAGGTTATCAATTTGACCCTATGTATTTTTTTTATGTATGTATATCGATTACTCTGCGGTGGTTTCAACAATTTGGATGAAATTTTCAGGATATTCCCGAAGTGGTCTCCCAGCATGTTTATTGTAAAAAAGTTAAAGAATAGCAGAATGACGCTAGATTAAATATTTTATTTGACGCAAAGCGTTCACCATTTTATCAGGAAATAACATTTTTGGCTTTAACTTCACAAACTAAAATTTTAAAGAGGAAATAAAATATTATTTTTCTTCTAAGCACTTTATTTAGCTACCTATTTAACAAATTTTTCTTTGTAAGAAGAAAATATTTTGAAAACGAGAAATGCCTCATTTCTATTAAAATATCTAATTATTTTGACATATGAATTACCTCAGCAGTTCTGTATTTATTCTCAGATGGATCATAGAACCATTCCTCACTGCTATGTCTGTCTACTCATAATTTTATATGCAAAGCTGATTTTCATTTTTTATTGTGGTCTAAGATTCATACCCCGATTTGCCAAAATGGAGTCCACTGTGGATGATACATCCATGAATTTACATGGTTTTCCTAAAAATGCAAACACAACTATATGTCATAATCATGTTATCAACCAAATACAAATTTTTTTGTTGAGGTTTTTCTTTCAACTAACATTTAGTGTGCACTATACATTAAAAACCCAATATATTACAACTGATGTCAGAGCGTCGAATGATTTTTATGATTTGATGATTAAACTTCCATTTTAGTAAACGTCAATAATTTAAACCGTAATTGCCTTCAACCAAGAGGTCAGTATCCCAGCAGCTCCTGCAATAAGTATGTCAACTGTTGGGAGGGAATTGCAATAGAACAGACGTGCCCCAATGGTCTCCTATTTAATCCTGACAAATTGTATTGTGATTTTTCTGGGAATGTGAATTGTCAAGGAATACCTGTAGTTACAAATCGTACGTATACCTATTTTGAAAATATATTTTTCTTTTCGGTAAATTTTCAGTCAGGGTTTAGTCCTTCATAACAGTTTCAGTATAAAAAAGAGTCAATACTTAATTACACATTAGCATTTTGCTGTTTAAAATACTTAATTATATTTTTGAAATTATAGCTAGGATTTATGAAGAACCAAAAGCTGTAATAATATTGCATATGTACAGTTACATTACGTTGTCATAGAATAGTCCTTAATAAAAGCCTAACCAAAGTTTTAGCTGATTGACAGCACTGGCCCATGATGACCGCAATGGTACCTTCTCTTTTAATTAATACCTCTGCCCGCTCAAGAGCAGGAATTTGAAAAAATAGCGAAATATTAATATTTCATAAATATTCGTGTATATAAAGGCATAGCCTTTTTTAAATATGGATATATTGGTGTATCATCGGTGTATATTTAATATCCGGGTAAAGAATTCTAAATGATATAAAACGTGTGTAATTCGTTTATCAAACGGCTTGCATAAGGTAAATTATTATATATTTGTATGTAACTAAATTTATGTTATTTCATTATTTTTTCAAAACATCTGTCGATATATTTCTTTTTATCTTGCGTGATCTCACAATTTTTTATTATTTTTCCTAATGTATTATTGATCTTCAAACCATTTTTTTCTAATTTTGAAATATGATGTGTCACTTTTCAAAACTGTTTTTTGAATATTTTATTAATATTATTACTTTGAACATGAATATAAAAGAGACATTTAGATTTTTAACAACACAAAACATACCATTTTTGGATTTTGGATCCATGTACATGACATGGATCCCAAAATTATTGAATATTTGCTCAAACGGTTAGATGGTCAGTAAGAAGAAATATGAACGGTAAAGTAAAATAAATTAGGCACACCCGGCATAGATTTTATAAGTTTCTAACATACATTTCTTGCTCTATTTTGTTTAGCAAATGAACGCAATTAGAATAGAATATAATAAAAACATGTAAACTTGAGGTCGCTGTTGACGCTTTTTAAAATGTTTTTTAATTTTTCTTTAAAAAAGGTTTTCACAGTTTTATATATATTTTAAAGGCCTAGGGTAGTTTATTTGAAAAAATATTTTCACATCTGTGAAAAACAATTGTTTTTTCCCCGTTTGGGCGTAATTTCTGGAGGACTTGAAACGTTTAAATATGGTTTTGACAGTCCAATAAAACTTTTATTGCCGTAATAAAAAAAAATTGACATCTGACATTTGTCAAAAGATTTGTTTTTCCCCGTAACTTTTGAACTGGTTAAAACTTTTGGATACGGTTTTCACACTTTTAATGGCGCAATTTATTTTAGAAAAATATTTTAGCAGCGGTCAAAAAAATGTCTAGTTTCCATAAATTTTGAACTGCTTGACATTTTCAAATACGGTTTTCACAGTTTTATAAAACTTTTAATGGGGTAATTTAAAAAAATAATAATTTTACATCTGCCGCAAAAATGGTTATTTTGCAGTAATTTCTGGATTGGTTAATTAGATACTGTCCATCCTAGCAACTTTTTTATAGCATTTTTTAGCAGTACGGTAATAGTCTATAAAATATGTAAAAACCACATACTCCGTAATGTCGAGTGTTTTTTAAATCATAGCCGTACGGTTATGGTCTACAAAAAATATTAAACAATAACATAAAAAATAGACAAAACATCACGACCTGACATATAGCCTGTTAACTTTTCCATTTAAATTTGACATTTAAAATTATCCAAAAAACTTATATTTCTACCTATTAAGTTTCGAACGATTCAAATATTCTTAAAAAATCTGTTGGTTTTTTATGTGGCTTTAATTTAAAATTGTCATGGTGGTATGAATAGTAGAACGGGCTACATTTATGTCACTATGTTGTTGATAGAGAGCTGTCATCAAGCCTCTCTGACTTTTAAAATTTGAATGTTTAAAGCATTCTGGTTACTCACTATTCTTTACCCCGTTGATCAGAATGTTCTATACATTTTTCAAATGCATGCAGCAATGTCTTAATAAAATTTAGCACATAGTCAACTTTTCTTGGATTGCTTGCCAATAGAAATACACATACATTTTTAAAACCATTTTTAAAAATAACAATATCAAGTGCTATATTTTCGATTGGAGGAAGGACTAAGCTTTGAGCATATCCAAAGATATGCAGGGTGTTTCATTTAAAATAACAAAGTTTCTCTATACCTGAAAAACGGCCATTTTGTGTTTAGTACTTCCTGTTGTCAAAACAAAATGACATATATTTGAAGTATTTTATTAATTTTTAAATAGAGTTTCTAAATGGTCAAAATTAGAAAAAAAATCTTTTTACATAACGATATTTTGTGTTATTTTCCGGGAACTCGCTACGCTGGTCCCGAAGAAATTCCCTCGTTACACAAAATATCACTTTTTGTAACTGGTTACATAAATAGTTATTTAACACGTTTCTAGAGAGGCATTTCTTTATTTTCGTACTCATTTTATTTAGTTCCATTTACATTTAGCCCTTGTTATAATCTGTTAATTACAAGAGAAAACAAATGAACATCGGAAATTAACGAAATGAGCACCAAGTTTGTTATTTTAAATGGAACACACTGTATGTCCGTCAAATTGGTATCTTGTTTCTGGCTATAAATATACTAGGTTTGATACCTTTACTGCCTTTCTGGCAGAGTTTGTCTCAAATTTCTCGCATTTCGTTAATTTCTGAGGTTCATTCGTTTTTTCTGGTAACGACTTCTGGCGGTTCAAACATCCTAAAAACTTTTGCATTTACCATTTTTTCATAATAAAGCCTGTAGGTGGGTGTCAAAATATAAGCGAACACCCTGTACCATAATACTTTAAATTTAGGTAAGATATCTTAAGGCATAGTAAATAGGCATAGTATTGTAATATAAAACATGATTTTAAGCTGTAAAATCCATCCGAACACTAAAAAAACGATCTCTTTTAAATGTAATCGTCATCACTTCACTACTTTGAAAAGGTCGAAATAGAAGTTCTTTTGATTTACAATGTTATTTCTATTGGCGCAAGTCAATATTTATTTGCATCAAGTGTACTTAGTTTTGCATCAATTCGTGGTAATCTTGAATTGAAAGTTTAACCATCTTATTTTAAAAATTAAGTATCTTGGGCCAAGGCCATCTTCTTTAAGGAAGGGTTTTTTAAATTTTTGATTTATTGTGGAAATACCTCCGTTGTTAATTTAATGCACGTCAGTTCTTTATTCAAATGAATAGATACTTTAAAAGAAGAACTTTTTTTATATAAATAATCCACAGGTTTAAATAAAAGTTACATTATGTGCAACCAAGATTAACAAAGTTTTGTTGAGCCAAAGAAATGTTATCTTTACACAAGAGAAAAATTTCTTTAGCAAAATAACTTTTTTTCTCGAATTAATTCCGTGCAAAACTGCAATTACATTTCTGTGTATACAAGGAGAATACTGTAAGTTGATATAATTGATTATAATTATAAATGTTTTCAATGTGTTTGAATTAAAGCAGGAATAAGCGAGATATCTAAATAAATTAGAAATCTGACGTTGCTCTTATTTTTGAGTAATTTTAAAACCTTGTTTATTTGAATGCCCCCGATACACACTTAGAGATACCTTCTATTATATAAGGCATTCTTAAAAGGTTTCCATTCTACAAGAACTAACATACTTATTCCTGTTTCAATAAATTGATTTCATTCACCTTTTAAGGTATATTAAAAAGCAATTTCGTTTTGACACAAGTTTAAAATGAAATAAAACTTAAGTTTTCGTTTCAACGATGCTGGAAAAAAAATTTTGTAGAATAAATAACAATTTAACTTTTTTGTATGTTTTTAATTTTTTGTATGTATTTTATTGCAAAATTATACTTTCATCATAATTTTTAAACTTAAATAAATACCATGCCTACAGCAAAACCGACCAGAACAATTAATACATATTTATCCCAAGCATATTACCTCAACCGGTAATTTTCCTTTACCCGGAACTTCCCTTATTAAAAATCTTTCCTTTTTGTCAGGAATAGTAAAGTGTGACCCAATTTAGTTCTGTACATAGTTCTTTAGTAGAACATATATACTGTCTTTTCAAACGTTTCTACCTATGTCACATTTGATAATTTAAAATATTGAACAAGCAGTTTTTACACTAATTTTTTAAAAACTTTATTAGACCGCCAGTTTGTTCCGTTATACTCAATTCGTACCAAACTTCTTAAATATTTTATTAAGCCGCCGCGGCCGTTTTGTTTCGCCACATTGGATTCGTAACAAAATATTAGTAGTTTATTCCTGTGCAACACTTTATTTTTGTGCAAAATTTGAGGTAAACTGGTTAAGTAATAATTTTTCTAACATTTCATAAGGCCGGCATGTTGTTGTTACTCCATATTTGATGTTTTACAAAATGTTACCAGGTCATCCCCATATGACCCTTAATTTTCGAACAAAATTTGAAATTAACAGATTTGAACAAAGACCGAATATATTTTAACACCAAAGAGTAAAGCATTTAAATATTTTGTAGCAAGTGAAGAAGAGAAAAATTCTGTAGTACAAGCAACATTCATTCAAAAGATATGGTAAATTATATCAAGAACGTCTTTCTTGTAGGCAAACTCTTGTACTAAAAAAACATTCTTTTGGTTGTTGTAATTATTTATCAAAAGAACTGGCGTGTTTGAATGGAGATAACTTTTTCTTCTATGTAGAAGATATTTTCTGTAGAAACAACTGTCGGGGTATAGTGAAAAAAAGATATTTTCTATAGTACACCAATGAATGCTTCGTTATTGCCTTTGTTAGCGGATGCCCCATGTAATTTAGACACACAATCACACACAGACTAAACCTACCAGATGCGAATTTTTTTTATACGGCGCGGGACTAGTTTTCGTCATTTTTCCTGTTGGTTGAACACAATCGGCAATATATTCCACGTCGTATCGCGTGGCTGTATGGGTTAATGACGATTACCAATTTCGCATCTGGTAATCGGAAATTGTTTCATATTTTCATCGCAAATTGTTTAAAAACTCTGTTTTACGATGGGCGATAATGTATTCTTAAAATATCGATACAACTCACATATGACACTTAACACGCTTTTTTCGAATCAAGTGACGGGCCAAATGTGATATAATAAATAATTATTTAACAATATTTTTGGAAACTGCCCATATTTTTGTATTGTGTCTAAGCTCTCTTCAGGCTGTAATGGGGTCTACTATTATAAATAAGTAAAAGTTAATTATTAATATGATTTAATTAAAGATATGTTTTTTCTTATTCAGCAGCACCCAGTGAAGCTAGTTATACATCCACCTCGAATCCTATAGAGAGAGAGACATCGAGCCCAGTAGATTCAGGTGTGTAGAGATAATTTAATCTTTGTGTATTTTTTATGTATTTTTCGTGACTGATTTCAATATTTTTTAAGGGGATATGTTTACGCTAGATATAAAATATGACGCCACTTAGTAAAAACAAAAAGTCAAGTGATTACAACAATCATGCTAATGCGCCCCTCGTAACATCCAGCATCTAAAAAAACGACATGCCCGAGACAATCGTCTTTTTCTTAAATAACTCTCTATCAATGCTTAAATCTAAGTATTTCATAAACGACCAAAGTCAATGTTCTTTTTTTCAAAATCTTCAAGAATTGTATTTACACTTTTTTTTATTTAGGAGCGACGCAATATTTTTAAACTCAAGAAAGAGGTGGACAGGGGCGTGCGGTGAAATTTTAAGAAAGGGAAGCAATTTTTAGAAACTTTCCTATTTGTAATGTAATTCGATTCTTCAATCATTTTTTGCAAATTCGTCAATGACGTCATCACAAAAACGTCGATGCTCCGACATATTTTGGAGAAGTTTATTTTCAATGACAAAAGCGATGTATGCGAAAGTCTCTCCTGTCCCGTTGAATTTCTCACGAAATTTTTTATACGTTTAAGTGTTGAAAAATTGCGTTTTACTGATGAACTTGTGGCAGGTATTGTCAATACTAATTCACACAATTTCGACACTTCGGTGTAGGCATCTTCCAGCTCCTTGTCTTTTAAAAATTGCATTAGTTCCTTACCTTTATTTTTTGCGCTAATGTCATCAGTTTGGTAAATCACTTTTAGTTCAGATCGCAGTAACACTCGGTCGAAGAACTGGCCATAATGAAGAAGAAGAAATTTAAACGCATCTTCTGGAAACGTTTTTCCTCTTAATGCATCAAAATTGCAGAGCTCGAGGAATTTAAAATCATTTCAACCGTTAAATCTATAGTTTATTTGTTGCTGAAATTGATCGATTATTTCATAAAAGAGGCGTCTGTATGATGTTTGAACATCTCCCACCATGTCTGTTCGAAGACGCTTGGCTTGTGGCTCTACATTTAACGTCATCGTTTTCTCCCAAAATAGGTCAAAGTCATCTCTTTTTTGGCTTAACATGGACCTAAAATCATCCACTTTTTTTAGGCAAAAAGCAATATCATTTTTTTTAGTTGGTAATATATTAAAAACATTGTTCGAGCATGGAAATATTTCTGAAAATATGTTCAACAAATAATTAAAATTAAAATCTCATTTCAAACAGTCCAAAAACCCCCTCGAACTATTTATTGCTTCTGAGTCCTACGTGTCATTATTTTCTATTATATTCTCAAATAGTTTAATCAGTGATTCACGATTTTCAGATACTGTTAACACAAGTCTTCCATTATAGTTCGACCTAGTAGGAGCTACTTTGGGCAATCGTTTGTGGACAATGGAATTCAAAGCTTGTGTACGTTTTGTTGACTTGGAAAAAAAAGCAGCCATGCCACTTAAAGTAACGAAAAATACTTTACACTCTTTAATGTGATTGATGGAATGGGATAAAACTAAATTTAATTTATGAGCAAAACAATGGACAAACACAGCACTTGGGAAAGTTTCTCGAACTTTAGCTTGCAGACCCCCTAATTGTCCCGCCATCATTGCAGCTCCATCATAGCTTTGAGCAACTAAATTTTTTTCTCCATTAATATCTTTAGTAACGTTATAAACTACGGCATATAATGCATCTGCTGTACGATTTTCGGACACATTCTTAAAACCTAAAAATCGCTCTTGAATACTCTGTTTTAAGGTAGCGTATTACTATAGATAATTGACTACAATTAGTGATATCATTTGTTTCGTCCAGAACAATAGCAGTGAACCGCGCCTCGCCAATCTCCTGCTTAATTCTTTTTAGAATAATGGTTGCAACAGCGGAAATTAAATCATTCTGGATTCCATTCGACGTTCCGCTAAAAACGCTAGACTGCTCTAAATGATTTTTTAAGCAATCATCATATTTAGCCATTAAACTAAGTAAATCTTGAAAATTTCCTCTATTTGAAGAAATCCTTGTTTCGTTATGACCTCTAAATTTCAATTCGTGCTGTCCGAGAAAATAAACAACATCGATAAGTCTTCTTAATATTTGCTTATTTTTATCGACTAGTTCATTGTATTGGCGGTGACTAATTTCCAACTGTTTATTAAGGGCTTGTTCAATTCTGGTTTTGCCGAAGACCTTTTCTTTTATGACGGCCTGTAAATGCGCTTTGGACATAATGTGTCTTTTTATAGCTTTATGGAAATTGTTTAAATCGGAAAAACCAGTTTTATTTATTATTTATTTTATTTTCACACCCTGTTAGCCATTTAAATTGTTCGTATTGTTTTTCCGAATAAAAATGTCTAATAGAGTTTTTCATTTTTGTGGTTAAATCTTTCATAGGCGGTTTTGCCCTTCCTTTGGAAATTATTTGAAGCTTATCAGCGAAATTTAATGTTGAAATCCCTTTATTATTAAGACACACACTACTACACATTCACACACACTCTTCTTACTAAATTCTCCAACATTTTCATCGTTATTACCGACAGCCGAACTTGACGGTATTTGCATATCCACGTCCGTATTATTGTCTTCCATATCGCACAACACACGGATAGCCGTTCAAACAAAGAACCTATTCCAACGATAGCTTCCGCCACCACTGAAAGCACGCGACTGAAATGCAAAAATTGCAAACAGCCGGTGGAAAGTTCAATAACCTCTGGCTCGATTCACAGGAAATCAAGCATAGAGGACTTGTCTGCAGAGAAGCTAGCGGCCCACATAGGTTCTATTCGATATTCTATTGTGGCTGGGTCGGAGTCAAGGCCGCATTTATTATGGGCTTGATAATTAAGATAATATTTTAGCATTTTTAATATAAACTAAATTAATGGTTTCCAGTTTCAAAAATTACATTTTAGAAGATTTATTGTAGTTTTTTTTTTGGAAAGTACTGCTTCCCTTGCTTCTATGGACTGCACGCCCCTGGAGGTAGAATTAGATAGATGTTTCGTTTGCATATCTTTTTGTACTAACCTAAAACACAATTACCCTTGCTACTTTCTTTTTAGCTGGTAATCTGTTACTTCGAAAATTTTGTTTACGATCAATAGGATTGTTTCCTGGCAGTACATGTGGAAAATTTGTTAACTGTTGGAATGATAATGCTGTAGAACAAGACTGCCCGGAGGGGCTTTATTTTTCCAGTGAAGGATACTGCGACTACCCCGAAAATGTGGTTTGTGATGGTCAATATGACAAGGACCATCAAGAAAGTAAGCTTATCCGAGAGTTTAAAAGAAATGCTTAGACATCTTTATTAAAATTGTTGCCTTTTTTCCTCAAGATTAATATTCATATTTTCTATATTTAAGATTTATTCAGATTAAGAAGGAGATTCTCTGATTAATAATGACTATTACTTGGGATTTTAAATTCAAATTTGTTGATAGTTGTTTTACTGGTAATGGCTTTAATATCAAACTACTAAACTTAAAATGACTTACAACAATATTCTTGGTGTGGATATTTTTTATTTTTACGATCTTCCCTTAATTTTTTTTCTTTTAAAATTACGTAGAAATATCAGTAAGTAGGTCACAAACAAGTTGTATATAGATTCTGCTATTATATGATAATAGAATTAGAATAAACGTGACTTAAAAAAGACAATCACCCGGTAACTTTTATGGGATATACATACGGGTCATATTCAAATTAAATAAATATATATATATATATATATATATATATATATATATATATATATATATATATATGTATTGCATTGCTGCCAAGTATATCGTTTTTCTATTATAAAAGAATGTTTTTTAATGAAACACCCTATATTATATTACTTATATATAAACTCTGCCTAAAATGTTCAATACTTTTTAATAGGAGTACTTTTTATGAAAGTCAGTTTTGCGAAAAAAGGGATCTAGTATCCATAATTTAATGGATTATCTTTTATTAAATTACCTGCACATAAAAGGTTACATGATATGTTTGACAATGT
Source organism: Kuschelorhynchus macadamiae (assembly GCA_030620095.1). NCBI lineage: Eukaryota > Metazoa > Arthropoda > Insecta > Coleoptera > Curculionidae > Kuschelorhynchus > Kuschelorhynchus macadamiae. Next base: position 189,206 of record JAUTXW010002270.1, on the reverse strand, counting down.
CAGTTTTGTTGATATATAAAAATGGATCGTATAATTGAAACCCAAAGAATTGAAATTGTACTGGGTTATGGGGATAGAATGCGAAACCTGCAAGATGTTTGTAATATTTTAATGATAAATATCCTTACAGAAATCCAATAACTAATTCTACCATAAGTAAAATTAACAAAAAATTTCGTTAAACTGGAAAGGTGAAAGATGCTGTACGTTCTGGCAAACCTAAAAGCGCATCAGATGGTGATAAGGCTCTGAATGTTTTATTCAGTTTAGAAGAAAGTCCTAATCTTTCTACCATAACATTAGGAAGAGAAAATGACGTCTCAAGTATGTCCGTAGACCGACTTCTAAAAACCGAAAAGTTTCATCCAAATACTAAATCCAAATACTAAATAACTTTGGTGCCAGAACTCTCTAAGAATGACCACGATAGGCGCTTGGAATATTGTGAAGTAATAATGGAACGTTTCGTTATCAATCTAAATTTTGTCAATCAAATTAACAGGCATAATGGTCTAAATTGGGCCAGGGGAAATCCACACTGGATATGTGAAAATCATATCCAATTTCCCCAAAAAATACATATTTGATGTGGTATAAAGGGTACAAAAATGATCGGTCCCTTCTTCATTGAAGACATTAACTGGAGAAAGATATTTGAATCTTTTAAGGACCGAAATTGTCCCAGCTATTGCAGAACTATTTCCGAATAACCGTAAGTTCTTTACGTTACCTGCTGTATTAAGTACTTAAACTTGATTTTTTTAGCTAATTGTGCATCAAATGATGAAATATGATTTCAGCAGGATGGTGCTCCACCGCATGTTGCTCAGAATGTTCGGGAATATTTAGGTGTTTTTTTTTTGGAATGATTTAAGGGTACAATAGAGGGGCCACCTTGGCCTCCGGACTTGACGCCCCTCGACTACTTTTTGTAGGGACACCTTAAAAATTTAAAGGATCGAATGTAGACGACTGCTGGCATTCTTTTTAATGTATTAAATGTTTTCCACATTATTTGGCCTACTGTCAGGAAGTAAATGGATAACATTTTAAACACCTTACTTAGTTCCATTAATTTATTACTTGTTGTATTAAGTATTTCTTTCTTGTATTGTATTGTTTCGGTTGTTTTTTACAACCTACTTTTAAAGTTGCGACGCTGTTTTTTAGTGCTAGTGTTTTGGTAGCAAGATGAGATATTATTGTGCTTTCCGATCTGCCAGAACGTACAGCACGTTTTACCTTTCCAGTGTCACGAAATGTTTTGTTAATTTTACTTACGGCCGATTTAGTTATTGGATTTCTGTTAGGATATTTGCCATTAAAAATGTTACAAACATCTTGAAGGTTTCGCATTCTATTCCCATATTCCAGTATAATCGAAATTTCGGTTCTTTAGATTTCAGTTAAACGATCCATTTTTGTAAATCAATAAAACTGACATTGTCAAACATACTAGGGTATTCCATTAAAGAAAATAATTTTCCTTTTATAACAGAAAAACGGTAAACTTGGCAGCAATCCGGAACTCGCCTGGATCTGGCATAATTTCATACTTAAGTGTACATATTTTCATTAAATTCAGGTAAACGGTACCTGAGATATTTCGCCGTTTACTTACTTTATGTATATATATATATATATATATATATATATATATATATATATATATATATAAAAGATATCTTCTAAATAATTAAACAAATTTTGGGCTATTTCAAAAGCTAAACTTTATACGGTGTTTTTTTTTTGGTAAACATACACAGGGTGTTTTGTAATTAAATTAACCAAATTGAAATTATCATTAGACTAATTTTAGGTAAAAAATTTCATATTTTATACGTATTGTTAAAACGCATATTTTTCAAGACACAGGTTAGCAAAGTTTCATTTTGTTTTTGATGATCCTTTTTAAATAATATCAAAAAAATGCAAAAGGCAAAAAACTTTCCTACTAGAAAGAAGAAGTTGACGAGGCTCAGTGTCGTTACATAAAAATGTTTGGGCGTTAAAAGGCGCCATGATCCCTAAAAAATATCATCCTGTAGATTCTCCTAAATGCAAATAACACTGTTGCAGTTTTATAGGTCCTACAAATATATGTCTACCAACTATGGCCGATTCTTATATATATATATATATATATATATATATATATATATATATATATATATATATATATATATATATATATATATATATACCCAGTTTCATACAAATAAGACGTAGCAAATGATAAGTGAACCCTCAAACCCGTAGTACTGCTCATGGTAGGATATTCTTGGGATGCAACAGCTGCTCTTTCTCGACCGTTCAGAGTATAGATGGTGTTGGGGTCAACTGGAAAGGGGTTTTAATCCAGTCGAATTGATGAAGATTCTCAGGAAAATATTTATTAAATTTGGGTGTTTAATCTTGATAAGCGTTGGATAAATATCAATTGCAAACTGGTTCCAATTTTTCAATAAATATTTCTTTCACAAAGTCTTTCAAAACTGGAAAACAGCCAATATTTCCTTGCTCCTTTTCTATATTCCTTTTCTACAACAGCAAATTTCTTTGTAACGCTGTAATTTTATCAGTCGGTTGCAGTATACGCGTTTCGTTTCCCGGCAACGATTTATTAAGAACATTTAATTTCTCAAATATGTCGCAAAGGTAGGCCAATTTTATTAAGAAGTCAGTATTTTTATACTTATCTGTGTCACAATGCGATTCTCTCAAGAACACGTGTACACCTTATTTTTTATTTCATGTAAAAGTGATAGTACGTTACCTCACGACAACCAACGAGAGTTACATTAATAAAGTAAAGATATATGCTCGGCACGCAAATCGACACAAAGCTTATAGAAAAATCGTACCTTCACGGGTCTGGTTTTTATGAAGTTCACCACTTTATTACGATAATTATATCCACCATAAAATTTAATTCAGGCGTCACGTTTTTTTTTGTAGCCAAGGCCTCTCTATGTATGATACAATGTGTCATTTGGAGCCTTAGTTTTAATGGGAGTTTGAAGTCCTCCATACTGCCCTGACATCGCGCGAGCTCCATCCGTACACCATCGACACATTTTTCCCATTGAATGTTATTACCTTACATGTATAAATTTATGATCTCAAGCAAATCACTAGCTCTACCGGTATCAGTCCTCATACATATTTGTTTCTTCCATGTACCGCACGTAACATATTAACTGAGCGTCATTATTACTATCTGTCGCTTCATTCAGTTGAATCGCAAATAAACCAGAATGATTTTCTACAATTTGCTCATTAATGTCTTCAGCTATGTCAAGAATACGATGACTAATCGTGTTGTTAGGAAGAGGAATAGTTTTTATTTTTTAGCCGGCGGTTCTTCAATCATTACTGATATCAAATCAATCGCTGCAGCGATCGCATGTGGTTTTTTACATTTGGCAATACGGTGAGCGACCTTGCAAGAGGCGAGCAGTGCTTTGGAAGGAATCTAGATGTCGACTGACATTTCAGTTCTCGTAATTTTCTTGCAAAAAAAATCTCATTTCCTTGTAAATTACTCTTAGTTATTTCTAAATAACATTTCTATTTACACAATTGGGAAGTTTCATAATTTCATAATAATACGCTTTCGTAAATTAAATACAACACACTTGAAATGAAAACACTGCATTCATCAATGATGCTTGTAATGTAAGAAAAGAGAGACCGATGGACGAACGTGCGACCGCGACGTGCCACTGCACAGCAGTGGGCGCACTTCACTCACTCATTACGCCGCGTGCAGGCGACCTGTACGTATTATCTTGCAACGCACTTACGGTGGCACCACGACGCTCCAGGGCGGGCGTCGCAACGCACAGCTAGGGAACCTCTTTTCTACTATATACTTATTTTAAAACGGCTTAGCACTACATTCATATTAAAAGCTTATCATTTTCAAACATCAGTAGAGGGGCATTTTGGTAATCATTTACAGTAATTTAATTTGAATTTTCTTTTGTGTTATTATGTGTTTTTTTTTTAATTTTTCACTTTTAGAATTAACTGTGAAGGATAGCAACTGTCCATTGGAATTTGGTACTTTTAGAGACAAAAATAACTGCAGTCAGTATTTCTTTTGCGCTTATTATAAAATTGCTGCCAAATACATGTGCCCCGAAGGACTTAGTTTTAGTGATGTAAGTTCAAGTTTTAAGACTGAATAGATAAAATTGAGGTCGCTTTTTTTTAATTTTCTACAAAGGTCATTTTCGTTTTCTTTCAGATCCTTGGATTATGTGATTATTCTTATAGAGTCGATTGCAGTAAGGAACCTCAAATATTTCAGAAAAAAAGACTGAGTGATGCTCTAGGTGTGCATGTATACCAAGCCAGTCAAATAAGTTTATGCTAATAACATTATTTTTTTTAGAAAATCAGTTACTCTTCAATGCTTTTGCACATCCAGAACTAGCGAAACCTGGTAGGTACAAAATAACAATATTTTGCCATAAACTTGCCTCTAATTTTAATGGTTTTCTTGTGATTTAAAAGCGCATTGTTCCTTACTTGCTTTTTCATTTTAGCAAATATTGATTTTTTCCATATTTAAATTGTTTAATTTATTGCCTAGATTGTATAAACACCAAAGTTTCGTTTGACTCTCGACAACAGTGGCGTAGCCACATTTTTAAAAGTATTTTTAATTTCTATTTTTTCTTTTACTATGAAAATACTACTGCAATATATGTTGACTGACTGTTGTTTCTCCCTATTCCCTTTGGTTAATGTCCGTCAATAACTTGCAACCGTATTGAATAATTATATCCCCCCCCCCCCCCGCAAACGCTAAGTCTGGCTACCCTACTGCTCAACGCTATGTATATAGCCCCATAAATCTTTCTTAGCTCTTTACTTATTTAATGCTCATACTAAGGCATTATAACTACAAGTAATTTATCTACATTCAGCAGACAGCCTTTGATTTGCGTTGGTCCGATATCGTACAATAAATCAATGTAGTATAGTCAAGCATGGCTAATACTTTGATGGGTTCTTAGAGAACCTTCAATATTTCTTTTAATTTATATAACATACGTAATATGTCATAAAATTAAGAGAGTTTATACCACGTACCAAATACTAGCCCTAGACCATTTCAAAAATTTTAAATGTCATTTGTTCCGCAAGAAGTAGTGGTTAGGTGGCTATTTAGCTCGTCTTAAGTTTAGGACGATGTCTCAATTGGTAGGAGAATAGTGACTTTTGCTCCCTCACTGTGTATATTTTTTAGCTGATATAGGAGATAGCCGCTGCATAGTTTCCAGTGGACTAGTCAGAGATATCCATAATTGTTCCTCTTATTACGTATGTGATTTAGGAAAAGTAGAGGCCAGTTACGTTTGCCCCCAAGGATACAAATTTAGCAATGTAAGACCACGGTACATATTACCACAATATATTATTTAGAAAAACTAAATATATTATATATATATATATATATATATATATATATATATATATATATATATATATATATATATATATATATATATATATATATATGACGTAGTTTAGAAAGATCTGATTTAATATATAAATGAACTTCAAACTATATTCTTGAATTATACCAAAGATCGATTATGCTGCGAGGCGATCCAACAAATGGAAATTAATGACCCCCTAAATGGATTCCATTTTGGACGTCTTTCAGTAGTGTTAGAATCCATCGAAAGATTGCCGCGGAACTTAACTACGCATTAACCTATTCTTAAACGAGTAAACCAAAATTGCACTAAACATACTGCAACACATTTTGCTGCAATGAATGTGGTGAATTTATGAAACTGCCTGATGGACTGTCTAGTCGAATTATAATCTAGCTGTGGGTATACATACAGGGTGATGGCCATGGTCCTGTAGCGCCAAGAATCGATATGAAAAACTCATTTCACTAAAAGTATCTCAAATAATTACTTTCTTTCAATATAATTATGAAAAATTAATTCTGAAATAGTAGACGCAATCAAGCGTTTTGTCACTTTTATGCATAAAAAAACTAAATTTTGTCAAATATCACTTTAATATAAATACACTTAAATATAAATATACACAAAAGTTAAGGGTATTGAAAAATGGGTTAAAAATTCAAACTTTCTTGAAAAACATATTGCCTCAAATTGGTATAGTATACAGACAGGACAAAGTACGTCGCTACCCGTCTAACTTCTGAACCGCTCGGTATATTGACAAAAGTGACAGCTTCAAATGTCAAGAAGATAGCTGGGCGCAGTTTCGACACTTTTTTTTAATGGAATGGGGGGGGGGAGTCGCGTGGGACATCGTTTTGAAGGTCTTTTTATTCTTAACACAACCCCCGATTTCCAAAATATTTGATTCGACAGTTCTCAAATGATGACCGACCAATAGCAATTTAATATATGGTTTTGTGCTACATTTTTTTCCACCAAGTGCAAGAATTAATTGTCGTTGCCTTTCAAGGATTCTAAAAGTCTTTGTCGAGGCTAACTAAATTATCACGTTGAAGCTTCTTCAATGAGCTTTTTCCGGAACCACCAATGTACAGGAAATACTTTCAGAATTTATTGTAAAATTTTTAGTAATAGGGACAATAAAAGACGCCTCAAGATCTGAAAGGCCCAAAATTAGCGAAAACGTGAAAGTTCAGGTCGTAGCTAAAATGATCGTAAGTCTTAGAAAATGTACTAAGCAAATAGCTAAGACATGCAATATTTCGCGTTCGTCCGATAAGAACATTTTAAAATCCAATAAATTTCATCCTCATAAAATGAGAATTGGTCACGAATGGATCCTGCCAGGCGACTAGGCGCCATATTTATTTTCCTGATAAAAGCACCTTGTTTCTGAATGGAAAAGTCAACACTTAGATTTGTAGATATTGGAGTGATAAAGCCCCATGCGTTTTACGATGGACATACACAGTTTCCTTAAAAAATAAATGTTTGGGCGGGTGTTTCGGGTGACCATATCATAGGTCCCATATTTTAGGAAGGAAATTTAAACGACCTCACAGATCTTCGAATGCTGCAGGATACCATCAGTCTACTTATTGATAATGTTGTTGCTCAAAACTCACGTGAGTTCCACCTTGGCATTAAGTTTCAACAGGACGGTGCCCCGCCACATTATTTTAGAGACACTAGAAATTACTTGGAACCGTCCGGATAGATGAATTGGTCGCTGAGGTCCGAGAAAATGGCCAGCCCACACGCTATATCTTAAACCTGAACCCCCCATAATGTGAGGGAAGAATTCCTTAACATGATGTTCATTTGTCAAGAGGTGCAAGGTGGATATTTAGATCTATTAAAACGAAAATTTGACGTTTTTCTTTTTTCGCTTGTTTTAGTTTTTTAAAATATTCGTTTTATCAGTTTTTTGTTAATTGTTATACTGTTTTAATAAAATATTTACAGTTTCATTTTCTTGCTTCATTTAACCTCAAAAAAATATCCCAAAAGGATAATGATGATTCCACTACGAAACATTGGTCATCATTTGAGAACGACTGAATCAAATGTTTTCAAGATCGGGGATTGAATCTTATCCATAAAAAAGTTTCGCAACTGCGCCCAGTTGTCTTCTTGACATTTAAAGCTGTCATTTCTTTTTTTCAAAAAATTGAGAATTTGCTCATATAGCATCGTTTCAATTTCGTTGCAATATACCGAGCGGTTCAAACGGTATCCACACTGTATAAAACATGTTGGTCTCCTTAAAAAAAGTTGTTGGTAACCAGTATTCAGTTTACATCAACTTTTGATTCAAATGTTATTTGTAATGCTTTTCCGTTGCGTGGGATTATTTTATAAAATTGGTTATATTTGTGTTAAAGAACTACAAAACAGCATTTTCTGGCACATAGGTAACTTAGTTTACCCGAAAAAGGATAAAACCCAATGCCATTTTTAGAACTTTTATTAGACCCTGTAGTGTGTCTACCAGTTTGCGGTAATGTGTTTTTAAGTCAGTTTTTAAAGTTTCAATTTGTAGCCCAATTTTCAATATGTCCCTTGAATGTGTATTTGTTCCGAGATGATCTTGGAGAAACTTTTAAAAAACGTTATATACCTATTGCATTTCTTTAAATTCAAAGAAATTTGTATTTTTAATGTGCACCTAATAATGTTTTTCAGATATTATTGGAAATTAGAGGGAGCATCAATATTCATAGAGGTCTATGGTCCCCTCTCTTTACTTCCACTGTGTTATTATAAAGTTTTCTGAAACTGTCTAAAATGTTTTAGAATAATTATTGTTAAAAATGTCATTAAAAACCATTAAATTTAAAGAAACATTTCTATAAATAAAACAAATATTTTTTTAAGATATGTTTTTGATAAAATGGGGGACTCCAAAAAGTTTAGTCTCTGTGCGCCACTAATGATTAATTTCTTAATTAAGATCAGATCTCTTGAGATATTTTCTTTCAATAGGTCTTCATTTTTATGTCGCCAGACAATGCTAGCGTCGTCCGCAAACAATGTAAAAGTTCCGTTTATGTTAGGGTCTGTTAAGTCGTTAATGTATAATAAAAATAAAATGAGACCCAAAACAGATCCTTGTGGCACCTCACAAGAAATTGTAGTTGAACAAGACATCTTTTCTCCGTAGCTAACTAAATGATTCCGATTTGTTAAATATGACTTAAACCAGTTGTAGCAGTTACCCTGGAATCCATAACGGTTTAACTTTTTGAGAACTTCGGGATTTACACAGTCAAAAGCTTCGGAGTAATCGCGAAAAACTGCAACAACAAGAAAAAAGAAAATGCAGAAATATGTTCAATTTAGAGAAAAAAAAACCCTAAAAACTTTGTTACGACAGCTGCTTACCTCTGAAAGTAAACTAAAGATGCTGTTTACATTTTAACGTTTCAGGAATAATCTGGGTTTCGTTTGAATGGTGGGAGGAATCAGGTGGGAAAACAAGTTTTCGAATAAATAAAACGTACCGCTCCTGCAGAGAAGAATCCTTTTTTCTATTGGAATTGGGAGTGGATATTTATTTTCGCTAAACCGGATCATACTTAACAGATCATCAATAGTTTTGATTCTTGACAATAGATAAAATACACAGATTAATACGTACAGATGCGAACCTTCCCGATATAACGCGGGATCGGTTTTGCTCATTCATATAATAGGCGACTGCCTAGGCATATTAGTTTAGCTCGTCGACACATGTTGCTCTTGGTGGTTGCGATCGTGCGCGAGTATTGAAAATTAGTTTAGCGCACGGTGCGATGTAACAAGAAGCGGTTTAGATCCTTCAAGGCATGTAATTTTTGTGAATTCTTTTGTCATTAGAGACAAATAATACCATTAAGAATTTACGCAGCTATGAAAATCAAAAGGTATTTGGACGTGTGTTGCAAAATTTAAATTAATTTTTGAATATTGAGAATTGTACTGTCATTTTGATGCTTCTGTCTCTGACTACCTATTTATTTGTCCATTTTTCTCTTTGGACGTATAATAATCTTTTACGTTTATACCAAAATGGTTATTAAAAGGGGGAATTGTTAGCTATTAGTCCCACTGAGTCACAAGAGTGATTATATGATGCTTTATAACACAAAATATATGTGTTGGTAATTATTTTCTAAAGAGTTTGTCCTATTTGATTACATAGGCGTCTGTCAAATGAACTAATACATAATTCGAGGGCATCAGACAAAAAGCATCTGGCAACAGTTCGTGTACAATGCTTGATTTTAGCCGATAGCCGAAGATGGTTGCACAATTTTTTTGTGTTACTTTTCCCGAAAGAGGAAATTATTTTAATCGTACAAAATCACCCTTCAAGCTTTTTGCAGATCTTCACGGGTCCCAGATGCTGAAAATTTTTTTTCAATTCCGTCGGTCTGTCTGTCTGTACTGCTCGCGGTATACCGCTCTTACTTATTCGATTTATTTGAAACATTTTCACAAAAATTAAGGTTCATATGGTGATGACATGAAAACATTTGGGTAAAAATCCAATAATGCGCAAAATGGCGGCATAATAAAATGCTAAATAAATTATTACTAGTAAACTACCAATCCAATTTACTTCAGATTTCGCATAAAAATTAAATGTCACATAAGAATAAACGGGTAAAATTTGGGTGAGGAGCCACTATGTTAAAACACAATGGATTATTAATTAAATATTTAAAATATCAGTATTAAAAAACTAGTGTCCAGTAAAGTAGAAATTTTACACAAAAATCAAGTGTAAAACAAAGATGAAATGTGAAATTTTGTCTATTCTATATGGCAAAATAAAATGGCGGCTTAATTAATTATTTAAAAATTCCGTTAAGGGGGAACTGCACGCAGTATTACGGATCAGTTGCAAGCCTTCCGCCGCTGCAATATTGTGTTAAAACTATAAGAAACATGTATTAGCTTCAATGTGATTTTAATAGGGAAATATGTATAGTTGGGCGCTAAATGCGAATTTTTATGAAAAATTCGAATTTAGAATGAAAAAATTAGTGGCAAAGTTGTCTATTTTTGATCGTTTTTTGAAGCAGATATCGACCCATATAATTTTTTTTTCACAAAATGGCTGTTTACCGCCCTACACTGATCCTTTGTCTACATAACTGCAAAGTTTGAGATGTCAAATCGCATCCGTGTCTTTGTATTTCTGCAGCGCGTGAACCCTGTTGAGCCGGTTTTTAACCGATATGTATTTTAAGTTGGCTATAGACAGCATAATTTTTCAAGTGACGTGAAGGAAACGTCTCGAATTGAGTTATTATAATACACTGAAAAAACGGTGACACAAAATATATAAATATATATTAAAGTAATGTACAAGTGACTTAGTAAAATAAAAGAAAATTTCTGTTAATTAAAAATAAAAATGTGGAGAAATATAAAAATGTTGCAAAATGTAAAACAGGTGGAATGTTATGATAAAAAAATATATTTACACTACGTCTTTTAAATTATGGAAATAAATAAAATTCCACTACTTCGGTGATCGACTTGACCTAGAAATAAGCATCAAATCTATTTTTAGAATTATAAGAAAATCAATATCCCGAACCGGCTGCAAGGAAGAAGTGCGATCCGGTACTCGGTCGATTTATTAACCTTAGTTCGAAAGACACTTGTTCGAACGTCAAGTTTTATTTGTTTGTGGCATATATTCTTCATTAATGTTTTGTTTACGAATCGGGGTGCTTTATTAACGAATTGATGTAAAGATATTTTACAGTAAAATTTAACCCAAATTAAAAATATGTCGGATCTAATTCAATCTGTATATAACTGAATTGGTACTTCAAAAAAGGAAGTATTGTAATAGTAAAATAATCATCCTCCGAGATCTTTTTTAGATCTTCACGTTTCAGGGTCCCTAGATGCCATAACAGCCGTCGGTCTGTCTGTCTGTCTGTTCGCGGCATAGCTAAAAAACTACTTACCCGATTGACATGATAATACCCTGGTAATTTTTGGTAAAAATCTAATATGGCCAAACAAAATAGCGGTCTACTGAAATGTTAAAAAAAATATTATTAAAAACTACTTATCCAATTTACCTCAAATTTTGCACAAACATCAAATATTATGTTAGAACCAACTGGTAACATTTTGGACGAATGCAAGATGACAGAACAAAATGGCAGCTGAATAAATAATTGTGGTGTAGGGAGGGACCAACTAGTGAAATTGTGGTACTAATTGAAGATGGCCAAAGAAAATGGCGGCCAAATAAAATGTTTGTAATCGTGAAAAATTCACTATTTCATTCAATTTCATTTTCACATATCTTCACGTTTTGGTGTCCCTAGATGCTAAAAATATGTTTTATCATTTCCGTCGGTCTATCTGTCGGAGTGTCTGTTTGTCTCTCAGTTCGCGGCATAGCTTAAACACTACTTATCCGATTGAGTTCAAAATTCGATCAAAAATTAAGGGACATCTGAGGATGATCTAGTAATATTTTGGTAAAAATCCAATATGGCGAAACAAAATGGCACCCTAGTGAAATGTTAAAAACATTAATATTAAAAAACTACTTATACAATTTATCTTAAGTTTTGCACCAACATTAAAGTAGTATGTTGGAATCAAATGGTAACATTTTGGTACGAATGCAAGATGCCGGAACAAAATGGCGGACTACTGAAATATTTAAAAATTGAAATGGATTGGTTTCAAATTGGGTACTATAACTAATTTTGGTATAGGGATCATCTAGTGAAATTGTGGTACTAATTCAAGAAGACCGAATAAAATGGCGCCAAATAAAATGCTCGTAATCGTGAAAAAACACTCTCTCAGGTTTTACATATTTTCACGATTTAGCGGCTCTATATGCCAAAAATATGTTTTATTAATTCCGTCGGCCCGTCTGTCGGTCTGTCTGTATAGCTGTCAGTTCGCGTCATATCTTAAAGACTACTTACGATTGACTTCAAATTTTGGTCAAAAATGAGACCATATGGGGATGAGCTGGTACTATTTTGGTAAAAATCCAATATGACTGAACAATGTTAATAAAATTATTACTAAAAAAACTAATTATACAATTTTGCACAAAAACTTAGGTGTTACAGGAAATGAACTGGTAACATTTTGATATGAATTCAAGATAGGAAAACCAAATAGCGGCCTAATAAAATATTTAAAAAATCAGTCGGTAAATTAGCCTTTATCCCTAACATACCCTGTAACGAATTTCACAACACACAGATATACAGTTTATACACGATGTCCAAATAAGAATGCACTCTATTTCAGAAACCAGAAGAAATACGATGTGGGCTAAATTAGAAAAAAGTGATTTCGAAAATATTCGTACATAAACGAATTTTGCAAAAATCCTTCAATGTTTGTTGCTAGAATTCCTTTTTATTTTTTTCTGACTTGCCCTGAAAAGATTTTGAAAAACTGAAATCATATTTTCAATGCAACATTTTCTTTTTTACAAGACTGTCTTATCGAATTTGAATCCGTCATTACGTCTTCCGGGACACACACAAGTTCATTTTTTTTAAAATACCAACCTGGATTTTTTTTATTTCATTTGTTTCAAGCTTTCGACCTTTCTAAGACGTTTTGTCTTTTGTCTTCCGGGACTTATCATTAACTTAATTTTTTTAAATTCGGACATGAATTTTTAATTAATTTTTTGAAAGTTTTCGATCTACCTAAACCTTGTGGTTTTAAAGTAATTTGTTTTTCCATAACGATTTCTGTAAGATTATCGTATACCGTCTCTGTCTCAACTCACTTCCTCTTATGGAAAAATTCTAAATTTGCTGTCCAATATTTAAGCGTGTTACATCATTGATTTAGAGAGGTCGCATGCTTTCAAAAAAATGAAATAAAAAATTCAAATATTTAAAAAATGAAGTTGATGATATGTCTCCGAAGACGAAACGTCAGATTTAAATCTCGAATATACCATCGTGAACACCTAAAAGAGTTGCAGTAAAAATATGATATTGACAGGGAAGATTTTCTTAAAAAAATTTAAAAAACACCATTTACGTACGTGTCTTTTTTTGAAAAAAGTAATGTCGAACTTCCTGATTATGATTATCGTCGAGAAAATATTAATACAAATGCTTTTAGTTGTCAATGTGGTTACTTAATAAAACTGCAGAATCATAAATGTGATATTTGCAATTTTGCCGGTAAAACCGAGCAATTAGGTAAATCGTGTTAGTTTACTCATTTTAAAGCATATGCTAATAATTATAGTTACTTTAGAAGTTTAAAGTTCTGCCAATGAGATTTTTATTTATTGCATCTATAAACTGGAAAACAAATTATTTATTTCTTATTTCAACGAACTTTCTGTAAATAGAAATGTTTCTAAAATATATTTGCCTCCCACTTTTTATTCGACTAACAATGTTTTATACTCTTAAATATTCAAAAGTTCAAAAAAAATCTGAGAAAACTAATAGAAAACTTAATATTTTAACTCATTTATAAAAGTTTTAACGCAGTTCAGATTTCATAATCTTAGTCAAAATAATTTATAATAATAAACTATAGTTAACAAAAAAAACTAGAAAACACGCTTTTATCAGTAACGCATTAAAAAGTACAAAACGTGAGGCGTTTTTTGGTAACGTTTCTTTGAGAAGCATGTGCCAATGGCTTTCATTGGCTTTATATAGGAAAGACCCGCAACTTACTGCAAAATACCATTCATATGGCCAGGGTGCTAAAAGTAAGCACGTGTGGGCGCTTAACTCTGGTGGATTCTGATTGGTCGGCCATCGTCATAGCAACGGAGAGTTACAGGCACCGGGGACATCACGCGCGCTGCTTTGTTGCCAATTTATGCAAAATCTCTTAAAATAAAGAATTGTATATTTCTCTGTTCGTATAGTCTAGGGATTCACGAGTGTTTATTTAACTTCAAACTTTCCTATCTAAATAACTGTGAAATTGACTTACAAAATCAAATTTTGTAAGCCAATTTTCATACACATTCCAATTTTCGATTGAGCTGAAATTTTAAATACATATATAATTCCGGCCATAATCTTATATTATGAATACATAATATAAAATAATACATTTAGAGGATGTGTCTAAATTTAGTTACCAAATGTTAAACTTTTTTATTATTGAATTTTAGATCAGATATACAGCATGACCAAAAAAATAAAGACCTCGATTTTGAAAATCATATCTTATAAGCACACATTTATAACTCATACAAACATTATATATGAAATGCAATATTATGATAAAATATTTCACGGTGCGTTTGATTGGGGCCTGACTGGATTACATTATTTTTTTTAATATTTATATAATTATTACCTTCTTAAATTATCTTAAAAAGCTTGTCACAAGAAATTCATGCATATTTATTTCAACAGACGTAGTATAATGCATATATATTTCGCGGGAAGTTTATTGCATTGTTAACTAATATATTGATAAAATGGTGTAATCCAACCAAACTATCAAACCACAATAGGCATATATTTTTCTACATCTTTTTAGATCGTTTTATTAAAAGCATTTATTAAAAATGTAGGTTTTATTGAAATTTATGTAAAAAGTTCGTTTTTGTTATCTTTTTGATCAAGCGTGACATGTGCATTCAAATTGTACTGGCAGACGATGTGGTTTATCTCCGCCCCAGAGGGGAAAATCTGTTTCCTAATAAGGATATTTCTGGTATCTGTTAAAATGTTTAAAAGAGCAAATAACTTTAATCTTGGCACAAACAATAATAATCTAATATCGATGTTCATACTGTTTTTGTGGTTTTCAGGGACAATAAGTTCATTTTTACTAATCATTTTAATATTTGGCAGTTGGTATTGCTGATTTTTATGCATTCAATTGTATGCCATAACTAATTGTGATATAGAGATTGAACTAGTAAAACGGTGGCACTAATTCAAAATGGCAGAACAAAATGGCGGGCAATTAAAATATTTGTAATCATGAAAAAATCAATTTCTCAGGTTTTACATATTTTTATGCTTTAGCGTTCCTAGGTATCAAAACCTTTGTTTTACCAATTCCGTCGGTCTGTCTGTCGGTTTGTCTGTCTCTCTGTCGGTTTGTCTGTCTGTCTTTCTATTTGTCTGTCAGTTCGTGGCACAGCTTAACAGCTGCTTATGAGATTAACTTCAAATTTTAGTCAAGAGAAAAACCCAGTGTCAAAACAAAATGGCGGCCTAGTGATATATTAAAAAAATTATTACTAAGAAACTACTTATTCAATTTACCTCAAATTTTGTACAAAAATCAAGTATTATGTAGAAATCAACCCTGTAAAATTTTGGTACGAATTCAAAATGACGGAGCAAAATGGCGGCTTAATAAAGTATTTAAAAATTCAGCCCGAAAAAACTACTTAATAGACTGATGTCAAATTGTGTGTCATTACTAGTTGTGGTATAGAGATAAACTAGTAAAACTGTAGTTCTAATTCAAGTTGGCGGAACAAAATAACGGCCAAATAAAATATTTGTAATAGTGAAAAAATCAATCGTTCAGGTTTTAAATATTTTTAAATTTTAGCATCTCTATATGCCAAAAAATATGTTTGATCAATTCCGCTGGACTGTCTGTCGGTTTGTCTGTCTGTCTGTGAGTTCGCGGCATAGTTTAAAAACTACTGATTAGAATGACTTCAAATTTTAGTCAAAATTAAAGGTCATATGGGAATGATATGTTGGTAAAAATCCAATGTGGCAAAACAAAATGGCGGCCTAGTGGAATGTTAAAAAAAATATTATTAAAAAAAACCACTTATCCAATTTATCTCAAGTTATGCACAAAAATCAAATATGTAGAAATCAACTGGTAAAATGTTAATACGAATCCAAGATGGAGGAACAGGATGATGGCTGAATAAAATATTTAAAAATTCACCTTAAAAAACTACTTAATGGACTTATTTCAAATTGTGTGTTATAACTAATTGTGGTATAGAGATCAACTAGTAGAACTGTGCTATAAATAAAATATTTTGTAATCGTGAAAAAAATCACCCTCTCAGGTTTCACATATTTTCGGGTTTTAGCATCCTAAAAATATTTTTATCAATTCCGTTGGTGTCAGTCCATCTGTTCCTCAGTTCGCGGCGTAGCTTCAAAACCATTCATCATAGTGACTTCAACTTTTAATCCAAAATTTAAGGTCATAAGGATGATGACCTGGTTATATTTTGGTAAAAATCCAATATGCCGAAACAAGATGAAGGCCTAGTGAAACGTTAAAAAAATTATTACTAATAAAGTAATTATCTAATTTCCTTAAATTTTGCACAACATTTAAGTGTGTATAGGAATGAAGTAGTAATATTTTGATATTAATATAAGGTACCACAACAAAATGGCGGCCTAATAAAATATTTAAAAAATCGGCCTGAAAAAACTACTCATTAGATTAACTGCTGATTGTGTCAAACTAAAAACTACTTTGCATTTATTTTAAGTTATGTTATTATGACTTAGATAGAAATTAAAGTAATGAACTAAATTGGCTCACACTTCACCATTCCTAATAAAAGGAAAGATTCATAACGAGGGAAGTTCCGGGTAAAGGAAATTACTAATCTTTTTTTTTGTGGGGATTTTTTAATGGGAGATGCGAAACTTCGGGTCATAAATTCTTGATAAGTAAATTTATTTATTTCGTCACATAGTAATGAGTATTTGATGGGAACGGTATTTAATTTCAATTTCACTTTTTTTTCCGTTGCAAAATCCACTTCTCGAAAATGGGCAGAACAAATTAATTTGTTTCTCAAAGACTTTTCATCAGGATTTAAGTTAATAACATTCCCTCCAAAAATAGGTATTTCAATACCAGTACAGAAAGGTACAAAATAAACAGTGTTGAGAATTTTTTTTTGGGGACGTTCACTGAGAACTAAAGAGGTTATACAAGCTATTGGTTTTAAACCAATGTACAAGCATAAAACATCAAATGGCGAAACTGTATCAACAGCGTCAACTATAGAGGATAAAAAATAAATAATTTATTTTTCTTATTTAATCTGAATTTTATATGGTTCTTCAGCAATATTCTATAGAAAAATAAGGACAAATAATAATTAAGAAATTTCTCGGCATTCTAGTATTGTAAAAAAAATAAACTACAACTATAGTATTAAAACTTTACACTGCTACACTGCTTACTACTGCACTGCGCAGTAGTGGCGCAGGGTAGAATCTCGGAATATTCAGAAATCCATTCAAAGATAATTGTTTTTTACAGCTAATATCGAAAGAACTCTTTTAAAAACTTATTTAGGAGGAAATATTGTAAAGAAGTATGATTGGCTTTATATATAAAGTCATTGGAAGTACTAACAAATTTCAATTTAAGGGACGTATTTTAAAAAATCATTTATTACTTAATCTCTACGTTATAATAGGAACCTCTTAAAATCTCATTTATTTTAAGAGATATTGTAAAATAATAAAAACTTGTTTTTTTCCGTTTTATTCTCCTAAATGTGGAATTTCGAAAAAATTCACAATATTTTTTATAAAATTATATTGGGAAGCCATTAATAAAAAACACTTTTAAAATCTCAGTTAGTTATAGAGATAGGCTATAAAAATAAAAACACATTACAACGGTTTTTACCCTGTACTTTTAGATAAGTATTTTTAAAACCACTAACGGAAGAATCATTTTAAAAAGTCAATTAGCTGAAGAGGTTTTGTAAAGTAAACATATATTCTATCCTCTCAAGGATGGAATTTAGAAAGATGTGTTAACAATGTTTTAGAAAATTGTTTTTTAAATTCACTAACCTCTTAGTTTCAGTGGCGGCTCGCCAGGGGACGCGGGTGAACCGCTGCATCACCTACATTTTCCAATCAATTTACTTAAAAATAAAAATATTTTTAAAATATTAAGCATTTTAAAATCTACATTTCTAATATAAAAATGTACTATGTTTTATATAAATTCACATTATTTACTTAATTATACCAATATTTTCTATCAACACTAGTGTTATTGTTGAGGAATCACAACCAGCAGTAACAAATTCCGCTTCAGACTCCCCCCGCACGCCGCGCCGGCTTTCTAGCTTAGATTTGTTTACGGCGGTTGTTATGGCAACGCAATGGTGAATATCCGTAAGCCAAATAGAGATGGGAGCGGCATACAACTCCTACTGCAGGCGCTTATTCGCATGTTATAGAATTATTGTAAATTGGTGCGTTCGGATCATCGAAGGCGGAAACAGTTTGGCATCGATCGAATGAAATCGAAATTAGCTTAAGATTCTTGATTTTCTTTCCTGTTTCCAGGGGGCTGTCTCATGCTTTTAGGACTATCCTGCATGTTTACGGGACACATTTTCGCACACATCCGTACAGATATCATAGATTTTTGTACATAACTGTTTTTTAAAATAAATATTAAAAAACGCCCCAAAGCTATGGATAATTAACATTATAAAAAAATTGCCATTTTGGGCGTGGCACCCCGAAAAATTGTCGCCTGCGAAGCTGTGCACCTTGCTGAGCTGCGCTTCACCCGTTCTTAAATACACGATCCGCCATTGCAGTTAGTTTTCTTATATCTCATTTAGTGGAAGAGTTATTGCTAAAATAGTGAAAATTTCATCCATTTTGGGATTGCAGTCTCCAAAAAATCAGGAAAATTGTTTTGAGTATTTAATTTCTTAAGCCATTAAGAAAAGAATCGTCTTAGAATGTTATTTAGGTGAAGGGAATATTGTAAAAAAGTAAGAAAATATTTGACCCCTATTGGTGAATAGGCAGATTTTGATTGTGAAACATTTTTCCTTAATAGATACCTCCGCTATACAAGAAAACTCGAAAATACTCATTTCGTAGAAAATTATGTAAAAAAAACATACAAAAGTTAAACCAAACTATAAAACTAAAATATAAAAAATAGTATATTATTTAATCTTAAAAATGTCTTTATACTAATTATTTATTACTTAATCACAAAGACATTTACGTATTCATTGTTTTGAGTCTAATATCACTCGTATAATCTCTACTTGCTGCCTTTATTAGTTTGACGCCGAGTTTAAAAGGTTTTCAAGATTTATTAAAAGTATTATTTTGGGATTTTAGCGCCTTGTTTTGAAGCCAGTTTTATTTTGTTTACAAAAATAATATTTTATCCCTGTTAGTTCTATTCCTACAAAGTAAGGGCCAACTTTAAAGTTTTTGAGGTCTAAACGTAGGTTAAATTTTTGGGCGTTCCTAATAAAATAAATAAGTAGCTATTAGTCCACTGTATATAAAATTTTACCAGAATCGCAGTACAAATATTTTATAAAAACCGCCATTTATACGCATTTATAGAAAATCGGCAATACATATTGTCAAAAGATAAAAAGGTTAGTAAAATTAAACCTTGTACAATTAAAAACCACAAAAAAAACAAAATAAACAACATATTTTACAATTAACCCCTTTTTCCTCTTCATATTTCACTTATTGACACAAGAAATGTTTTGTGCGAAGGATTAAGATGTTTATTTTGAAATTACAATAACCGAGATAACCTGATGTAAAAATATAATGCTGCGAAATTACTTTTGGTTAATTACAATCCATACACTAAATTTTAAGGCAGTTAATTAAAGCAATTCAAATTTATCGCAGAAACTCCTAGATATAAAATTATTCAAAATAACACCAGCAGCAAATTTCCTGAAAAATTCTTCCGAGTTGGTCAAATCATCCTGGAGTAATGGGTGTACATTAAAATTCATTATCCCCTTTTTTCACATGTTTACGGGACACATTTTCGCACACATCCATACAGATATCACAGATTTTTGTTCTAAAAATACATTACCTATATTTTACTTTATACTATATGTTACGTAAATTTTTGTGATTTCAATACTTCGTATATATATATATATAGCAATATTAGCAATTAACGACATAGTGCATTAAAGATGTATTAATAATAGAATATATTGGCTCTTATATGGGGAAGTAAAAATAATCCCTTTTTATTCTCGTAAAAGTGGAATTTTTGCAGAGGTCTAAAATTTATATTTACATAAATATTTTTGAAAACCATTGACCGAAGAATCGTCTTAAAATCTCTTTTAAATAAGGGGTTATAGTAAACAATAGTAGTTATAAACATATTTCACCCCTAAAAATGCTGAATTTTAAAAAAACCTGTTCTGTAACATTTCACGACAAACCCTTCCTTAATAGATGCGTTTGTTATATAAGAAAATTCTGTGCACAATTCCAAGTTCCTAGATCCGATTAAGGGGGTGTCCTATTGTTTAAAAAATATATCTTGTCACATTCCAACTATTTGACCGACTTTGTATAATTAAAGTTATTACGTTCTGATAGATCTTAAAATTTCTGCATCAAATTTCTTTCGTTATATCGTATAGTTAACGGGCATAGAGTAAATTAAAAATTATAATTAAAATACCTAACTACCACTATTAATGATCCATTGTAATCTAATATCTTTATTTAAAGGAAATCTGAAAAATCTAAAACTTGGAGAATGTCTTCTGGAATTATGACACCCATAATATCGACAGTCTTCTCCAGATTTATTGGACATTATTTACAAAATACTGTAAAAGTGCAAATGCAAAAATGTGCTACTTTTAAAAGCCCAAAACTCAACAATTCATCAGTGGCCGCTCTGAAATGAATATCATGTTCTTGTTCCTACACGCGCTAAATCGAGATCGCTACATAACACTTTATCGGCATCGTCGCATAGCTTTAAAATCCCGACGTAGACGTAGGTATAGCCTCTTCCCCCCTTCTACCTTTGTTCGACGAGCGGCAATGATCTATATTAAGGATATTAAACATTCAGGGCTCAGACGCGTGAGCTAGTAGAACATGTGTTAGGAAAGGGTTTTTGCAGGTATTTCTCGTATATAAAGTCAAAGCATGTGCTTTTAATTAATTTCGAAAAAATGCCCTCGTGTTTTGGCCTAGACATTGAATTATCAAGGGTAATCGTAACAAAATGTGCTTTTTAGAGCGTTACTTTATATTCTTAAAATATCTTAACATATTACTGGTAATGTATTGGACTCGTCACAACAAACCAAATGAGCTCAATTCGACGGGTATACTAGCTGGTACTATCGGTAAATGCTGATTAGATTAGAGTTGTTAAGAAATACTCGTCACAGGTACGAGCTAGGAACAGTTTGTCACAGGTATTAGATCTCAAACATATCGGTTACTGTTCCTACACCTAGTATATTTTTACCAGCTAGCCGCGATCCCGCGAGGCGCAGATATTTAAGTATGCAACAACCCATTATCCATCCAACGAACAGGGTTGCCAACTTTAGAATTCGTCCGCCGCCAAGGTCGGCAACAAAAGTCGCCACAATGTCGCCAACATCACAAAATTTTTAGATTAGTGGACTTTTTTTATTATTTATGAAAATAATACAAACGAATTAAAAAAATTGTATTTTTTTATTAGGTTAAGTATTTGGGTATAAAATTTTAAAATTAAACGGTGAAAATACATTTGCCACACAATATTGCAAACAAAAAACATAAACAAAAGCAATGCTTATTAAAGATAAAGATAAACACATAACACAAAAACTTATTTAATAAATGAGTCTTTTTAAATTAAACATTAAAAATACATATTGCCACACAATATTGCAAACATAAATAAAAACTCAGACTTTAAAATGACTTATGCCAAGGAAATACACGGTATATCAAATGTATTGTCTACAAACTCAAGTAAATCTTGATCTAAATTATCGTCACCATCACTAGGGCTTGAACTAGAAGTATTTTTCTCCTTATTTTTAAAATCATACATTGATTTATTAAATAATGTATACATTTCCTTAGAAGGGGTAAAGGTGTCGCAACATTTATTTTCTGAATACAATTTTATTTTTATTATCAGAATTGAGTTAAGAAGACTTAACTGCATTTTATTTCGCAATTTATTTTCGGTGCTATTCGTTATACTGAAAACTCGTTCTACAACTGCATTTGAGGTAGGCAGAGATAATAGTATTAGCACAAATTTGGCTAAATTCTCAAATATTTTGGTTCCCAGCATTTTGATGATGGAGAACTGTTGTCCAAAATTTGTAAGAGTTTTGTAAAACATCTTGCCCATAATATTCTCTCCAATTGATGGTAATCAAAAGATTATATTCACTTCCAATAATACAAAGTTTATTAGGATCAATAAATGTGTTAATAAAAGGCAGTGTATCAAAGGTTGATCTTAAACTATGTGATAAACAAAAATGAGGGCTAAAAATTTGCAAAATTTTAAAATGAGTCCAACTATTTGGTAACCTATCAATTAATAGTTTTAGCAACTTATATATATATATAATCTTTTGCTCTTATTTTCACAATCAAAAGATCTTCAGGTTTAATTTGTAATTTACTTTCTACAGCAATTTTAAAATCAATTCCAAAATCAACATCACTGGCGTCGCGAAAAGCCAATTCATTGGAAATATTTTTAATCATATCATTAATTTCAGAGAAAACGGGTTTATAAATTTTTAGGCCCAAAAAAATTATAAGATTTTCTAATTTCTACAAAATCTTTCTGAAAAATTAGATTTACTTTATTTATTTCATATAAAATTGGTTTAAATATAATGAAATATAAAAAATTTTGAGGGTCATTTAACATATTATTTAAAGTTTTAGCAGCATAGGACTTCTCCTTATTTACCACAACATTAAAATAAATTTTTAAATTTTCATAGTGTTCCAAAATCAACCTTATTACATTGTACCTACATAGCCAACGAGTAGAACTTAACTTCACGAACTTATGAAATTTGTAATTATTGTCATTGAAAATTTCAAATAGTCTTTGATATTTCCCTTGCCTGACTGAGCTCACACTAAACCAAGTATATATCTGGTTGCATAAGAAGTCCAGATGACTAGGAAGTACACTCGCTGCTGCCGAGTTAATGTTATCTAGGAAGTGGCAAATATATCTGACTAGTTCCACCTTACTGTTCTCCTTTTTCAAATGTGTATACAATGAATTATTACAACCACACAAATTGCTGCCCCCATCAGTCCCTAGTCCAACTATATTATTAATTTTTAGTTTTCATTTAACTAAATATTCTTTAAGGGCTAAATAAAGAAGTTCTGAAGTGGATTTTTCCACTTGTACAAGACCTATAAATCGATTAAAAATACGTTTATGGTTTTCGCTGTAGTACCGCACACAAATGCAAAGGTATTTGGTAACCGAGATATCTGTACTTTCATCCAAAATAATTGAAAATGGTTGATCTCCCATATCGGCTATGATCTCGTCCAACATGCATGGGGCCAATATATTTTTTATAATATAAGTACACTTGGTTCTGTGTAAAAGTACAGTGTTTTTTGTTATTTTATTTATAACCTGGCCCAGATGATCAACAGATCTAATTGCAGAATGTACTGCGATATTAATAGATAATATAAGTTCATTCTCCTTTTGTTCGTTAGTAATCACAATGACATTATTGTTTAGAGTGGCTTGTTTGATGGGATAATGAAAGTTCATCTTCTTTTTGTAAAACACACTGTCCCTATGTTTCATTAAATCTGTTTTGTGAGCTCTAAGATATTTTCTACATACTTTGCAGAAAGCATCTTGAAAACTTTGTTTTTCATCAGTAGCATCAACTAACCAATCTATAATAAATTCATAAAATTATACATAACATAATAAGTTCTTAAAAGAACAAAAATTAACTTACTTTTAGCCCAATCTTCTTTAAGCCAGGATAAATTGAATTTTCGGAGTTGACTCATCTTTTACATTACTCGTAGTAAAGCGTGAAAATCAAACGGGAGCCGGGAATAGGGAATCGAAAACAAAAAGTTACTTTTTTTAGCGTTTAACTTAACGGACTGGTTTAATTTCATAATCACCAAAATTAATAAATATTTATTTATGCAAATCACTAACATTGACATTGACTTCATCACTATGAAGTATGACAATATTGACAATTATGGCATATCAGTCATATCACAGTTTGACATAACCAGAAATTTTGACAGAGATGACGCCAGATAAAATAAACCTGAAGTTAGCGCTCTATTGGTTTTGACCATTGTTACCAATCGAAGGAAATTAGCAGGTACCTACCCTTGCGATTTTTGCGAACAGAAAAAAATCTGTCCGCAAGGGTATGTAGAATACTTACTCTAAAGCTTTAAAAACCATTTCTAGGCGATTCGCCAAATGATCGCCAATTTATACTGAATTGTCGCCAGATTTAGTCGCCAGTCGCCAAATAAGAATTTTGCTCGCCATCTTGAATAAAAAGTAGCCACTTTTGCGAAAAATCGCCACGGTTGGCAACGCTGCCAACGAAAAAGCTCTTCGTGCTTCGGCATTTCTCGGCGGGCCGTCGGGCGGCAGCGTGGAAAAAGCCCCACCCATAATATTTTATTTATAGTTGAATCGGTCGGCTTCTGTGTGTCTTTCTTTAACACACTTATTTTTTAAACAACGAAATAAACTGAGTCATAACAACTGCATTACTACTGTAGTACATTAGCAAGCATATTCGCTGTGACTGAAACGCTTGTCGCAGGTAGTTTATTCTATTCTGCTCCTGCTCCGCTAAACCAGTATTTCTATATGACTAGTATTTTTCTTACAAAAGGAACGATATCGTAATTAGAAATAAGAAATCTACGAATTAGATTATTCGCAAATCAGGCGAAAATCTTAACATATTTTAGATTTGATAGTTTTAATAGGTGAATCTTAAAATATTTAGCACAAAAAAGATAAAAAGTAATAAATTACAAAGCCAGATTTTATGACAAAAATACCAAGGTCGTTTTAAATATGAAGGAAATATATAAATTTATAAGCATAAAAACGAAATTTGTAAAACTGTGAGCCAATTTGTTCATTTACTTTTTTCGAATTTGCAGGGAATAGGTAGTGTTTTGATGACATATATAATCATAATCAACGAGCCGCGGGCTGCGATACTCGAAACCGTCGTTTAGTCACGGTTTCAACGACTTGAGCTTCCAAGCCGGGAAAAGTATTTTGTCACAGGTATCTGTAACAGGTATGGACTTGGAACAGGAACAGGACGTACCTGTTACATAAAAATACTGATTTTCCTCATCTCTAGATAAGATCAGCTGGATTAGCAAATTATGTATTGGACTCGTCAAAACTAATCAAATGAGCCCAAACTCGAGAGGTTTACTAGATCATACCAGTGGTACCATTTAGTATTATCAATCTAGTCAGATCACCTAGATGTTGTTATTGTATTTTCATCCGAATTACATTGGGTTAAAATCGACCGGTATTTGATACCATCGAACTGATCAGATCAGCTTGATTGTTCCAAATTATTGTATTGTCAGTCGAACTACATACACATGCAAACTTTCAAATCGATACAATAATTAGAAGTAAGTTAAAATCGACCGATACCATTTGGTATTGATCTCATTAGCTTGACGGCATCAAATTATTGTATTATCATCTGAATTATATATGCTTGTAAAATTTCAAATCGATACGACAATAGTTTAAAATCTACTTCTTATGTACATAGTTACACACAAGTGCGTGTTAAAAATATTTGTTTAAAAAATAAATGTTTTACAAAATTTTTATTGAGTGAACTAAATAATTTCTTTTATAAGATAATTAGTACCAGACTAGCATACGACATGATACTACCTTTTTATTTAAGTGTTTAAAACAATATTTTACCAATGCTATAAGCAACGAAAAACATTAATTATCATATATTACACTATTACATATAACAAAATTAAATACAAAAACCTTCAGTTGCATCTAATTTTGCCGAGATCAGTTGATATATGTCACCTCGTTGCGCGTGGCTGTTACCGCCGCGCTCGACGTGAACGAGATCGCTAGTTTTGGGTATATGGAGAATATTAACACTTTCGCATTTGTATGTTTAATCTGTGTAAAATACAATTTTTCCTAATTAATTTTAATTAGATTATAGTTTATTTTTATATACAAAAATATTACTAAATATTGTTAATTTCAGGATCTAGGAGTCTGTGATTATGAAGAAAAAGTTAATTGTACTAGTTCCTCTAGAGCGTACGACATCGATGCTGGAACTCTATCAATTCCAAACATACCCAAAGGTAGGAACATTCATAAATTAAAACTTGAATTTCAAAATTTCAATGACATAAACGTAACGTCATTTTAAAAAAATCTTCTTGGTTATAGTATACACATTGTTTCGTTAATGATTTTTATTTCAGAAATGCTGTCACAAGTCCAAAAATGCGTCCCAGGATCAGTCTTCAGACTGAACCCACAATGTACTAGTGTATGCAATTGTCGAAATGGAATTGCCGAAATTATACAGTGCTCAGTTGGACTGGCATATGACTCAAAGATTGACAAATGCATTTCTGCGCATTTAGCCCGTTGGTATGTTGTACCATATTTTATTCAAACTATTTCCAAAAAATATTGTTTGCCAAATCTTCCATTATTTTTAAAAATCTTAGGTCCTTGAAAGTTCATTTTTTTAAAAGTTGCCGCTAACAGTAACAGAAGATAACTTTACTTCATTAAGTACACTTGCGTTTTTCTTAAGGCTCATTTGCACCAGCAGTTTCAGACGCTTAAGTCAGGTTTATCTCTAAAGTCAGGCTTGAGACGCGGATTTGTCTTGCACCAGTCAGTAAGACAAGTCGCCGTCTTAAATATCTTGTAACATTTTTTTTATTATAGTGGTTTGTGGATGTAACTTATAATTTTTTCAATTCTTTTAATATAGAGATCTTTAATGACTATCTAGAAATGCGATAACTAAAAAATAGCATTTATGTCTCTACGTCCAATAATTCTTATTTGACGATTCGAAATTGGGCGCCAACACAGGTAGAACAATTAGATGTATTCGGAACTGTGTGTTAATAAAACATACCTCCATATTGATATTCGAAATTCATGATTTGTTTAAGTTGACAAGATTTTAGCGGTAATTAGCTTTCGTGAATTTCTGTACATGTAATTTTGTATGTAATTTTTTCACCCCAAGCTAAAATAGCGTCCCTTTTCTGCCATTCTATAATTCGGTGGATGCTTTACTCTCCTGATCTATGATGGTTCATAGCGCATTTAAAGGTGGGACTAAGCGGCTCTAGGTTCCCCTTCCAAAATGAAAACTTAGTTGATATTATAAATCATGTTATAAGTAACTAATAAATGAAAGTAAATTTAGGTTTCTAGTTTAATACCCTCCCCCAACAGACAATACATTTGTGAAAAATTGAATGTTAGTTTTGCTAACTAACTCACTGTAATACCAGAAAATAATGCCCACTAAAAAATAATATGCTATCTATTTGTGCAGTGTATATATTTCATTTAACGTGTCTCTTATGTAACTAGTAAAATTATTAGGGATTGTCAAACGCACTCCAAATTACATGCGGTGACAAAAAAAAGAAAAGGTAGTGTGACCGAAACTTAATCACATACGTTTTGTATAAAAGATCTTCAGCGTATCACAAAGGCTTAAGATTTAAGTCTGCCTTAACTTGTACTTGAATATTAATATTTTTTATTTTTTTATTTTAAGCAATCATGAGATTAGATCGTGTCAAGTTGGAATTTACATAATCCAAAGTTTAATATAAATGGTACATATTTCAAAAAAACCGGAATGGTCTAATATTTCAGAACCTAATGCACCTAGATGCTTAAAATTTGGTATAATTATGTTACTGATTACGACCGATCTTATGTAAGTTTACTAGTTTTGCGGAAAATAAATAAACTTGTTTTTCAAGCTATGACAACACAGCATTTTAAATATTTTAGTACCTACTGTACTTAGGTTCACCAAGGTACCGGTTTTAGAGAAAATCAGTAAACTATATTTATTTTTAATGTATCCTTATACCTACATATTTTCATGGGTGTCCATATTCTTTGTCAATATTAATGCAAATCCATAATATCATTTCTCTATTTCATTTCTTTTTCAAGATATGAAAACAGTGATTTTTGTTTGTAAAAGTATTGTAAAAGATAAATATTTTTGTTACCCATTAAACTTAGAAATATGAAATTTTGTAAAATTGGTCATATTTTATAGGATAATGATATTCGCAATGATGTGAATTTTTTTCAGAAAATGAATAACTGTTTTTTTTTTTAAATTTTAACCCCATAGCTATATTTATGGCGCTAGATTGCTTCCGTTAACTCTAATTTAATTCGAAAACTTAAGAATGTATTTCTCTTATTTTTCAAGATATGACAACACACCTTTTTTTTGTACCGTAACTGACAAATATCTGTACATTATACACTAATTTTCCTTCACGATTTTTGCGGATTTATAATAAGAAAATACACGGTTTTATAATATGAAAATTAGTGAAGGGACTATTGGAACACAAGTAATAGAAGTATTCGATTCTGGCTTGCATTCGAATGCATTCGATTCTCAACGAAGAGTTCGAATACAAGAAATATTCGAAATCGCTAAAATTATGTAAGAAAGTATTTAAAGAAATTTGTAAATATTTAGCCCATTAGGAAAAGAAAACCATAGTATATTCTCCATTTTTGCGATGAAGACGGACCATAAAATAAAAACATACTACACCCTTGACTAATTTTATAAGTGGTCATAAATCAATTATAATTAAATATATGTTTTTTACATTTGTATTAAAAACAGGTCATTGTAACCATACTCTACTACTATACTATCAAAATCGACATACGATATCGCTAATTCTAAATTAACTGCTTCTGAGCCCTCTACCACCCTTTCGACCTTTAAACTTTTAACCAATATTTTATTTTTTAATCGTAAATGATTCTTTGTAAAATCCTTAAATGTATCAAGAATCAACAGTTCAAAATCAAACAATCCAGAGCCACACAATTTAAATTCGAAAACGAGACTTTGAAGTCATTCGAAATCTCGAGAAGTTGAATCGCTAATTGCAACATTTGGGATTTCGCGACCTCGAAACCTAAACAATTCGATTCTTTGTATTCGAATAATCATTCGATTCTAAAAAGTATATGAAACATCTATTTGACTTATGGCTTTAAAAATGTGTACAAAGTTTAGTTTATTTAAATGCAGTAAGTATTGAGATATTTAACCGTTTCGGTACATTTTCCAAGAAATCCCGTGATATCTTGAAATCAAACTAAAGTTGGCGGGGACAAACCAGAGCAATAAATTAATATAACTATAAGGTAAGCGGCTAGATAATTTCTGCATAAGCGGTAAACTTGGCATGTTTGCAGATATCATCACTGAATAGACATGACCTGATAGATAGATCCTGTGCACAGAATTAACGTATATGTAATTTTAATTAAGTAATGAATCGTTTCATAGTTCCGGTAAAATTGCTGTTGTCGTATCTAAAAAAAAGGGAAATTAAGGTTTGGTATTAAGGATTAGGATATATTAAAAAAACAAGGTTTTTTTAAATATGATATCATCATAAGTTTGGATAAGATCAACAACCGAGGTATTCCAAATTCGAAGCACCTAGCTGTCGCAAGTTCTGAGATATACTTGATTCGTTGGATTTACCCTTGCCTCATTATTCATATTCAAACGAATCAAATCAAAATTTTGTGAATTAAATAGTCAAAAAAAGAGTCCATATTTATTATGGACGTGGATATAAATATAAATAATTATTATAATTAAGTTACTATTAACTAATAACAGTACTTATCAGCAAAGATAAAATAACTGATTTGAAGATTAAACGGCACAACTACAACTTTACGGACTTTATACAAACACAAATACCAACAATATAAAATGACAATAATACGTCCTCCAAACAAATCTTTGACGTTTGAGGTTTTGACGTGAAAAGTCTGCCTGTGATAAAGTCATTGTTTAGCAAGTTCGTTTATTTAATTTAAACCTTTAACATATTTCTTGAATGTATTCATATTCCGATTTCGGAAAAATTTAGTTAAATTGTTATACTCGTTGTATGTTCTGCGAGACGTCGCCGGTTTTTTAACGTGTTATGACCTAGTGAAGTTAGAGAAAGAATGAACTAGGTTTTTTGAGAAGGTTTTAATAGATACTCTAAATTTTTGTCCTATGACAGATGCCAGAACCTTGGTCTTTTCTAAATTTATATTGAATGCTTATTTTCAGCTACAGCAGAATGAACAATTTGTTTCTTTTTAGCACACAGCTTATGTTACAATTCTATAGTTGGGTATAAAAGCCTGTCTGAATCTCTTCGAGCTCATACAGTAATCTGATATGTTGGAGTAATGGTCCCTACAAGTCTCGTGCTATTTAAAGCAAAACGCCGAAACCTAATTCCACTTTGATATGGTCATTGTCTAATTTTAAAAACCATAATGTCTTCGGTAACCAAAGCCATAGTTCTCTATTATTGTTGAGGCAAGGCGGCGAGCAAAAGCTTGATTTTTAAGTTTCACATTTTAACAAGTTATTACCAACCTAAATATTTAAAACTTTGTTTGGATACATAAAACAATGAAGTGTTACATTTTTTTAATATAAAAAAGCCAATTAGATAAAACTGTATAAAGTACACGTTTCTTAAGAGAGAACTGCACGCAAAAAATGAAAAACTAGCGACAAGGTCTAGTCAAGTTCAAGGTAAGATGAAAAGATACATACGTATTAGAAAAAACTTCCTGCACGTCCGACCTCAAAAAAATGTCTTATGTAAAGGCAATTTAAATTACATTTCGTTTAAAAATGGGTTCAAAAGGGTTCACGCGGTGCAGAAATACAAAGACATGAGTACGATTTACCATTTCAAATTTTGCAGTTACGTAGACAAAGGATTAATGCAAGGCGGTAAAGAGCCATTTTGTGTAAAAAAAATATATGCTACGGCATTTGCGTCAAAAAGTGGTGGAAAAATGGTCGAAAATGGACAAATCTACTTCTATTTTATAATTCTAGATTTGATTTTTTCATAAAAAATTGCATTTAGCGCCCAACTATACATATTTCCCTATTGAAATCACATTGAAGCTAATACATATATCTTATAGTTTTAACATAATATTGCAGCGGCGAAAGGCTTGCAAATGATCCATAATACTGTGTGCAGTTCCCTCCTAAGGAAACATGTCCATGTGGAGCGTACGTTGTAAACCCATAAAGGTGTCTAATGTTGGTTACTTTTTTAAAATATTTTTTCTTTTTTGTTTCAGTTAATTTGGGACTAAGCAGTTACTACTTTGAAGACAGACTCGGCAATAATTTATTCTTGTCTCTAATTTAATATATATATATTAGTTTTGGTAAAAGTGTCCTTCTTCTAAGTTGAAATGAAAAATTAATTAAAAGTAGGCTATTATAGCAAAGTAAATTTTCAACTTTAATTTTAGTGTTTAATTTTCTTTCTTAAAAAAGGTAGGCGACCATATTAATACAATAGTTATGCAATTACCAAAAACTTTATGTATGTACAAACATACACATAATCCCGTGACGTGACCCCGACACTGGCAATAGCCCCCATCCACCAGAGGATAAATTGGACCGATCTAACACGTACCGATTTTGTCTGTTTTTACTAGATTTTTCTGACTCGCAGACTTAGGCTATTTTCTCGCCACACAAATACTTCAAAACAGGTTTGAAAGAGTTTTAAGGTGACTATAGTATTTTTCTCGCATGAAAATGACAATAATAAATTGGTTTCTCGCGCACTCGTTTTATTTTGAAACGGGAGAGGTTGCGTTTCGAGACATTTTGAAAGTTAAATGGCACGTCCTTAGTTTACCGCAAGAATGAGCCGTTTTAAAACTGTTTGAACTTGGTTCAACTGATTTCAGCGCGAGGAAACTGTTTAATAACTGGATTGCGTTTCCTTGATTACGTCGTCTTATTCATAGGACAAATCGTTTTTAGTTTTGGTTTAGCTCGTGATCTTTTAGCTATTCTGAAGTATGTAAATGTCCTCAAACCGACGAAAAAAGAGACATTGACTCTTAAAATAAAATGTAATTTTACAATTTGGTTTATTTGATATCAATAAAGTCAGTGTGAACTGACGTATTCAAAAAAAGATTTTTATGTAAATTGAAAGTATTAATTAAGCTATAAAAATAAAAGTTAGAAAACTTACTAGAATTGATTCATTAAAAAAATATTTATACATTTATAAAAATTGCCAGCTTGCAAACTTAATCCTTAACTTTTTTAGGGGATTCTAGGAATTAGTTTTTTAGTTTCTACAAATTAATTTATTTTGTAGCTTTTGTTTCTGCAAGGTAACTAACTACTGTAAAATAAATTAATATATGCATAATTGTTAACTTTTAGTTTTACATTTTAATTTTACAAATCAAGCTAACACAAGTTACATTAAAAATAAAAAGAATCATTTTTTGACAAATTAAAATATTAAGATATTTACGATTTTTTACGCCAATCTTGGCTTTGGAGCAAACACGGCTTCTTATAAGCAAAATTAAAAATCAATAAAAAAAACTTCGTCAACATTTCAAACTTTTTACTCACTCTGTATAAGATATTCACGATTTTTACTCAGTGGTACCATAGTATTGCATTGTCACCGAATTTACATAGGTATTCCAAATTTTAGCCCAATCGGATGCCAGCAAGAGCTTTAAAAATGAATTATAAATTTTGAACCTGAAATACAGACATAAGAACAAGAAAAGCATACATATGTCCACGACGGCGACGATGCGTCTGGTCGCACCTATTATACCCGAAATGTCTTGTTAGCAATTTTGTCTAAATTCTATTCCTACTTAATTAAATACTACTTTCTTTACCTATTATGAAAATTCTATTTAAGCCAAAATATATTGAGCTGTTATTCAGAGTTAAACACTCTTCCTGCTTCAAGTTTTTTAATTTTATTTATTGTTTATCTATTCATCTATGACATTATCTTTTTCGTAATTTTATATTGTAATTACTAATAGTTTTATACAATTTTTAATAATCGATTTATTTTCAAATTCAAATTTAGAACACTTTTTGTTTTTGTTAACAGGCATGAAATATATGCTGAAGGGCGAATGCCGGCTGAACCAAAAATAAATGTATAAAATATACTTTTTTAAAAAACTTTATTATAGACTATTGAACTGAAATGTAAAACACAATTAAAATTACATAAACAAAGAACTTTTAACAATTTGAATCTTTTCTTAAAAACTTGAGGTTTTATTTCAAGTGTTGATGACTTCTCACGATTCAAGCTTTTAAGAAAATATTTAAATTTTTAAAAGTTCAATAGTTTTTAAATAAAAGCTTTTTTTAACCACTCTGTATAAGACATTCACAATTTGACACCATAATATTGTATTATTATCGGGTTTATGATGTATGACCATAATACTAAACTAAGAAGGCCTTTTTTAGTTAATTTGTGATCCACGAACCTTGACCCATTGTTATAATTATAGAATTAGCATTTTCTAGAGGCATCCAGTGCTATTAACTCAGTGGTGAGGGCAAATAACCGCTAATAATAACCGAAACAAAATGTTTCTTAATACACAAAGTTGTATTTTTTCCTTTTCCTTTTTTTGGTTTTTCTTTGTACTGACTTGATGGGTATAATCCCGTCAGTATAAAATACAACCACAGGAATATGTGTATAGTATAGTTATATCAGTAACAGGCCTCACCCCAACAACATTTTCACAGCATTTGGCTCAATTGGAACTTATTACAGACATTCACAGGAACATGCTGAAATCGGTCATTTTGAAAAAATGTACCACCGTTAGATTTCTTAATACACAATTTTTCTTTTTTTGTACTGACTTGGTATGATCCCGTCAGTACAAAATATAATCACAGGAATACTGTGAGACAACAAAAAAAAGTATATAATAATAATATAGAATTAAACTAAAAACAAATAAAAAATCCATAAATTCGCGTTTACCCACAAGTTGTCTCGTACAGAAATCCACTACACACAGATAACACATTTTATGAATGCAAATACTTGTTTGGTAATATCTTAACAAATTGTAATGAATTACAAATTATAGAATTTGTATAAAGTTATTACTATATAATTACATGCATATATAAGCTGTGTTATTTCTATATATGCAGTGCAATTCTGTACGAGGGAAGTTATGGAGAAAGGTGAATTTACCTTTTTTTTCTAAGAGTGCTTAAACGATCCAGGAATTTCTCGGACGAACTCCGGTAATTGTTATAACATTTAAAATAAACCCTCTTGGGCACCCTACACGCAGGATAAAGAAGGCGTGTGCGTCTAAAAAAATATGATAATAGTGAAAAAGAAAAAGTTCGAAATACCGGAAAATAAAAAAAAACTTATTGACCTGCCAAATTGTGATACATTAGGAGTGGAACATGGACAGTTAGTACTCAGTCCAGACATTAATTGGACACTGGCTGGTTAACTACCACAGAAGTCTGTGTATCGTGTTATCACCGCATCGATATTGGACTTTATATTTGCGGAGAGGGTAATGAAGATTGAAGCGTTAAAAATATAATATACATGTCTAACTTTTTGTATTGCAAGATTTTTCTTTTACGTTTGTAATGATAAAGAAAAAGTCATAAGTCGTCTTAATTAATTGGTGAATGTAAACAGCAGTGTTGTGTCTTACCAAAGCATGGTCAAAGTTTCGCCAAAGAGTAGATATTATTGTAAAGACCCTGGATACTCAAAAAAAAAGGAAATAACCGCAAGACAACGATATAGGTATCTTCTTCCTGTTAGGGTGCCTTACACTACAGTTTAGGCTTCACGTGTCAATCAGACACTAGATTGTCTGAAGTGTGAAGAGTGCCTTCTTCAGCGCTTTTAAATAAAGTGGCAGCGTCCGACATATTGCACCAATCTCGGATGTTACGGAGTCATAAATGTTGTTTTGCGGCCTGACCTCTTCTTCCGTCAATTTTTCCCAGCAGGATGGTTCGTACCGCGGTTCTCTTAAGATGTACCCTACTTAGGAAGTCTTTCTTTGCTTCACGATGTCGAACAATAAAATTGTCGATCGGTATGTGCTCACCTTAGAACTTCTTCGTTGGTTATATGATCCATCCAAGATATTTTAAAATTCTTCTCATGTACCACATCTCGAAAGCTTCAATTCTATTGAGGGACTTGACTTAAAGTGACCAGGTTTCTACTCCATACAATAATATTGGCCATATATCATCACTTGTAAACGAAGACTGTGAGGAACCCCCCGACACAGAAGGAAGTTATTAAACTTAACAAAGGTATTTCGGGCCATGCCTATTCTAGTTTTAATCTCTTCGCGGTTAAGTATAGATCCTAGATATTTGAATTTGTTCATTGTGTGTCGTGAGATTGTCCACTTACTATCATTAACTTGGTTTTGCTGATATTGATTCTAAGGCCATATTCCTTTCCCCTTTGGTTGATAGAGTTTATAGTTATTTGTAAGTTCTGGATATTATCGGTTCGAATCGCAGTATCATTTGCATATCGCAGATTGTTGATTAGATTAAAATGCCGTTGACTTTTATTCCAGTCTATTGATCTTCAAATGCGAGCTTGAGGATCAATAAACTTCTTAACGTATAAATTGAACAGGAGTGGTGATAGTATGCAGCCTTGACGAACTCCATTCGGTATTTCGATGTTACGTGACCTGTTTTATCCTTACACTTTTGATATATTCTTTTGTAGATTATTTTGAGAAAAGCTTTAAGTACATGGCTCATAAGGCCAGTGGCGGATTTAGACGTTTGGGGGCCTGAATCATTATCAATCAATAAGAGACCTTTTGTAATAACAACATTTTTTATTTCTTACTTACTTAAGTACAAGTAAAAAAACAAGATTTAAAATGAATAAGAAAACATATACAAAACTAAAAATATAATTTTCGTCGTTTAACTGGGATCGACCGAGTTCTGAGCAGCAATATATTTCTTGTGGAATATATGATTAGTTTGCTGTTGTTTACTTGCTTTTAGAATTTAAAAAAGAATCACGAAACTATGTGTATAGACAATGTTTTTTGAATAATGGGACCCCTTTCGTTCGGGGACTTGACGCTGCGCCATCAACGTCATTATAGATCCGCCTCTACATATGGCTGATTAGTCGGTGTTCCTTACATCTTTTAGTATTTGGTATTCGGTTTTTAGAACGCAGTACACTCTCCCACATACGGGTTCAAAATGTAATTATTATATCAGTGGCGGCTCCTCCATTGGGTCAAATGGTCAATGACATATTTCCATAATTTATATATTTTTTAAATTTGGAAATTCCTTCTATTATTCTAAGTGAATAAACTCGTTGGCCGTTCTCTTAATTCCGCGACACACTATCGATGCCTCGCACCGCTAGTATGGGTTATCTGTGCCGCTATCTCCGGAGAGGTTTCTTTTTATTTGAAATCGATCACGGCTGGCGGCTTGAGTTGACCTCGTGATTATAAACGGAGGCGAGTTTTTCCCAAGTGTGCCCGATTAAATTCGCATAAAGACGCATAGGTAATATAAGGCTTACGTTGGCAAAGTTTGGGTCAACAGCTGCACCGAGGAAACTTAAATATTTTTGTCAGTTGATGTGTTTAATGTGTATTATGTGATTGTGGTTACGATTGCGTATTTTTATAGATTTTATTTTGAAGATTACATTTTGTTTGCTGATTTTGCGGTTTAAATTAATGTTTCAAAGAAAGGTAACCACAGTGTTTTAAAATATTAAGACTTTATAATCCGTTTTCAATTATTTTGACAAGCTGAACTTTGAGAAACGGCTCGAATTTAAGACCAGTAGTCGACCTTTGCCCAAATTTAAAATTCAGCAAACAAGTAAAGACAAAAACAAAGAAGTAAATCGTTAATTTCCTAGAAATATGTACGATTTATGTGCCTGGACATGCGGTTGCGAAGTAACAAAGGCATTTTATTGTTTCGTGTGTCTGATTTTTTCAGATGACTCTTTGTGGTTTATATGTATTGAACCCCCTGAAAAGTTGACCACGAGCCGCCTTTGTATTATATGAAGTATTTACCGTTTTTGACAATGGAGAGTACAGGGTTATTGGTTATCAATGCACCACTCCTTTAACTTTTATAAAATTAGTTTTAAAACAAAATGTTTTATATATAAGTTGTAGTTAGTAAACTGTTTTTTTTGTATGGAAACTATATAGAGATTGAGATAACAACGCGTATTGATCCAAAGTTATGTTTTTGTAAATTGAAAGCCCTGTATATGTCCATCAAATGGGTCTCTTCTTGCTGATTATAAATATAATAAGTTTGATAATTTTAACTTCAAAAGCACCCGAGAAATTTGACAAGAAAGTCACGAACACAGTGAGCTCTAACAAGGATATTTATTAGTAAAATTAGCGAAAAAACCCGAATATGCACTTTTGTTTAGTAACTTATTATATTTATATCTCGCATTAGTATCTTTCATACATTTATAATCCACTTACATTTAAATCATAGCTCATTTACATTTTAGAAAAGTTCGTTTTTCCAAAAAGCACAAATTTCAATATACCTTTGAATTTTATCTTCGATGGGTATTACTACTAGGTACCAATCAAAGATTTTCCACCCGGCGCATCAACTTCCAGCGGGCGTAAGACAATTTTTAAAGGCAAGGAGGTCGAGTAGTACCTCGTTTTAAATTCTCTTTTTAACGCCACCTATTTGATTTATTGGGTAGTATAGGGTGTGGTAACCGCCCAAATGAGGTAAGAGCATTTACAGTTATTAAATTGCGCCGCATATTCCAGCCACCTATTTATTTTGCCAGTAGCCAACATCCGCGAACCTTATTTCAAGTTTAAAACTGCTACGGCAGCCGAACAGTGCAATAGCTACTCTTGTACAACTAGGATGTCGTTATAATTTTTGATCAAATTACGCGCAATAAAAAGTGATCGACTTAGGGGCAATATTTTTGGGTAAGTATAAATTGTTTTAGATATCAAAGTGGTTATTTTGACGTGCTTTTACATAGTAAATCTTGTTATCCTTAATTCTAACCTTTTATCTTGAAATTCGGGGGATGTGCACTTGCTCCTTGGGGTAAGTGCATATAGATATGCTCTTACTCCGAATTTTTATTTACAGATTATTTAAAAAATGCCGCGGAAATACATCAGGAAAAATAATCGAGGGGCATCCTACAGTCAAGTAACGCTTTGGCAGATATAAGGCCAGCAGCTATAAGGTTAAAAAAATCTGCAGTAATGTATAATATCCTGCTATCAACCATAAGAGACCACCTTAAAAGAAGACGTGGTTTAAAAAGCTCGACCTTTGGCAGATCCCCTGTAACGTCACCAGAACAAGAAAACACACTTGCAAATGGTTTAAAGAACATGGAGGGTTGGGGGTTTGGTCTAAGCCGAGCTGAAGTTTTTCATATTGAAAAAGCGTTTATTGAGAGAAAAAGTATAAAAATTCCGGCCACAATTATTAATATACGATGATCATGCATGTCACTCAACGGGTTATTGAATAAGTGAATAGTCAAAATATAACTATCCTAAAGTTGCCTCCCCATGCATCTTATTTACTCCAACCGCTTGACTGTCGATGTTTAAGCCCTTAAAAGATAAATGGGATGCTAAATTAGTTTTAACATTGTAAAATTATCAAAAGCTGGATTTTCTACCACGGTGCAAAGCTCGTGGTTGGAGCTAAACAGCCAAACGGTAATTAATGGTTTCAAAAAAGCGGGCATCTGTCCGTTCAACTCTAAAGTCATTCCCGCAAATATGTTTGATCCGGAATGTCTAAGCGATGGTAACAAAAACACAGTCTGAAAATCTTCAATCCAAAACAAGTGCCATAATTCTTCCTACCGTACTTCAACCGAAGAATCTCAAGTGCAACATCCATTCACTTCTTCTACGGGTGCACTAAAAAACCATGCGACCAAAAAAACCTTGCGACATTACATTGGACTTATAATAGAAAATACCCAAGATGAGTGGAAGGTAAAGTTTACTAGTTCTTCTAAAGGAGGGTTTGTTTGACCTCAGGAAAACGATGACAATTTTGTAAAAATATTATCTCAGCCAAAAACAGATAGACGTGGGAGATAATAATTTTTCGCACAAAATTTGATGGATTGGCAAATTTAGCATAGAAAAATATTTTTTAAGTACTTAAGCTTCTTTTGTTTATATTGTTTATTTGTTTATAAGTATGTAGGCAAATCATGCTTTTTGTCGAAGTTTTATGTTCTTGGATATTTTAATATTTTGAAAACCTCAGTGTAGTTTTTGTACTTTTTTAAAATAAAGATTTGCTTTAGAATGCCACGACCTTTTTGAAATAACAGAAATAACATTTTGTTAAAATAAAATTCATTAAAAATGGAAAGCTCATACACCATTTTTAGATAATTGTAGCTTTAATACGGTTAATTGTAGAATTTTTTTAACGAAAATTTAGCGAAAATACGAAATAAGTTTTTCTTGCCCCTATAACTCTTTAATCTGACTTCAATAACAAATGCCAGTCGAACGTGTACTTTCCCCTTTTGTGTGGGGTAAGAGCACACATAGTTAAAAAAAAATAAGGGGCAATTAAAAACCACGTGTTATTTTGCGGTAAAATTTGTAATATTTCAAGATGAATTAATCAGTTGGCTTTTAAGACCACTTTTGATTTATTCAAAATATATAGTAATTATGTCCCCATAAAGTTCAATTAGGTAAAAATAGGGGTGCAATCACCTCACTTCACCTTACTCATAAATCGTACTGGAAACTTAAAAGATATAGTTGCTAGTTCGCATAAAAAGCCTTACAATTACGAATCGGTTCTGATTTGGTTAATAAAGTAATAAAATTGTATTATTAAAACTTAAAAGAAGTCATGCTGAAATCGTCAAAGAATTCTTAAGTGAGTTTTCTGCTGAGCACAGAGAAGTACACATTTTTGTAAATTTAATAAAAAAATTACTTTTCGTCATATCACATATATAGCCACTGAAGTGTGAGTATGTATTAGAGTTAGTGGTCAAATTTGCAGTGACTGAATCAGCAGGTTA
Organism: Kuschelorhynchus macadamiae; assembly: GCA_030620095.1. Taxonomy (NCBI): domain Eukaryota; kingdom Metazoa; phylum Arthropoda; class Insecta; order Coleoptera; family Curculionidae; genus Kuschelorhynchus; species Kuschelorhynchus macadamiae. Next base: position 148,669 of record JAUTXW010002270.1, on the reverse strand, counting down.
GAGTCATATTACCGTTAATCCACCATTAAGTATTAGGAAGTGTACAGCGATGTCAGGGACAACCCAAAGTAGCATTCACGTAATGTTAAAGTCTAGGAGTCTCATCAAAAACTGATTATACTTTGAATAGATAGTCTATCAGGTAGTTTTATAAATTCGCCACATTTAATCGCCTGTGTCGGCGTTTAATCTTAGAATTAGAGCAAATACAAAATGTATTGAATCGTCTATTCAGAGTATTATCCGTCTTTCGTTTCATCTATATAAAATTGAAGTTGCACTCGAAATAATGATTACTAGGATATACTCTTGCAATTCTGTAGCGTCTCGAAATGATAATTGGCAATTCGAATTTTATCTTTAATTTATGCTTTTGGATGAATGTATATTTTTCCTTCATGGAAAGGTGAAAAGTTACAACGGCCGATAGTGATTAGCTAAAATAAATTCAAGAATTAGATACAATAATAATTAAAAACAATGAACATTATTAAGGAAATCAGGTTGTACTTCAACAAAATACGGTTCCTTCGCACTATGACTTACGTGTGGGGCGGTATATCGACGTAATATTCGTCTATTCAATGGCCCGCACGATCAACGGATTTGTCCCCATTGTATTGCTTTCTGTAAAGACACCTCAAAACTAAAATTTATAATATTTCGTCTGATTAATTGGATGTGTTATAACAATGAATTTGAATATGAGCACTACAGCTAACAATATTTTATTTAATTTATGGAAGCCAGTGGTAGCCAATTTCAACATCTAATAAATAAATATTTACGGTGCGGTCCGCATTTTATTTATTACATTTAAAATACGTAACGTAAACAATAAATCATCCTTCCTAACAAACGTACCTTGGGAAATAAGAAATTTAATAATGCCAATCTAAATTTATCCAGTCTTCACAACTGCCGGCAGCCTTCTTGAAATCGGCTTAAAAATGTAAATACAAAGCCATTTCACTATCAGTTGCATATGTGTTTAGAGTTGTTAGAGGAAAGTTGAAGTTGTTTAGTAATAATTGCCTACATTAGGTTTTGTTATAAATATTGATTGCTAACGAATGTTAATTGTAAATTTCAGTATTCCAGACATGAACTATTATAAATAGTATCTCTTCTTCAACCTTAATTTATAACAGTTGCCTAAATTTGTCGAAAAAATTAACTTCTGACAAAATGGTTTGCGCAGGTGCACATACGATAATTTTGGTAACATATTTTGTAGAAGCTTTGCTTTTCGGCCATCACTATTCTTATCATCACTTACGTATATACCTAACCTTTTATTTCACTGGACATGTGATACATATACGCGGTCTAATAACCTTTAAAGTTTGTATGGGGATTTTAGATTATCGTGACAAACACGACAAAGACAAAACGATTGCTAACACCAAAATGTATTTAAGGTATGAACAAATCAAAGTTTTCTTCGTCGCCTCGGTCCTGCTTGCATATTTAACAACAGTTCCACTTTAATTACTTGTATAACTGCGACAGTATGTCATAGAGCTCGCCAGATAAACCTGATTTTATTGAAATGTTTAGTTTTTTTTGTCAATTAAACAGATAAAGCCGTCCTAGATAATACAATATGAACTTCTTTTCTACACAAGTTGTAAAGTTAGTTAAAACAACATTGTTAAAAGTTTAAATATGTGAATTCCATGAATTGTAGTTTTCTTATTTTACATTGAGTGTTTTTGTTCGAATTTTGTAATGTATTTTTTATCCACTTGCACACAGTCGATTAAATTCAAATTTGGCATGCGGACCCAGTTCACAAAAAATGAATATGGGGGACAAGCATTACGATTGTTATCAGTGGGGTATTTAGAATGCCTTTCTAGGGGTGGAGGGGGAGAACAATTATATCATTTAGGGTTTCGGTTAGTACTTAGTTCTGGGAGGGGGGGCTACTCCTTTTGCCCCCCCCCCCTAAACTCGCCACTGATTGTTATTATTGTTATATTATATTTAGAACAGGAGCGAGATACGTCAATTTTTTTGCGTATACATTTTATTTCCACTATACAGGGAATGAGGCAGCCTCCTGAAACGAAAAAAAAAAAAATCAAAAAACGGTGAAATAGTTGAAATATTTTATTTTGTACATAAAACATTTTTTTCAATTGTACAGGGTAGCCGTAACAACCCAGGAAACAGCGCCCATGGAAACGAAAACAGGGAAACGTCAAATTTATTTTATCATTTTGTCTATAAAAACTTTTTTTCCCACTATATAGAGTAGCTCTAAGAGGATGAAGTAGATCCCGCAAAGTGAAAAAAAAAGTTCAAAAATGTTAAACTTTTTTGACAACGTGAACATTTCACATTTCTTTTATTTTTAGTTCCCTCGTAAAAGGCAAGTATTGTAAATGTGAAAAAATCACCCTCCCAAATTTTTTCAGATCTATATTCAATCATTATTATAAAAATTATTACTAAAGCTACTTATCTAGTTTATCTCAAATTTTGCACAAAAATCAAGTATTATGTAAGAATCAACTGGAGAAATTATAATATGAGGGTGAAACAAAATGGAGGTTTAATAAAATATTCATTAAACAAATTTTGTATAATATTTAATTGTGGTGAGAGATGAACTGGTAAAATTGTGGTAAGAATTGAAGACGCCGAAAGAAAATGACGGTCAAATAAAATGCTTGTATCACAAACAAAAAATCCCCCTCCTAAGATTTACATATCTTCACGTTTGAGTGTCCTTAGATGCCAAAAAATATATTTTCTCAATTCCGTCGGTCTGTCGTTCACGGCATAGCTTAAAAACTATTCACTCAATTGACCTCAAATTTTGGTCAAAAATTAAGGGTCATATGGAGATGACCTGGTCATATTTTGGAAAACATACAATATGGCGGAACAAATATTACTAAAATAACTAATTATGTAGTTTCCCTCAGATTTTTCACAACAATCAAGATAGCAAAACAAAATGGCGGCCTAATAAAATCTAATCTGGCTGACCAAATTTTAGACACAAATTAAAGGTTATACGGATATCACCTAGTTACATGTTGGTAAAAATCTAATATAATCGAAATAAAATGGCGGCCTAGTGAAATGCTAAAAAAAATATTACAAAAAAATACTTATCCAATTTATCTGCCGCACAAAAACCAAGTATTATTAAAAAATTAACTGGTAAAATTTTGGTATGAATCCAATATAGCAAAACAAGATGGCGGCGTAATAAAATATTTTAAAAATTAGCCTTAAAAAATTACTTATTAGATTGATTTCAAATTGTATGAAAGTATTAAATCTGAGATAAACTCGTAACTTCACGGTTGATGTACGAATTCAAGATGCGAAACAAAAAAACTTCTTATTCAATTAATTTAAATTTTGCCGAAAAATCAAATGTGATATAGAGATAATCTGCTAGGAATTCAACATGACGGAACAAAATGGCGGTGTATGTAAAAACTACTTATTCAATTTATTTTAAATTATACACAAAATCAAGTGTGGCATAGGTAGAGAGTGGCAAAATATTGGTAGAAATCCAATTTGGTGGAACAAGACAGTGCCCAATATAAATGTTTGAAAAATACACTGTCACACTTCATTATTCCTAATAAAATGAAAGATTCATAACGAGGGAAGTTCCGGGTAAAGGAAATTTACTTTATAAATTTTATTATTTTATTTTATAAATTTTTGCATATATACCCAATACAATTACTCTAAAGGGGCGAACCAGCTCCCTAAATATAATATTTTAATTTCACTTGTAAGTTTTGTTTAATTTGTTTTTTAATTTTGTTCTAATTATTTGTTTTGAATACTTCTATACGTTTGTGTCTGTTTGTAACTCACACGTGACTTTGATACTTATTGCATAAGGTTGACTTATAGGTTCGATGTATTTGGCCCTGACTTCACTTGCCCAAACCTACATTACACATAACCGTCACTGGCGCTAACAGTCGAAATCCCGACACATTGGATTGCATGGAATTGGTCGTTGGCCTTAACCGTCGAAATACATAAACATGCACGCCAATGACGTAGAAACTTCTGTCACTGTTGCCAAAGGGCATTATTGTTCAAATAAAGTACGTATTTCCGACAATATTAGTAATATTCTTTTTTTATTTATATTTGATAACATGTTATTAATATTCCTGAATAATAGTTTAAATGTTCGCAAAGAATTAACTAGTTTATAAAAATAGCAAATAGCTACGTATTAATTCTACTGCAGCCGTATCAGTGTTAGGATACAATAAAATAAGTTTTACTAACATGATGAAAAATGCCTGTAAATTGTTAGTCGGTTCGGTTGTGAAACGTGCAGAAATAATATGCAAGCTTTTACTGTATTTCCGATATGTCCTGAATTCTCGGTTTTTCGCCCATTTAAATGCAATTTCAAGAACGAGATTACTAGAAAGTTAGATTCAGCAATTTAAAGGGACTATCAATATTAGGACAGCAGAAAGTATATTGTAATGTACAAATTTCATATTGGTAAGACACCTAGATTCTTTTTTTGCGTATACATCTATTTTCTTAAATGTTCCTCTTCGGATTTTCTACAATCTATCGGTTTTTTAATGTATAGTGCACACTAAATGTTAGTTAAAAGAAAAACCTCGACAAAAACATTTGTATTCCGTTGATAACATGATTATGATATATAGTTGTGTTTGCATTTTTAGGAAAACCAAGTAAATTCATGGATGTATCATCCACAGTGGTCTCCATCTTGGCAAATCGGGGTATGAATCTCAGGCAAGAATAAAAATGAAAATCAGCTTTGCTTATAAAATTATGAGTAGATAGACAAAGCAGTGAGGAATGGTTCCATGGTCCATCTGAGCATAACTATAGAACTGCTGAGGTAATTCATATGTCACAATAATTAGATATTTTAATAATGAGGCATTTTTCCTTTTCAAAATATTTTCTTCTTACAAAGATAACTTTTAGAAAATTTGTTAAATAGGTAGCAAAATAAAGTGCTTTGAAGATTTATTTCACATGAAGAGATCCAGATACTTATCATTTTTAAAAAGATAACTATTACTCTCATACAGGGCCGTGCTTACCCTAGACTTGGCCTGGGACAAATTTATTTGGGTCAGTATTTTCAAAAAAGGCAACCTATTTTGTTAATGTTTACAAAATTTTAAACACTTGTGTCTTCGATGTTGGAATACCCCTCGGAAACCCTAAGGTATTTTGATGTTCTCTATTTCTTGAGTGATCTAAATGAACAGTTCATTCATACTAGGCTCTACACATAAGCAGGACGTAATCTGTATATAAAAGTTAACATAATCATCTGGGGAACAGAATTCTCTTTCAATAAGAATTTTTTGGTTTACTTTTATGCTTTGAATACATTTTATTTTTAATGGTAATATATATAATTTTATACATCCGACTAGAGGATCCTTATGAAATAAAGAAATTTGGTGAAGTGTCATAACCAAATCATTCCTACCCCTGTGTTGATATTATTGGAGATATCCCTATTTCTAGAAATTATGTTTCCGTTGTTTAAAAAATACATTATTTATACACTGAACGAAAGCATCTTGAAAAGAGTTGATACTGTTGAAGACTTGGGAGTGCTATTGAATTCCAAATTTACTTTTGCCAAACACATAGATAATATCACGAATAGGGCAATAAAACTATTAGGCTTTATTTTAATACGTCTTTGACCTTTCAGCAATGTGTATGTTCTAATAGAGTATTTTGTACTGTGCCATCTGGACTCGTGTAATTTATTTAAAATTCTTAACAATTTTATTAAGTCACCTTCTCTGTTATGTAAAATAAACTTTCATGTTTCTGTCAGATCAACAAGACAGGAGTCATTATTTCAGACTAAGTTCCACAGAATTTGATAGGTTGCACTTTGATTTTGTAATTTGTTAAGTCTAAAAATGTTAATGGCTATTTTCTGTTCATACATTTTTATTTATTTGAAAAAAAGCAAACATGGTTTTTTACAAAAACAGAAAAAAATACACAAACAAAAAGGAAGTGTTATGATAATTAAAATCATTTAAATTTTCCTCTACACTCTACAAGGTTTTCTATGAGATGCATAAGAATTTATTTATTGCACAAATATAATTGAAATTTTAATGTAACTTAAATTCTTTATTGTCTTCGATCTTATTTACAAATCTGATTTAGATATTGAATTAAATTTGCTTATATAAGTAAAAATATTGAGCTCAATTAAAATGTTAAATGAATGGAAAGAGCAATGGTATGTGATTGTCTTGTATGACCAGTTTGGATGAAATAGGGAATATTCAGAATGTTACGGAGTGGTCTCATAGCAAACATATTAAATATATCGGAATGCAATCTATATCGCGTTCACCATATTGCCAGAAAAAAGTATGCATGTTAATATGGTGATTGTGGCAAAATTTCATATGCAATGGACTCAGGGAGTCTAAAATTTTAACCTAAGTTTAGGCCTTATAACTTGAAACTTTGTATAAAGAAAACTAACAAGGATGAAATAAAAAAATAAAAATTACTAAATCAATATAATAAACAACAAAAAGTAAACAATAATATTTTATTCCCATATATGTAGGTACTCATTGTATAAATGTCTGTTTATGATTAAGTTATTAAGAATTAGTTTGAAGATGACTTCATAAAGTCAAATTTTCAATGTGGAATCAAATATCAAATTTTTACTTTTTAGTGTTTTTTTTAAGTCCGTTCTATTTTTTATAAAAAATTCTGTTTGGATAACAACGCTTTCTGAAGTAGATATTGTGAAGTAACTCCCCAGAATCCCATACCCTGTGTCTGTGAAGTCAAAGCCAAACTTGTTTTTAATTACCTAATCACAAAAATATAATTATGTAATGAGTGTTTGGTTTTACTATCTCTATTCCTTTGGTGACTAAAAATTTCCAGATGGAATATAATATTATTTTCCAATTTTAGGTGCATTTTTTGAAGTTGGTTTTATTTTTTTATACATTTTTTTATTTCATCCTTTTTAGTTCTATTTATATGAGTTTTATTTTAAAAGTCATATTTAACAAATAACTGTATATAATATCTATGTAAATTCCAAAAAATAAAATGGTGAACGCTTTTTTTACGATGAATAAATATTTAATATAGCGTCATACTTTTTTACAATATGCTAGCTGTGGGACCACTCGGGCAATATCCCGAATATTCCCTGAAAAGTTCATCGAAATTGTTGAAACCATCGCTGTACATACATAAAAAAAATGCATAGGGTGAAATTGATAACCTCCTTTTTTGAAGTCTGTTAAAAGTTGCATTAATATTTGTGACATGGCAAGCTAAACAAAATAAAGGAAATGCCTGTAGATCCACCATTTTTTGTCCAATTGTAAATATTTAAAAACTGACATTCATAGAATTTAAAGTTTTATCGGAATGTAAAAATGCATAGATGGCACAATTTCTGATAATTTATAACATGTGTAAGATAAAGCTGGAATATACTTCTACAATTATTTAAATATAATATGTAGCTTTTTTTCGTTTTCTTTTTAACATTCAAATAGCATAACTTCACCAGTCCTGTTCGAAGTAGTGCCATATCTATTTCATTCATTTCTTTTTTTTTAATAAGTGTAAATGTTTTTGAAAGTAATTAGGATTTTTCTCTATTTTTAGTATGCCCAAGGATGACCATTATGTAATAAGATCACCAACAAGATGTAAGCTCTAGAAAGTAAGAAAATGATATCATCTTGGACTGTGTCATTAGTTAAAATCTGGCCTTCTTACCAACTACACCGATTCAGTTATTGTCAGGGGCGAGGCAAGTGAAAACAACCCCTTTGTGAGTTGAGAAAATTGATTACATCATAAGAAGATAATATTTGCTGTTTTGTATTTTAAATAAAATTTATGTTTAATATAATCTTAGGTTTAGATTTATTCTGAAAATAAGCTATATAAGGACTCATTCACCATTTTGTGAATTAGGTTTTATTTATGCATTTACAATGTGTCGGACTTATCTATGAATAGACTTTTATTTCTTAAAACTTTTTATTTCTTTAAACTTTTTATTGCTTTATTTCCTAGCCGTAACATTACACGCAAATAATCTATGCTAATTTAATTAAAATTTGGATGATTAATTGAATAAATTAGTTTTCTTTACATTAAGAGTCAGTTTAAAATTATCCAAAAACCATTTAACCTTATTTATGTCCTTAATTAATAAATCCTACACTTCTTCCCATGTATTACTGGGGAAAATCAAAATGGAGTCATCAGCATAGGCAACCACTTTACCCTCTTGTGCCAAGATTACAATGAGTGTTGATATATATGTTTAAAAGCACAGGACCCAGCACTGTACCTTGTGGTACTCCAATTTTGATTTCTTTAGGCTGACTCAAAGCTCCTACTTTAACATAATTAGATACATTTTGAAAACATTCAACATGGATCCTCCACATCATATAGCCATCCACAATGTCCAGTAGCATAGCCTGAGGGATTGTGTCAAATGCCTCACAATAATTAGAAACGTACACAGATACAAATATTTGTTATTAAATACACAAAATGATTTAAAGTATATCATTTTTTAAAATATAGCTATTATTATTACATCCAGGGTTAGGCCAACTCCAGACTGGACTCAGAAAAAATTCATACAAACTCTACATAAACTTAATTAAAGTTGTCATAGCAAAAATACAGTTGTCTGTATTTTAAAAACAAGACAATTTATCTTGTTAATCTTTTCAGAATTTGAAAAAACACCCAGTATACATAGAAAATAATGGATTAAAAATCTACAACTTCTGCGTTTACCAATGTTTTCTACCCGTTTCAACAAAAAAGTTAAATGGAGGTTTAATTTATGATCAATCAAAATTCGTATGCAATCATAAAACGATTACTTCATTTTGAAGTATTTAAGATTTTTGTATAATTATATAATATGATTTGTTCTTAAATTCCAATGCGATTTGGTTATATATCCTTGGCACAATTTACTATGAGTTTATTTTGACAAATAATGACATTATGCCAAAGTCAGTTAAATAAGATATTGTTTAAACTAGATTTTTCTCAATTAAAAATTATTTTATTTAGTCAGACATTAAACAAAACACTACAGGTATTATAAGGGATAATGCTTTTAGTCAATGTCTATCCCTCTTGAAACACTGTCTCAACCTTAGGTATTATTAGCCTTATAATATGATACCTTATATGTACAGCTGATAATTGTGATATGCCGGAATCTATATATAAAGCTATTGTAGGATACCCTTTTACTGGTTTGGAACTATTTATTTAGAAAACTTAACATTTACTTGAATAAAGATTCTAAAAGATACTCCATAATTTTTTTTAACAATACGCAGTCTTATAAGTTTGGCGGCCAGTTCCTAACAGATGGTAAAGTCAACTATAAGATATTTTTAGGAAATTCTATAAGATTAGGTTATAAAAGTTTGTATTTTAAAACTTAATTGATAAAATAATTTACAAGATCTAAGCTACTTTATACCAGTTAATATAAATTAATTGAAGATATCTTCGAAAGACTTGTGTCATTTATAATTATATCAAGTACCTAGCTTTTTCCTAAACCATACTTAGATTTTAAAAAAATTGAAGGTGTGATGTGCGATATCTGGCATACTTACTAAATTAACTCATTACTGAATTGTGTATACCAACTCGAGAAAATATATAAATAGGCCACAGTTAATATTTTTAAAATATGGAGAAATTATTTAAGTTTCTAAACTTTAGCTATATATCTTTAATCAATATACAAAATATGTGTTCCACTTTACAGCAATAAAAAAATTTATTCGACAGAATTAAAAATAAAGTTGACACTACATTTATCATATGGTGTATCTTTTTTAATTCTCAAACTAAACACTTTCTCAGCAACAGTAATTATAAATGAACCACTTTATGTGACAAGCATATTCAGTAAATTTAAAGGTGCAGAATTTGAAGCTTCCATATAATAAAGAGGCCCAATTATTACATTGATGGAATGGGCTATAATTGGGGCTATATGACACTCGGATCAATACACGTAACTAAAGTCTTTTCTTTCTTCCTATGCAAACAGGGCAACAAAGAGTACTGAAGTATGACTATAATATACACTTCACTAATATCTGCAATGCACATATGAGCAGAACTAACTTCCTAGGCCATGTCTACGATACCTATATGAAACATCAAGAAGACTTGCATTGGTCCTAAAACAAATTACAATTAATAAAGTACCTGCATGAATAATAAGCTTAGGCAAAATCATTAACAATCTTATAAAACACTAATCAACATGTGACTGATAAAAACTGATTTTTAGATAGGTATTTGCTTAGGATCAGGATAAAAAATTAAACACTAAAAAAAGTTGAAATTGTGTGTCTCAAAAAGCTCACAAAACAAATTAGTTAAAGGATATATGTTCAAACTTCAAGGCTTTTGTGGATTTTTATATGATCTTTTGAGTAAAACTTTATTTTATCTTTAGGTAGGGAACAACATTTACATTAATAACAGATGGGGACTCAATCCGACATACTAACAAATAAGATTATCTTACATACCCAGTATAAAAGTAGAAGGTTTAAAATCATCTGAATGCAAATAAGTAATAACCTCTTCCTGAGCTTTCCAACAATTTTTTTTTCAATATTCAATCTCCATTATTCCATTAAATAAAAATTATCCTGTGATAAACAAATACTTTATAATAAACAAAAAAAAAACAGTCAAAATATTTTCACTTCAAAGTTAGAATGCAGGCAAATATGCTAACATCATTTTTTCATGGTGTGGTTTTGATTAACAATGAATAAACAGTATATTTATTTTTATCAATAAAACTTGACAACAGCAGGCCTATTTAAAGAATTTTTAGCCAGTAGCGTAGCTCGCCAATTCGGTATTTAAAGTGTCGGGCTAGCGCCGCATTCCACACATTCCAATCTGTCGAGATTTCGACTGGTAGGGCCAGTGAAGTTTCCGTCCACTAACTGTTCGGACCGGTGTAGTTTAGGGGAAAATACGCACTACCGACTTATATATTTTAGGAGATAAGCATATTTTTTCTGTATTTATATTTATAATACTACATTATTGGTTTGCTTCTTATTTGTATGTCATTCTTTTCCAACTTTGTCAATAAGATTTGGTAGTGCGCATTTTCCCCTAAACTACACCGGCCCAAACAGTTAGTGGACCGAAACTTCACTGGCCCTAACAGTCGAAATCCCGACAGATTGGAATGTGTGGAATGCGACGCTAGCCCGACACTTTAAATAGCGAATTGGCGAGCTACGCTACTGGCTAAAAATTCTTTAAATGGGCTTGCTGTGTTGTCAAGTTTTATTGATAAAAATAAATATATTGTTTATTCATTGTTAATCAAAACCACACCACGAAAAAATGATGTTAGCGTATTTGCCTGCATTCTAACTTTGAAGTGAAAATATTTTGACTGTTTTTTTTTGTTTATTATAAAGTATATTTGTTTATCACAGGATAATTTCTACTTAATGGAATAATGGAGATTGTATACTGAACAAAAATTGTTGGAAAGCCCAGGAAGAGGTTATTACTTGTTTGCATTCAGATGATTTTAAACCTTCTACTTTTAAACTGGGTATGTAAGATAATCTTATTTGTTAGTATATAGGATTGAGTCCCCATCTGTTATTAATGTGGATGTTGTTCCCTACCTAAAGATAAAGTTTTACTCAGAAGACCATATAAAAATCCACAAAAGCCTTGAAGCTTGAACATATATCTTTTAACTAATTTGTTTTCTGAGCTTTTTGAGACACACAATTTCAACTTTTTTTTATCCTGATCCTAAGCAAATACCTATCTAAAAATCAGTTTTTATCGGTCACACACTGATTAGTGTTTTATAAGATTGTTAACGATTTTGCCTAAGCTTGTTATTCATGCAGGTACTTTATTAATTTTAATTTGTTTTAGGACCAATGCAAGTCTTCTTGATGTTTCATATAGGTATAGTAGACAAGGCTTAGGAAGTTAGTTCTGCTGATATATGCATTGCAGATATTAGTGACGTGTATATTATAGTCATACTTCAGTACTCTTTGTTGCCCTGTTTGCATAGGAAGAAAGAAAAGACTTTACGTGTATTGATCCGAGTGTCATATAGCCCCAATTATAGCCCATTCCATCAATGTAATAATTGGGCCTCTTTATTATATGGAAGCTTCAAATTCTGCACCTTTAAATTTACTGAATATGCTAGTCACATAAAGTGGTTCATTTATAATTAAATAATAATATAACTGTTGCTGAGAAAGTGTGTAGTCTGAGAATTAAAAAAGATGCACCATATGATAAATGTAGTGTCAACTTTATTTTTAATTCTATGTTGAATAAATTTTTTTATTGCTGTAAAGTGTCTCACATATTTTGTATATTGATTAAAGATATATAGCTAAAGTCTAATAAAATTTCAATAATATTTCCCCATATTTTAAAAATATTAACTATGGCCTATTTATATATTTTCTCGAGTTGGTATACACAATTCAGTGATAAGTTAATTTAGTAAGTATGCCAGACATCGCACATCACACCTTCAATTTTTTTTTAAATCTAAGTATGGTTTAGTTAGGTACATGATATAATTATAAATGACAAAATTCTTTCGAAGATATCCTCAATTAATTTATTCATGCTTTCAGATTCTTAGGTTTATTAACTGGTATAAAGTAGTTTAGATCTTGTAAATTATTTTATCAATTAACTTTTAAAATACAAACTTTTATAGCCTAATCTTATAGAATTTCCTAAAAATATCTTATTGTTGACTTTACCATATGTTGGGAACTGGCCGCCAAACTTTTAAGACTGCGTATTGTTAAAAAAAATTATGGAGTATTTTTTAGAATCTTTATTCAAGTAAATGTAGAGTTTTCAAAATAAATAGTTCCAAACCAGTAAAAAGGTATCATACAATAGCTTTATATATAGATTCCGGCATATCACAATTATCAGCTGTACATATAAGGTAGCATATTATAAGGCTAATAATACCTAAGATTGAGACAGTGTTTCAAGAGGGATAGACATTGACTAAAAGCGTTATCCCTTATAATACCTGTAGTGCTTTGTTTAATGTCCGACTAAGTAAAATAATTTTTAATTGAGAAAAATCTAGTTTAAACAATATCTTATTTAACTGACTTTGGCATAATGTAATTATTTGTCAAAATAAACTCATAGCAAATTGTGCCAAAAATATATAACCAAATCCCATTGGAATTTAAGAACAAATCATATTATATAATTATACAAAAATCTTGAATACTTCAAAATGAAGTAATCGTTTTATGATCGCATACGAATTTTGATTGATCTTAAATTAAACCTCCATTTAACTTTTTTGTTGAAAGGGGTAGAAAAAATTGGTAAACGCAGAAGTTGTAGATTTTTAATCCATTATTTTCTATGTATACTGGGTGTTTTTTCAAATTCTGAAAAGATTAACAAGATATATTGTCTTGTTTTTAAAATATAGACAACTGTATTTTTGCCATGATAACTTAAATTAAGTTTATGTAGAGAGTTTTATGAATTTTTTTTGAGTCCAGTCTGGAGTTAGCCTAACCCTGGATGTAATAATAATAGCTATATTTTAAAAAATGATATACTTTAAATCATTTTGTGTATTTAATCACAAATATTTGTAAAAGTTATACATCTGTGTAAGTTTCTAATTATTGTGAGGCATTTGACACAATCCCTCAGGCTATGCTACTGGACATTGTGGATAGCTATATGATGTGGAGGATCCATGTTGAATGTTTTCAAAATGTATCTAATTATGTTAAAGTAGGAGCTTTGAGTCAGCCTAAAGAAATCAAAATTGGAGTACCATAAGGTACAGTGCTGGGTCCTGTGCTTTTAAACATATATATAAACACTCTTTGTAATCTTCGCACAAGGGGGTAAAGTGGTTGCCTATGCTGATGGCTCCATTTTGATTTTCCCCAGTAATACATGGGAAGAAGTGTAGGATTTATTAATTAAGGACATAAATAAGGTTAAATGGTTTTTGGATAATTTTAAACTGACTCTTAATGTAAAGAAAACTAATTTATTCAGTTACATCAATTAATCATCCAAATTTTAATTAAATTAGCATAGACTATTTGAGTGTACTATTACAGCTAGGAAATAAAGAAATAAAAAGTTTTAAGAAGTAAAAGTCTATTCATAAATAAGTCCGACACATTGTAAATGCATAAATAAAACCTACTGCACAAAATGGTGAATGAGTCTTTATATAGCTTATTTTCAGAATAAATCTAAACCTAAGATTATATTAAATATAAATTTTATGTAAAACACAATACAGCAAATATTATCTTATGATGTAATCAGTTTTCTCAACTCACAAAGGGGTTGTTTTCACTTGCCTCGCCCCTGGCAATAACTGAATTGGTGTAGTTGGTAAGAAGGCCAGATTTTAACCAATGACACAGTCCAAGATGATATCATTTTCTTACTTTCTAGAGCTTACATCTTGTTGCTGATCTTATTACATAATGGCCATCCTTGGGCATACTAAAAATAAAGAAAATTCCTAATTACTTTCAAAAACATTTACACTTATTAAAAAAAAAGAAATGAATGAAATAGATATGGCACTACTTCGAAAAATAACCAGGTACTGGTGAACTTATGCTATTTGAATTTTAAAAAGAAAACGAAAAAAAATTTCAAAAAAAATTATAAAACTGAATGCCTAATTGTGGAAGTATATTCCAGCTTTTTCTTACACATGTTATAAATATATCAGAAATTGTGCCATCTATGCATTTTTACATTCCGATAAAACTTTAAATTCTATGAATGTCAGTTTTTAAATATTTACACAAAAAATGATGGATCTACACGCATTTCCTTTATTTTGTTTAGCTTGCCATGTCACGAATATTAATGCAACTTTTAACAGACTTCAAAAAAGGAGGTTATCAATTTCACCCTATGCATTTTTTTATGTATGTACAACGATTACTCTGTGATGGTTTCAACAATTTCGATGAACTTTTCAGGGAATATTCGGGATATTGCCCGAGTGGTCCCACAGCTAGCATATCGTAAAAAAGTATGACGCTATATTAAATATTTATTCATGGTAAGAAAAGCGTTCACCATTTTATCAGGAATTTACATAGATATATATGGTTATTTGTTAAATATGACTTTTAAAATAAAACTCATATAAATAGAACAAAAAAGGATGAAATAAAAAAATGTATAAAAAAATAAAACCGACTTCAAAAAATGCTCCTAAAATTGGAAAATATTATATTCCATCTGGAAAATTTTAGTCACCAAACGAATAGAGATAGTAAAACAAAACACTCATTATATAAATATATTTGTGTGATTAGGTAATTAAGCATAAGTTTGGCTTTGACTTAAGAGACACAGGGTATGGGATTCGCTTCTGGGGAGTTACTTCACAATATCTACTTCAGAAAGCGTTGTTATCCAAAACAGAATTTTTTTATAAAAAATGGAACGGACTTAAAAAAAACACTAAAAAGTAAAAAATGATATTTTATTCCACATTGAAAATTTGACTTTATGAAGTCATCTTCAAACTAATTCTTAATAACTTAATCATAAACAGACATTTATATAATGAGTACCTACATATATGGGAATAAAATATTATTGTTTACTTTTTGTTGTTTATTATATTGATTTAGTAATTTTTATTTTTTTTCATTTCATCCTTGTTAGTTTTCTTTATAAAAAGTTTCAAGTTGTAAGGCCTAAACTTAAGTTAAAATTTTAGACTCCCTGAGTCCATTGCATATGAAATGTTGCCAGAATCACCATATTAACATGCATACTTTTTTTCTGGCAATATAGTGAACGCGATATAGATTTTCTTTCGCGCTCGTGTATACGTGTATGGCATCATTCCGATATATTTAATATGTTTGTTATGGGACCACTTCAGTAACATATAAGCAAATTTAATTCAATATCTAAATCAGATTTGTCAACAAGGTAGAATTCTTAGACAATAAAGAATTTAAGTTACATTAAATTTTCAATTATATTTGTGCCATAAATAAATTCTTATGCATCTCTCATAGAAAACCTTGTAGAGTGTAGCGTAAAATTTAAATGATTTTAATTATCATAACACTTCCTTTTTGTTTGTGTATTTTTTTCTGTTTTTGTAAGAAACAATGTTTGCCTTTTTTCAAATAAATAAAAATATATGAACAAAAAAAAAGCCATTAACATTTTTAGACTTAACAAATTACAAAATCAAAGTGCAACCTATCAAATTCTGTGGAACTTAGTCTGAAATATTGGCTCGTGTCTTGTTAATTTTTAAGAATTTTAAATAAATTACACAATTTACAAGATGCTTTCGTTTAGTGTATAAATAATGTATTTTTTAAACAACGGAAACTTAACTTCTAGAAACAGGGATATCTCCAATAATATCAACACAGGGGTAGGACTGATTTGGTTATGACACTGCACCAAATTTCTTTATTAAAATAAACCAAAAAATTCTTATGGAAAGAGAATTCTGTTCCCCAGATGATTATGTTAACTTTTATATACAGATTACGTCCTGCTTATGTGTAGAGCCTAGTATGAATGAACTTTCATTTAAATCACTCAAGAAATAGAGAACATCAAAATACCTTAGGGTTTCCGAGGGGTATTCCAACATCGAAGACGCAAGTGTTTAAAATTTTGTAAACATTAACAAAATAGGTTGCCTTTTTTGAAAATACTGACCCAAATAAATTTGTCCCAGGCCAAGTCTAGGGTAAGCACGGCCCTGTATGAGAGTAATAGTTATCTTTTTAAAAATGATAAGTATATGGATCTCTTCATGTAAAATAAATCTTCAAAGCACTTTATTTTGCTACATAGTTAACAAATTTTTCTAAAAGTTATCTTTGTAAGAAGAAAATATTTTGAAAAGGAAAAATGCCTCATTATTATTAAAATATCTAATTGTTGTGACATATGAATTACCTCAACAGTTCTATATTTATTCCCAGATAGACCATGGAACCATTCCTCACTGCTCTGTCTGTCTACTCATAATTTTATATGCAAATCTGATTTTTATTTTTTATGGTTGCCTGAGATTCATACCCCGATTTGCCAAGATGGAGCCCACTGTGGATGATACATCCATGAATTTACTTGGTTTTCCTAAAAATGCATACACAACTATATATCAAAATCATGTTATCAACCAAATACAAATGTTTTTGTCGAGGTTTTTCTTTTAACTAACATTTAGTGTGCACTATACATTAAAAAACTGATATATTGTAGAAAATCCGAAGAAGAACATTTAAGAAAATAGATGTATACGCAAAAAAATAATCTAGGTGGCTTACCAATATGAAATTTGTACATTACAATATACTTTCTGCTGTCCTAATATTGATAGTCCCTTGAAAATGCTGAATCTAACTTTCTAGTAATCTCGTTCTTCAAATTGCATTTAAATGGGCGAAAAACTGAGAATTCAGGACATATCGGAACACAGCAAGAGCTTGCATATTATTTCTGCACGTTTCACAATCGAACCAACTAACAATTTTCAGGCATGTTTCATCATGTTAGTAAAACTTATTTTATTGTATCCTAACACTGATACGGTCGCAGTAGAATTAATACGTAGCTATTTGCTATTTTTATAAACTAGGTAATTCTTTGAGAACATTTAAAACTTATTATTCAGGAATATTAATAACATGTTATCAAACATAAATAAAAAAACACAATATTAGTAATATTGTCGGAAATATGTACTTCATTTGAACAATAATGCACTTTGGCAACAGTGACAGAAGTTTCTTACGTCATTGGCGTGCATGTTTATGTATTTCGACGTTTAAGACCAACGACGAATTCCATGCATTCTAATGTATCGAGATTTCGACTGTTAGCGCCAGTGACGGTTATGTGTAATGTAGGTTTGGGCAAGTGAAGTTTAGGGACAAGTACATCGAACCTTAGATTTTTCAAGGGACAGATTGATGCTAATGTCAATTTTTAAAAATATCACATTGGCGTGTTTTCAGTAGATTATAATATTTAAAACTGTTTATTATTAATAGCTCTACATACAGAAAGGACCACATTTGTGCAAGAGGTAACATTGTGAAAGACTGAGAAAAAAGTGCATCAATGTTCCACTACTGGATTCAAATTAAGATTTTTTCATGTAAAAATTGTTTTCCTAACATTCTGGAAAAACAGAATACGGACCTGCCGAAGGGAGCTCTTAGCGAATCGACTGCTGACTGGTTTAGTGGATATGTTATTTCTGCCTGGCATTCTGTTTCGTCGGCGTGTTTGAGTCTGGCCGTCCCGGTTTGAGTTCGCCGTACTATGTGAGTCACGACCTGCGTCTTTTAAATACTGAAATAAATGGAAATACCAGTTTTCAAGATTCTTAGTGCGGGGAAAATTATAAATAACCCTCTTTAATTATGAATGTGACGTAATTTATGTACTTAGGAGAGTAAACTATTGTTGTGAAGTAATTATTTTTCTGTCAAATCAAATATTTTAAGGTAAATAATAATTTTTCAATGCATGCATCAAATACAACTGCTTCTTGGCTAAATGCAATGATTTTATATAGAATGCCCCTGTAAGAAAATAGCCTGGAAGCCTCAAAATATCAAATGTCAGGAGAACGATCCCTTTTGTTTGTATTCCGGTATTTGTTAAGATACATTTTGGTTGAGGATCTGTGATTGTAAATATATCTCCAGAGATGGGAACTGAAAAATGAGAGAAACTAAAATAACCTCGAAACTTTATACCTCAAACTGCATTTAGAAAATGACTAGGATTGAGATAATTTTTGAAAAAAGTAATTAGAACATGCATGTTTAAATTCTATAATATTAATGTTTTATCTCAATGGCGCAAATTGATCGGTTTTAGTAATGTAACCAGATCTTGTTTGAGAGGGGGCTGAAAAATGTTTGCTGATCAGCTTACTTAAACAGAAAAATGTAGTCAAAAATATAAAGGACGTTGTCCCAGTTTGAAAAAAAATACTGTACAGAATAAAATGGAATCTTTGCTTTGATCAATGAAAAAAATCCATTTCATTTATTTTATATACCAAGGTTCTTGTTAACGATTCAATTCCTATAATATTGGGCATGTTTTATCATTATTGACGCTTGTCTTACATAGACTTAGGTACCTGCTTATTTTTTCAAGAATATTTTTAGAGCAAATTTCATTTCACTTGTTGATAGTATATATCTTCATGGAGGCATGGAGGAAGTTTGTACTAGATACATTTGTTATTTCGTCTCGTTGAGAAATAAATCATCTCATTTCTGGTTCGTTTGTATCAGCAATTGACAATTCTTTAAATGTACAAAGGAAACAGAATGGCAGAAGTATATTCCATATACAGAAATTCACGGTACTCCATACATGCTTAAATTCAAATTCCAACAATCAACCAGGTCAAAGCAAGTAGGTATTAGCTCATTAGTATGTAAAGCCCTTTGATTTCTAAAATTTTGACTATCGGAAACAGAGAAATTGATTGCATCTCTAAGAGGTAAATGGCTATTGCACTAAAGCTTCACTCTCTCCTTGCCCAATATGACAGAAGTTAATGTATTGGTTTCCTGATTCTATAAAAAAAATTTAGATAGTGTATTGAAATGTATACAAATCCGAAAAGTTTCAATAGAGATTCAAGATACGATAGTTTGTTGTTATTAAGACTTTTTTTATGAAGAACTCTAAGAAAAAACAGTAGAACATCAAAAAAAGATATTCGATCAAATGATCAATACTTTCCTTGTTTTAAACGCAAAAATATTATCGTTCTCGAAATATATAAGCTAAAATATTCAATTTCCCAAAGTTGTAAATTAAATTTGGATAAATAGTTCAAAGGTAACTTGTAATATTTATCCAAATGTTAATATGCACTAAATATATTATTATTTTTATTTATTTAATAACACGTTTCTTCTTTCTTTTCCAAAGGTTATAAAAAAGAAAGATATGAACACGGGCTTCATTTGTTTTTATTAGTTATCGAATTTTTATAAGGCGTCTTTTATGGTATTGTATTATATATAAATTTAAGAACAAATTATATCTTGAATATTTTTCCATTTTTTTTAATTTGATGTCCAATTGTTTTGTTGAAAATAAACTTGATTTCTTCACAAAAATCAGAAACATTTTTAACCTCGTTGGGATTACCCAGTACACGTGTGGACATGGATATTAACACTGTCACTGTTTGCGTAAAACAAGTCTCGTATGAAATCTGAATCTCTCCAAGCTCATCTCTGAAGAACTACTTGATTCCATGCGTTATTTCACTTTGACGTTGTCTTATCCCAACTAACATTATTTTTCTTAAAAAGGGAATTTAATTTTTAATATTATTAATTACTTCTTGCCTATATATATATATAATTTTTAAAATCCTGGCAATTGATGTAGTTTGGTTCAAGGGAGGACTTTAGACCTTCCCTATTTATGTGGCTGTCTGGTTTTTAATTGTTGTGAATGTAGTGGGTTTCTTTACCAAGTATAAGAGTCAGACATACTGAACGTAGACGTCACGCTTTTGAGGTCAGACCATAAAATTATGAGTGGGGATAAGATTAGTTATGTCCAAAAAGTGAAGCATCTGAAAAACGTCGGATCTGCACATGCGTAAATCATGATGTTACAACTTAATTTTTATCCACGAATTTAGGTAACTGTTAAAAATTAAGGTTTGAAAAGAAATACTATTCACAACACTTTATATCTGGAATACTGAAATTTACAATTAATATTCGTTAGAAATCAATATTTATTTATATCGCATTTTTATAGAGATAATACTAATTATTAAATCAACTTCAAATATTCTAACCAGATATGCAACCTTCGGCAACCATGTGAAGATCTGACAGTGGCATGGCTTTGTTGGTATTTACATTTTCAACCCAATTATGAAAAGACGCTGCCTCCAGTTGTGAAGATATATCCAAAAAAAAATGTCTTAAACTAAGAAATTCGGAGAATTATACAAAAATTCCAGCACCAAAATATATTTCCAGTATAATTTGCAATGTCAGCAAGCAAAACTTACTTCCTATCAACTGAGTAGGTACTCGATAAATATACGTGAAATAAATATATTACAGATTCCTAAATAACACTTTTATTTCCAACTTACAGTTTTCAGTCCATAAATGAATCGCAAATTAGAATATAGGTACCTTAAGAATGAATGTTCAAATTTTAAATTAGTTTTTACTGAATAGCAGGCTTTTTATAACGAATTTTAGCATCAAAACCACAGCAAAAATAGTGTCGACAATAAAATAATTTGAAATTGGAATAAATGCTTTGTTTACATTTCTTCGCTTATTGTCAATGGCAAAATAATTTATCAAGAAAGTAAATGTCATTTCTGTTATGCTACTGCGCTCTTTGCGAAATTCGGGTCATTTTTCTATTAAATGGCTTCAGTATTTTTATACGGCGTTTATGACAAGCTATATCCTCTCTCATAAATATTAGGGGTAGACCTAATTTGATGACAAGCAAAAAAAAACGAATTACCCTAGGTTTTAAAAATCCTGTTTCTACCAAAATAAGAACGAATTAACATTAAAATATGAAAAGTAAAATAATCTAGTAATACATTTATAGTCCCTCCTATATCCTTCTTGTAATTTTTTATACTAAGATGGGGAGTTTAAAGTCATCCTAAAGCTACCAAAATCGACACAAATCCTTAATTTGCAGCTAAAAAGGCAGTTAAGCGGATTGGGTTTGTGATGTTTTCTGTTTGTCCTTGTTCACGTCGAGTCTGTGTAATTTTGTTATATTTATGTATTACGTTACTTTTCGACCTGAAATCGTTTTAACATTGTATATCCGTTTTTTTTTATTTACCTGTTTGTCCCGGGTTTATTTGACTTGATACTTTTTTGACGTTATTCGTAACATTTGGAATGTTTAGCATTCTGTAGTGTACGTTTCAGAAGGGCCACTTGTCCGATGCGTGCATCGGCTATGTCCGTACGTCCGTAAAAAAAATAAAGAAACAGCATAAAATAGCCAAGAATAATCCCGTTAGGTTAATGACCGGACGTTTAGAGTTATTCTAAAGTTTACAAAATGGACTGAAATCTTTTCTAAGCAAGGCAACATAAAATGGCCTAGTATCAACTTTCTAGGTCGTTAGATTGAAGCAGTTCTCTGTTTAAATTTTTTATAAAAATTGAATGACCGGGGGTTTAAAGTTATTCTAAAGCTACCAAAATTGACTCTAATCTTCACTAGTGCAAGCAGCATTAAATAGCCGAATATCAACTTTCTAGTTCCCACTTGCAATTTTTCATATAAAATGAATGACCAGGAGTGCTAAGGCAAGCAGCAAAATGTCCTTGTATCAACTGTCTAGTTCCTCAGATTGAGGTACTTCCAAAATGGACACAAATCTTTATTAAAACGAGCTGCATAAAATGGTCTGGTATCAACTTTTTCGTTCCTTAGAATAAGATTTCTCTTTTGCAATTTTGTATATAAAGTAAATGACCGGGGTTTTAAGTCATCTTAAAGCTACCAAAATGGAGACCAATGCTCTCTAAATTAAGCAGCATACATTGGCCTAGTATTTTTTCAGCCCCTCAGATTGAGCACCTCCCTATTGCAACTTTTCATATACTGAATGAACTAAGGTGAACCTAAGGCTACCAAAACTAACTCAAATCTCTACTAAGCCAAGCAGCATAAAATGGCCTTGTATCATCTTTTTAGACCCTCATATTGAGGCACGTCCTTTTTCCAATCTGATCTGACTAGACAGGTGATACAAGGCCATTTTATGCTGAGAGATTTGAATCAGTGGTAGCCTAAATACCCAGTCATTCACTTTTTATGACCATATAAAGTGGGAAGTGCCTCAATATTAGCTAGAAAGTTGATACTAAAACATTTTATGCTGCCTGCCTTAGTAAAGATTTGAGTCAATTTTAGCGGCTTTAGGATGACTTTAAACCCCAGGCCATTTACTTTGTAAGAATAATTCTAAGAGGGAAGTGACTCAATCTGAGGGGCTGGACAGTTAAATGCCATTTTATGCTGCTTGCTTTAATGAATATCTGAGTCAATTTTGGTACCTTTAAGATAACTTTAAACCTCCGGTCATTCGCTTTTTATGAAAAATTAAAAAAAAGTGCCTAATCTGAGGAACTAGAAAGTTGGTTCTGTCATTTTATGCTTCTTGTTTTAATAAAGATTTAACGAATTTTGGTTGCTTTAGGATGACTTTAAAGCCAAGGTCAAGATAGAAAGTTGTTACTAGGTCATTTAATACTTCTTATTTTAATAATATTTCGACCTTGTTTTCGTAGCCCTAGGATTTTAAAAACCTAGTCATTCGTGTTTTTGCTTGTCATTAAATTAGGTTTTTCTCTCCTTTGAAGTTCTTGTCCCTTTTAGGCAGATTAATAATCACAAAATTTAGAAGTAGTAATAGGTTTGCCTGGTAAGTAAATTAAAACATATTCTTAAAATAATTTGGTCGACTAGCAACCATAGATTTAATAAAATTACAGAAAAACTGTTCGTAAGAAGAAATACCATCGGAAATACCCCGTCATTAAACTTAATGAACATCGAAAAGAGCTATGATCAAATTAAATATTTATAAATCATTTATTTAAAAAAAACATATAACAGTTTACCTATGATTGAGAAAAATAAGGGCAGTTAGCAACATGCTATTTATAATATCGAGATATACAGGGTGGCACAAATTCACTTCTCACTAATAATGTCTCCTAAAAAATAAGAGAAACAATTACAGCAATTGTTAAATGGGGGCAGTTTCGATCTTTGGCCCATAATAATTTAAAATCTTTAATTTTGGTTTCAGTTTTTTATGTTTGAAGATAAAGAAAAAAGAAGAAGACTTTCTAGTTATATTTCCTAACGCGCTATCCTTTGGTAGTCAGTTTTGAAAATTAATTTAAATATTCGTTGATCTAAATAGAAATAATTACTGTTACTTTAACAAGAAAAAATTAGGTGCGGCCTTACACCCTTAATAGACCTTATGTCTTTCATGTACAACAAGTAGGCCTTTTAACTTTAAAAAATGAAGATATACAGACGTATGAAACATCTTTTAACAAATTATAAAATATGAAACTATAGAAACTACTAGACGAGCAAAAAACTAAAGAAAAATATCCAAATATATTTGGTTAATTATGTTTATAATATGTATATATTTATATAACTGGTAAATGTGCAAAGTGTTAATTTTAAAATTATTAAATTTAATTTTATTTATGTTGTCCTCCCTGGTTAGGACAATGCAAATATCTCATTGCGGAATAATTGTTTATTCGTAAAAAAACTTTTCGATTAGTGGAATATTTAAGGAAAAGAAAACAACAAAACGGAGTGGCCGACATATAACAAAATTCAAAGTAATAATAATAATAATAAATGTTTGTTAATTCAACAATTCGCAGTCAATTTAAAAAGCTGAAATAAATGCATATAAAAGGAACTATAAAGATTAAAAGGCTTTATAATGCAGCGTCCCAACCAGAAGAAACCGGAACTATTTTTTTACCTTAGCTTTAGACAGTAAAAATATTTATTTTTGGACAGTACCTTTTTTCGACTTTTTTATTTTAGAGGTATACATATCACAAAAACTTTTATTTTACTGAATTCCGGAAATTGTAAATTTTATTTAAGCCTATTTTATATATTTATTTATAAATTATGTTTAACTCACGAACTTTCCTAATGCAATTATTACACTGTCGCATGCAACTGAAAACCGTTCATTTTATTTTAAAGTCCTCGTGGTTTCATATGCAGTGGTTGCTGAACATATGTTGTATTTACAAGATTGTTAGTTGACAACGCAGGCTCTATTCGAAACTTGTTCATAGATTATTTCCTTCTGGTTGACTGAACTCCCAGACATGCAGTAAGTATGATGCAAGGTATTTAAGCGTTCTTTAGGCATGAACTCTATCATATTTAAGATGGTTTGCACTTTGCATACAGTTCATCTTATAATAATATTTATTCACTGAAACACAAATTTAAAATTCGGCCTCTCTCAAAAAGTTTCTGTAATTAGGTAAAATATAACTCGGAATATTTAGCAAGCATTTTAAATATTTAGCAATAAAAAGAATTTGTAATTTTTATTTGTTACATTGTTTTATATTAGTTTTGAGAGATAATTTATTTATGAGTCTTAGTCTTAGTCTTAGTATATATTATTACTTCCGGTACCAGTGGCGTACATATAAATTGCTTCTGGGGGGGGGGGGGTCTGAGACGATGGAAATTTTCCCAATTTTTTTATTTATAAATAAATACCCAAAGTAATGACATTTTTTCCCTCATATCAAGTTTCTACAAAATATTACTACAATGTCGTCACTATATGATACCGTTTGGCTCGCTAATATTGATCAATTAAATTATATAAGCTGTGAACAGCAGATAGCTCCAAAACTGTATACTGTGGAAAACCAATGTTTATTGTAAGTGGATGGCTAACTGTACTACTATCAATTCTAACTATTTGCTCTCCTCTAAGTACCTAGCTTTTAAAGATGTTCAATACATCTTCTCACTTTATAAGCATTAGACCACCCACACTTATCGACATTATTTTTATCAGTTCTACCTACCAATAATATCCTTAACTTTTACAAAAAATAGTTATTTGTATAGTCATCAAGTATAAGGAATGCAAATAATAGTTTTTTCGTCGCCAGACCACAAAACAAAGCTTTTCAAGTCTTATTTTAACATGGAAAATCTGCCATTTTTACTCTTATCTGAAAAGACGAAACCATATCCCAAAAAACAAAAATTCCAGTAATTAATCAAGTAGCCATGCTCCCTCGTTCTCATGGAAACGACATGCATTTATTTGATGTTCTGTTTTTCAGTCAGTTCATTCTATTTATTTTGTACCTAAATCAACGATGCAAGTGGCGGTCCTTGAAAAAATATTGTACATAACATACGCGGAAAGAGTCTTTCCTGTACTTGCCACCTTGCCATTTAACATAGAAACGTCTACATTTCTCCTAGAGATTGGTGTAAAATTTAGACCCAACAAGACATGGTATTACATTTTTTGTCTGAAATTTAAAAACGGCTATACTTTGGCGGCGCGACATTAGAATACGAATTTGGCAAGTCAGACATTTTAACTTGACATTCGCTAAGAAATTTACAAATGCTTTGAGGGTCTGAAAAAATGTAAGTAGATCCAAATTTAAAATAAATTTTACATATCTTAATTTTATTGTGCAACATTTTAGCAATAATCTCATTTCAAATAAAGCAACCCGATAATTTCTTTTCGAATAAAATAGTCCGAATATCTCATTTCAAATTAAACAACCCGATAATCTTATTTTCAAATAAAAAAAACGAAAATTTATTATCAAAACAAATCACTAAAATGGCATATTTCACTACACCAGACATCCGTTAATATTACACCTGACACCTTGCTTGATTGCTTGATTTGGTTAAAAATTTGTTTTTGTGCTGATATTCGGTCTGTCGCGTCGTGCTGTTTCTGAAATGCAATGTCAATTAATTAGCAAAAAAAATTATTAGAGCAAGTGATGTATGTTTTCGAGCATATTTTTATGTGGGGGAATATAAAAATTGAAAACCACTTACCCGATTGACTTGACTTGATTTGGCAAATTTTGATCAAAAATAAGGGATGACCTCATAATATTTTGGTAAAAATTCAAAATGGGAGCCTAATGTAATTTTATTTTGAAAAACTACTTATCCAATTTATCTCAAATTTTGCACAAAAATCAAGTATTTCCTAGAAGAGAACTGGTAAAATATCGGTACGAATCCAAGATGGCGAAACAAAACAGCGGCTTAATAAAATATTTGAAAATTCAGCCTGAAAAGATTACTTATTATATAGAGATGAATTGGTAAAATTGTGGTACGAATTCACGATAGCGGAAAAAAATGGCCGCCAAATAAAATGTTTGTAATAGCAAAAATATCACCTACCCAAATGTTTACAGATATTCACGTTTTAGGGTACCTAGATGCCAAAAAACATGTTTCACATGTGTCAGTTCGCGGCATAGCTAATAAGATACTTCAAATGTGTAACATTTTGTCACATAGAAATGAACTGCTAACATTTTGTGACTAATTCAAGATGGCAAAACAAAATAGCGGCTAATAAAATATTTAAAAAAATCATTCTGAAAAAATTATTTATTAGATTGATTTCAAATTTTCGGCAAGAATTAAGTATGATAAAGAGATAAACTGGTAAAATTGAAAACCTTATTCAGTTGACCTCAAATTTTGCACAAAAATAGATTAATTAGAGAGTCCTTGCTTGCAATTAAATTCTCGCCTCAATAAGTCACCAATTTAAGCAAATCGCCGCAAGTGGCGACACAGTAATGGGTCGGGCCAGGGAACCAACAGAAAATAATACTTGGCCGGCTTAGCTTCTTGGCCCGTAGATGCTAATAGAAATGTCTGGGTGTAAACAAAGTTTAAGGCTAACGATACCTCGATTTATAAGTGGTATAAGTGTGTTTGAAAGTGTTGAATATTTTGCGCACGATCTTGTTATTTTAGTAGACAAGTAATACTATTATGAAGTAACACCGTTTTTCAGATAAGCAGGTAGAGCATAATTATTACAATGCCATACCTAAGTAAACTACATTTTATGAAAAATTCAAAAGATTGAATGCTTTAAAGTTTCGCCCTAATTAACAGTGTACTGATATTTTAATGACCAAAGCAATCAAAATAAAACTTTAGTGGTTTTGCAACATCGGTAGATCTGTATTATATTTACGCCAGGACTCGAATCATTCATTTTCTTAATTTATCTAACCGGCACCTTTTCATCGTAGAACTTGTGTTTTTATTAATTTTCTTTAATAAATTAATCCTGAATAACTTTATTTGATAGGTGAATGATATTAGCACCTGTCCCTGTTAAATTGCTTATTTATGAGGTTAAAGCAATATCTTACCAATGTTATAAACAATAAAAATATATACATATTACATTTTTACATACATTGAAATATTTAAATTAAAACACCATCAGTTGCATTCATTTTTGCCGGCTCCAGTTGTCGTATTCATTTTCACCTCTTTCAATTGATATATTCAACATCGTTACGCATGGCTGTTATTGCCGCGCTCCAGGCGACGCAATGCATGCTCTGGATTTTGGTATATGGGTAATATTAATACTTTCGCATCTGGTAGGTGTAATCTGTGCCCAAGCGTGTGACCATTAACTATCGGCGAGTTACTGTCGGCCCTTTATCAAGTCATAAATTTACATTTAATAATGAGCAAATTAATGAAAAATGGATACACAAATACTGCTCGAATGAGGATTTCGCGACATTCGCATAGGAGTAAAAATTGTGTTAAAGTGATCCTATACATCTAAATACGAAACCAGATCTCATAAAAATAATCATAGTTATCCCTTATCAGTATTATTCCCCAATTTTTAGGCCGTTTATTTCATTTCGTTTACGACTTTTATTTCAAAACGAGCCGACATAATGTAAAAGATCAACATCTACTTGTCAAAATAAACGTACTAGACAGGGTGAAAGGGAAATTACTACAAATGTGTTTACAGGTACAGATTTTTTAGAGCAAAAAATATATATTTTTGGCAGAGGATCACCACTCAAGGGCTTTAAAGCTATCACCATTTTTCAATTTACGATTTTTTTGAGAAGGCGGCAACATTGCAATTATAATCTCTGAGCCGTGTAGATTTTTGACGCTAGTAAGATTAGATTAGACCAGCCATGTCAAACTCAAAGTCACTGGTGGGCCAAAAGCATGAAGACCATCGACTAGGTGGGCCGCAAAACCTTATCTTAAAGAAGACAAACTACTGAAGATCTTGAGAAAAAGTACTATTATTGGACAAGTCTGTTTATTAAATTTCCAATAAAAAGGACATTACAAAAAACTACAAACATTAAATTCTTTTGCCAGATATTTGACATCTTTTGTCTTTAATTAAGTCGTCTATTTGTGGCGCGAATTTATCGGCGGAAAGAACTTTTAAAACTGCGAATGATATGATGCGATGAAAATAGTAGTTCACACTTATAGGTACTTCCAAACATTGACAGGGTTTTACAGGCAAATTTTCTCATTTCTTGGTATTGAACAGGCAAGTACTTATAAAATTCGAATGTACCAACACTATCAAATTTTTGTTTTAAATGGGTCTGACACTGAATCTCAATTACTTCCATTTGCAAGTGAGGGGGAACTTTATCAATATCGATAGTGAAAAGACCAGTAAATGGAGAAAAGTTGTTTTCTTGGGTCTTAAAATCCTGAAACGCTTCTCAAATTCTGCCAGAAGGCATTTTCTCTGAATATATTTTGTATGATATTGGGGACACTTGTGCTTTCCTGATATGCCTTACAAGTCAGAAAATGTGACAGATTATCCTCTGCTAACTGTTTGTCCCACAACATCATCTTACACTTGAAAGCTTTCACATGATCACTCATATCTGTAATAACTTGACGTGGTCCTTGCAATTTCGTATTTAAGTCCGACAAGTGTTTTGTGATATAAGTGTTTTGTGATATCTATCATAAATGAAAGATCTTGTAAAAAAGGTACATCGTATAATAAGCTGACATCTTCTCCTTTTGTTTCCATGAAAACGCGTATTTCTTATTTGAGTTTCCAAAACCGGTCGAGTACCATAGAACACGAAAGCCATCGCACCTCTGCATAATATGGTAAACCACTGAACTCACTTTCTAAATCACGTAAAAATGCAGAAAACTGTCGCTGATTAAGTCCTCGGGACCTTATGAAGTTTATAATTTTTTTCACTGACTTTAAAACATTTTCCAACTTGATCATTTTGAGCATAAAACTTCTTGGTGGATTATACAATGAATATGATGAAAATATGGTTTGTCACTGCCCGTTTCTCTGATCTTTGTAATATTTTAACGAAGCCATTTTTTACTCCAGTCATTGAAGGAGCTCCGTCTGTTGCAACGGAACACAGTTTGGACAAATCTAAATTGTACTTTTGCAGAAGTCCATAAACAGCATTGAAAATATCCTTCCCAGTTATTGTATCATGCAATGGTACTAATTCCAGTAATTCTTCATACACATTGATATCTGTATCAACCGCACGAAGAAAAACAGCCAGTTGCGCCACACCACACACATCCGTACGTTCGTGACATGCAATAGAAAATGCAATGAAAGAGTCTGATTTTGTTTTTATCTAATCACTTATATTGGCAACCAACTCAGTAACTCTTTCAGCGACAGTATTCCGGGACAAGGATATATTTTGGAATGCCTTCACGCTCCTGGGACTTATAATTTCCGCGGCCTTTACAAGGCACTCTTTTATAAATTCACCTTCAACAAATGGATTTGAGTGTTTCGCGATCAACTCCGACAGCACGTAGCTCGCTTGAAGGACAGATTCATTTTCTTTCTTTGGACGTGTAAACATAAGCTGCTGATCTTTCAACCGTGATTTTAAATTATTTAACTTTTCGTTTCTGACCATGCCTGTATACTTGTCAAACATAGTTTTATGAATATCATAGTGACGTTTTATATTATATAATTTTGGGACACCGACTATACTATTACAAATCAAACAAATAATTTTTTCTTTCACTTCACAGCATAAAAAACTCTAATTCCCACTTTTCTTGAAAGATATGATGCTCATCTACAAGTGTCCTCTTACTTCCACTTAGCTTTGAAAGAGACATGATAAAAACTGTATCCGAAATAAATTATAATAAGTAATGTTAAGTGTTGTAACAATAAGTGCGCAACTCAACTCGAAACTCTATCGCAACTGACTCATAACTGACTAAACACTGAAGGACTGAACTCAATTGAACACGGCTTATATACGGATTGTGATTTCTTGAGTTCTTTCCAGAATGTTCAGATAGCGTCATCTGTGTTTTTGCGCGATAGAATTTCATGGAACAAGCCAGATAACGTTTGGCTTTAGGTTTTAGTTTGAGTAAGTGTAGTTCATCCTCCTAAACATAGATGGCACTATGTGAAATTGTTTGTTGCAGCGGCGCGCTTTCAAAAACGGTTTTCAACTTGTTCGCGGGCCGAATTATCTGGCTGTTTTCAAAACTGATTTGGGCCGCATGCGGCCCGCGAACCGTATGTTTGACATGGCTGGATTAGACCATTGTATTCGATTTTAAAATTATATTTTTAATTTTTGTAGTTTAATTGTTGTTAACCAATGAATAATTGTGAAGATCGTTTTCTCTACAATTTCATGACCATGATATATTATTGGCTTCATACGACCAAAAAAAAATTTTTTTTTAATGAAATGTGTTTTCTGGAATTATGATTCCTTTTGTGGTATGCGTTAATACTGAGTCAAAGGGATATAGAAAAAAAGGGGGTTGGAGGTTTAAATAAAACAACATTAAACTAAATATCTATTTTGCATAAAGGATAGTTTATTCGAAAAGGTGTAAGTATTTTAGATGCAATTATTACAAAACTAATAAGGCCATATAAAAGATGATACAAACTTATGATTTAATATATTTTACTGATTTTTTGCCAAATGGGATTGAATATCGAATTTGGTAAACTTCAAAGCACAATAAAAGTTAAAGGGTTAGCATTTGTCTCTATGGCAATTTAAATTTTTAAAGAACCCCGTTATACATCAAAAATTGTAAATTTTCAGTTGCCGTCTTAATGGAAATGTTTTCTAACTGATACATAGTGTGTTAAATGAATGTTTGGAAAACTGGCCGTAGATTTCATAGATTCAGTGGCGGTCTAAAACGAAGGAGGGGGCGGCGAGGGTGATTCATTTCAGCCTGCAAGTCTATGGGGTTGAATTTGGAATAAATAAAATAAAATACTAGCTATTTGATAAACGTGTTTTGGAATATTGTGATTTTAGAATTGAATTGATTAGCCTAAAAAAGCCCCTTTATCGTTATAATTTCGTTGAGAAATCGAATACGTAATGGATTATATATGATATTGATGTAATAAATGAAAATCTCGTTATTTAGTCGAAGTAAAATCTTTCCCAGGTAGACCAGCACACAATTGACAAATTTAAATGGTGTATATATGCACCAAATTAAAATATAATGTTTTGAATATCTTGCAAAACTTCTAGAAGATTATTTGGTTTATAAAATAGAGAGATTTAATCCATTTGAATCCAGTGACGCGATCGTTATGAAAATCCATTGATTTCGCTTCCTTAATAAAAAATAACTAGCATGTAAAACTCCAAATTTATTTTCTAGGCAATCGTTTATTCCAGTTGTATTAAGTTATACAGCATTATAATGGCAATATCCGGTGCTCAAGTGACATAAATATGATATTCGTAATACTAATGTATCAAGAAACAAGAAAAAAGTTTTGAAGATAAGTGCTTCTTTTGAAATGATTACTTTATATAATATCTAGTAGTATCGGATGTTCGGTTGAAAATCTTGCTGATAATAGTGAACTATTATGAGGATAAAATCATATTAATTATAAAGGTCATAACTAATTTTGTCATTATTAGGTATATTTCGTACATTATTAGAAGGGAGAGAGCCCATTTCGAAATTATTGATTAGCTTATGCCATTCATCGCCAACACCTTTGTTAAACAGTCGCTTGTGAAATGTATTATATTAACATGGAATATCAACAAAAGATTATTCAACCTGAAACTATGCAGCATATGGGGTGATGTTTGATTAAAAGAATCGTGTTTTGTTACCATCGAAGCGCCAGCGCAGCGCTGCGTTGTAGGGACATAATGACCATAGCAAGGGAAATTAGTTGATATCTGTATCAACCGCACGAAGAAAAACAGCCAGTTGCGCCACACCACACACATCCGTACGTTCGTGACATGCAATAGAAAATGCAATGAAAGAGTCTGATTTTGTTTTTATCTAATCACTTATATTGGCAACCAACTCTAACTCTTTCAGCGACAGTATTCCGGGACAAGGATATATTTTGGAATGAATTGTATTATTTAAGTTTTAAAAATAATCATTCAATAGATTGATTTAAAATTTGGTGCAAGAATTAACTGTTATAGAGATGAACTGGTAAAACTGTAGTACGAATTCAAGATGGCGGAACAAAATGACGGCCAAATGAAATGTTTGTAATTGTTAAAAAAATTGCAGGTTTTACATATCTACTTTTTAGCCTCCCTAGAAGCCAAAAAATATTTTCTCAATTCGATTGGTCTGTCTGTCGGTCTGTCTGTCAATTCGCTGCGAAGCTAAAAACTACTTACATGATAGACTTCAAATTTTGGTAAAAAACTAAGGGTTATGTAGGGATAGCCTGGTCATATTTTGGTAAAAATCCAATATTGCGGAACAAAATGGCGGCTTAGTGAAATTAAAAAAAAATTATTAGTAAAATATTTTTGGAATTTTCCAATTTGCCTCAAATTTTGCCCAAGAATCAAGTGTTACATAGGAATCAACCTGTAATATTTTGGTACAAATCAAAGAGAGCAAAACAAAATGACGCCCTAATAAATTATTTAAGAAATCAATCTAAAAAACGGCCTTTTAAAAAATTTTGGGCAAGCGTCAAATGTGATATAGAGATAAACTGGTAAAACTGTGGTACAAATTCAAAATGGCGGCCAAATAAAATGTCTAAACAACCATCGTAAAAAATCTTTTTATTCAATTAACTTCAAATCTTCCAGCAAAATTAAAATTAATACCGGGATTAACTTATACGAATTCAACATGACGGTACGAAATGGCGGTCTTAAAAAAATCACTGTAAAAATTACTTATTCAATTTATTACTTCCCTCGTAAAAGCGAAGTATTGTAGTCCTAAAAAATCACCCTCCGCGATTTTTTCAGATCCCTAAGTTTTAGGATTCCTAGCTGCGGAAAAACATGTTTTGTTAATTCCGTCGGTCTGTCTGTTTGTCTGTCTGTCGGTTTGTCTGTTCGCGGTATAGCTAAAACAGTACTTACCCGAGTGACTTCAAATTTTGGTAAAAAATTAAGAGTCATACGGGGATGACCTGGTAACATTTTGATAAAAATACAATATGGCAATGCAAAATGGCGACCTAGTGAAATGTTAAAAAAATTATTACAAAAAACCACTTATCTCAAATTTTGGTACGAATTCAAGATGGCGGAAAAAATATATACTTATTGGACTGATTTCAAACTGTGTGACATAACTAATTGTGGTATAGATATGAACTAGTAAAACTGTGGTCTTAATTCAATATGGCGGCCAAATAAAATGTTTGTAATCGTGAAAAAATCACCCTCTGAGGTTTTACATACCTTAAAGTTTTAGCATCTCTAGATGCAAAAAAATATATTTTATCAATTGCGTCGGTCCGTCTGTCAGTTTATCTGTCTGCCTGTCAGTTCGCAGCATAAAACTACCTATCAGATTGACTTGAAACTTTAATCAAAAATTAAAGGTCATATGGGGATGATTTATAACTAAAAACCTAATTATCCAACTTACATTAACTTTTAACATTTTGGTATCAATATAAGATAGCAAAACAAAATGGCGGCCTAATAAATTATAATAATTATTAGATTAATTTCAAAATTTGTGTTACTAAATGACTATGTTGTGAACTAAATTAAGTCACACTTCACTATTCGTAATTAAAGAAAAGATTCATAACGAGGGAAGTTCCCGCTAAAGGAAATTTACCGATTTTTTTATTTTCAATTCGAGAAAAGCCTTTTACCAATGTTTGAAACATATTTCGCCATATTGGATTCGATCTAAACTAGTATCAATTCATCACTATATCTCTTGATTGGGCAGCGTTTAGCAATGTCGTGAAGAGGCTGACAAGCACACCGCCGGAATAGGGAAAAACCTGTTTCTTTTCTTAAAAATTGAAAATCTGAAAACAATTCGTAGAGGGTGATTTTTTTTAGGATTATAATATTAAGGTACAAAAAATCATTTTCTAATCGACTTCAAAAAAGAAGGAGGATGTCGTTTTGACCCTATGTATTTTTGGTATGTGTGTATATCGAAGTTTGGCGCAGACGTTTTCACTTTTTAGTGCATTTTTTACAGTCGGTTTTATTTATTTTCTCAATTAATGAATTGCAGTGTTCTAAAGTGCATGCTAAACGTTGTAAAATCTAGCCGGTCGATACTATATCTAAAGGCTTTCAATCCCTCATTTTGCACAAATATTTATCCTATTCAAACAACGAAAAAATTGATATAATTTCGACGTAGGCAACACATTTGAAATTTATATATATACATATTTTAGAA
This sequence comes from Kuschelorhynchus macadamiae, assembly GCA_030620095.1. Lineage (NCBI taxonomy): Eukaryota > Metazoa > Arthropoda > Insecta > Coleoptera > Curculionidae > Kuschelorhynchus > Kuschelorhynchus macadamiae. Next base: position 113,185 of record JAUTXW010002270.1, on the reverse strand, counting down.
GAGAAATAGTGGAAACGTAGCTAAGGACGCTATTAATATTTTATTCCTGTCGGTCGCCTCTATGTCGCCCCCTGTGTCGGCCTATTTTATAAAACCACTAGGGTAAACAACGACGTTAGAGTTAGTGGTAAATATCTTTCGATCGACGTCCATTATATAGAAGGAATGGCAAACAATTTTTCAAATATATGGTAAACAAATATAAGACAATGTAAATTGAAGAAAATTTGGTTCCAGATAATATAAATGAACAGACCTTAAGTAACATGTAGAATGGAAGCTTGATGATTATTTTCTTGTCACTATCTGCTACTTTTTGGGTTATAAATTATTCATCTAGGATCAAGATGGTTTCGGCATTATTAGATATTAAACTAAACGCGACCCATAACAAAAATGAACTCACCATCTAATCGTACTATATTTATAGAACTGACCCGTTGATGGTCGTATATGCGTAAACACTAATACACTTTACGCCCGCACTGTATATACGAGTATATCCGTTCACTACATTCTTTTGCAAAAACAGTTTTGCTGACGTTTCTTCAACATTGCACTTGCCATTTTCGAAGTTTTGTGTTTCGCGTCCTACTTCTTACTGAAGTCTGAACTTAGTGACTGCGGAGTTTTTCTATTATGATGCCTTTTTGGATTATTCTGGTCATATAGTGCTCTATACTGGCAATTTCCATACACCCTTCGAAATTTATTTTTGGCCTGTTTTCTGATGATGGAGAAATATGACAGGGGTAGTTTGTTTATTTCTGATCGTAAGTTTATCCTTTTCTAATCTTGTTGATATTCGCTTGTTAGTTTGTCCAACGTATAACTTTTCACAGTCCTAGCACGGAATGTTACATGCTACATACTCCGTATTTTTCTAATTTGATTTTGTCTTTTGGATATCCAAGTAGTTAACTTATGGTTGTTTGTGGCTTTTACATAGACTACTTGTTTCATTCCCGGTTTATAATCTTTCGTGTTCTTTGTTCGGGACCGTTTATTAATAGCTTTCTCCAAGGAAGTGCGATTTGTGTATCCGTTTTTGTTTAATGCGACATATATTATAATAAGTTCTCCTTGTCTCGTTCGTGTATTAGTTAACTACGCGGATCTAGATATAAGAGTATTGGTCACAGCTTGAATTTGTGCTGGATGATGGTAAGATCTTGCATATAAATATCTGTCGGTATTAAAGCTGTCCCTTTCAAAAAGACAGACCCGGGAAAAATCGCTAGTTCTATTGTACTTAAGGAAATGTATATATCAAAGGGGGGACCTTTTTTTTGTCACACCAAAAATTATATGCCCAAATAAGCCACAGTTTTTATTAAATAAAACGTAATTATTTATGAGGTAGGTATTTATTGAAATTGAATAAATCGGTTTTCGCACTGCTTCCGTCGCGTCGTCTGGAGATTTCCATGTTAAACCCGTAACCTGTATATGCACCGCATTTAAACCCCTAGACTCCGGATCAAACCCGGAGAGATGGTAGCCTTAGAGTAAGCTTTAATTCTTACTCTAAAGTGGCAGCCCTAGTGAGCATGTGTTGATAAATAAACGGTGTATTCGATATGCCCGTTATCCAGTTTTGTAATTAGATTATCTAAAAATGGAAGTTTGTTATTTTCCTCTAAGTCTAGAGGAAGTGGTATTCTGGGGTGAATTGAATTTACGAGTTGGAAAGTTGTTGAGTTCTGTATGACGATGTTAAAGATGAAAATAAATATGTCATTTACATAGCGAATCCATACTTTGGGCTTCAGATTTGCTTTCTTAAGGGTTTCTTTCTCGAGATATATCATAAACCGATTAGTTACTACAGGTGACAGTGACAACCCCATTGGAGCACCGTCTATTTGTATGTGCAGTGTGCGCGTTATATTTTGCAACAGTTATAAACGGCGATAAGTTCTTTATTTTTTAAGTTATCGAAGTCAGCCAAAAATCAAATTAAAGGATCACTTCTTAAGTTTTTTTTGTATCAGGTGACGTAAAAAATACACTCGGTTAAAAAAAATATGGACCCAACTTGCATTTTTTTAAATAGAATGCCCTATATTTTATGTAATATTTCGAGTATAGTGGAAAAACTAAGATTTTTTATATATAATACTATATGCCTAATTTCAATTTTTTTTGAAATATTGAAATTTGAAAATTGAGATTTACAGATTTCGAAAGGCGAAAATCTATACCGTTTTACTTAGAGCAAAATGGATTACACATTCCTATCTTAGTTTTTTATGGCATTTCTGATTCTTTTCAGTTTGCTAGAAAAATATTTTTTATATTTTCAAAAAAAAAAAAATATCTTTTCGAAATTTTCCAAAAAACTTTTCTTATTTTGAATACATTTATCAGTATTATATATGCAATGTTAAAATTCGCCATTGCCATTTGGAATTTTTAAATGTCAACTAAAATGTATGATGTGAACTTTTAAATACCCCTCAGATACCAATGTTTTGTCAGATCTGCAAAAATGTTCTAATTTGTCCCCTATTTTCAACTAGAAATATATACCTTGCATTAAATACCCGAGTTACCAGTTTTATGTCGGATCTGCATAAATGACAAAATTAGCGCACCATGTTGACGCCGCTATTTTGAATTCTCCAATAAGGACTAAAAATTCATAACTTGCACTCCCAGATATCGGTTTTCAGTCGAATCTGAACAAATGAAAAAATTAGTACACCATGTTGGGGTCCGCCATTTTGAATTCCCAAATATTGACGAAAAATACTTTCACTCTTAAATACTCCTACATACCGAGTTTCTTTAGAATCTGCACAAATGACAAAATTCGTCCTCTATGTTGGTGCCTCCACTTTGTATTTTTAAATGTTAACTAAAATACATAATTTGCACTCTTAAATGCCCCAGATACCGATTTTCAATCAAATTTGAACAAATGTTAAAATTCGTTCGCCATGTTGATGCCTGAGTTGGCGCCGCCATTTTGAATTTTTAATGTTGACTAAAAATTCGTAACCTATATATCCCTAGATACCGATTTTCTGTGTCAAATCTACACAAATTCGATAGCCGTGCTGGCGCAGCCATTTTGAATTTCTAAATTAGAATTTTTTATATAGAAAAGTATCAAATATTGTCACACAAACTGTTTATGTATGCCAAATTTGAAATTAATCGGTTAGGTGGAACTGTTTGAATTGAATCTGGTGCATTACTGATAAAACTAATAATTAATCAAAGCACCAGAGGCCGCTAAATCCGAAATTCCATGAAAAGTAATTTATAATATGTATTTCCACAATTTGCAAAACCCTTTGATTTTAGTTAGTGAAATGGGGGAAGGAAATGTATACAGATACAGTATTGCCAAACGATTCTTTTTTTAAATTTATGTACATAATTATCTTATGAGTGAGAAATAATTTCATGATTTCGGGTGTGATTTCTTTGATTTCCGATATGGTTTCGTGATTTCAGATGCCCATTCATGATGTCGGGATTTCTTATGTAATTTCCTGATTTCGGTCATGATTTCGTGATTTCCGAATGGTTTCAAGGGAAATATATAGCGATTTCGAGAGATGCCTCTCGCGGTTAAGAAAGCTTTAAAAGTAATTAAGGAACTTGTGTAATAACTGTACTGTAAAAGTACTGTTTTGTTTTACTTACAAAATGATTTATTGTATTAAACATAATTATTTTACTTAAATTTTAGATGATAAACCTAAGTAAAAAATGTAAGCAAATACAAAATAAAATAATTACATTGCCTCTGCATTTATATTTTAGAATTTCTGAATTGCGTCTGCCTATTCTCATTTATAATTTAGTTGACTCTCCATGTTCCATGATTTTCAATCACATTTGTGTCTTAGTTACATTTGGCGCTTTCCTAATTACAACCTGAAAACGTGTAGATCACTTGAGACCTCAAAAATCTCTGGATTCCTTTATTGCAATTTAGCTCAGTACTTTATATAAAACCTGGATGTTGCGTATTTTAAAATTAAAGATTTTGACATTTTAACTATTCTGCAGCATTTTAGGATTTCGAATATCAATATTGTATAACGTCAAATTTTTTTAAATTTTAGATCGTGCCAAAACAATCAAATTTTTTGACCTAAAAATTCAGCAACGAGATAATCTAAATTTTAAAGTTTTATTTTTAAATCAAATTGGTATTTATATTTGAAGGGTTCTCTTACAAACACAAAAAAAACATTGTAATTACATGTAAGAATTCTTACAAACTAAACTAAAACTACACTAACACAAATAAACACAAAAAGACAAAGAAAGGAACATAACAGGTACCCTAGATGCTGCATAAAAACAATGACTTTATCTTACTAACTGAGGTAGAGAATATATCTAAATCGCATTTGGTTATGGCTTTATTGCACTCGCTTAGCATTAAATTTAAAGGTGAACAACCTCTTGAATTAAAAGTATTTCTGTTACTAATTCTAAGATTAATTTTAGGCACATGCATACTGATGTAATTCATTAGATAAGTATCTTTGTATTTTATATTATTGACAATAAAGTATATAAATAAACATGCCTGCATGGATCTTCTTTTTTCGAGTGTGACAAAATTAAAAGTATCTAACATGCTTCTATAAGACATCATATTTGGGTAGATATTGTATTTTTTAACATAGAGATATCTGAGAGATTTTTTTTGTACTCGTTCAATGAGAACAATATTAACCAATGCTGCAGGCGACCAGATGATGGATGCATACTCAAGATGAGGTCTAACGAGAGCATTGTACAACCTTACAATAGTGTCAATGTTTCTAAACATTTTTGTGTTTCTTATCACGAACCCTAGCGCCCTATAAGCTTTGTTTGTAATATGATTATAATGAGCATTAAACTTTAAGTTAGACTGCAGATAGACACCCAAGTCTCTACACTCATCAACTCTGTTTAAGCAAATGTTGTTAAGATAGTAGTTATTTTGCAGAAAATTAGTCTTACGAGTGAAACTCATTACCGAACACTTGTTAACATTAAGTGTCATCTTGTTTTGAATAAACCAATTAGAAACTGAGACCAAATCAAGCTGTAATTGTTGAGTATCTTCATGAGAGGTGATGAGCTTAAAGATTTTAAAGTCATCAGCAAATATCAAGCTAGAAGAATTACTGATACACTAAGGAAGATCATTTATAAAAATAGTAAACAATAATGGGCCCAGGTTGCTACCTTGGGGCACCCCAAGGGATAGGGAAGTACCAATTTTAACTTGTTGGTATCTACCACTGAGATACGATTTTATAAATAATACTACTTTTTCTGACAATTTAAAACTACAAAGCTTCTCCAACAAAATCCCGTGATCGACCTTATCGAACGCTTTGGCACAATCTGTCATTATGACATCTAATTGATGCTTATCATCTAAGGCTACTCCAGCAGCACATGTAAGGTCGCATAAATTAGTAATTGTAGACCTGCCAGCCAAAAAACCATGTTGTTGATAGGCAAACATATCTTTACACATATTTAAAATATCGTATAATATGGATTCAAAAATCTTTGCCAAACAGTTTAGAACACTTATAGGTCTATAGTTCTCTACAAGTTCCTTGTTACCTGATTTAAAAACTGGTGTAACAATTGAATCCTTTAATCTATCAGGAAAACAATTAGTTTTAATAGCCAATTTGAACCATAGACATAACCAAAAAATCAATACAGCCCTTAAAGATATAAGACGGAATGTTATCCTGTCTAGTAGATTTTTTGGACTTCAACCTTTTAACACTATTTCTAACATGTGCCTCAGTAATAGATGAAAATGTCAAATTACCCAGATAATTTAGATTAATATCAGAAGAATTCTCAAAAACCGAGCTAAAATATTGTGCAAAAGCATTCGATATGTCAGCAGGATCAGTAAGGACTCTGTTACTGAAGTGCATTTCAGTTGGAATACCGTAAGAACTTTTACGTGTTCTAAAGAAGGCCCAGAAACTGTTTGGGTCGATATTTATATTTTCCTCTACATTATTTAAATAAGACCTATACTCACGCTTTGTATCTGCCCGAATTTCTGAGAACTTTATACAATGATATTTGATCGGTGTTTGCAGTACCCCGTACTATCAATCTATGCAGTTGATTTTTTTGTCTGATTTTCCGTACAAGGTCAATGGAAAAATATTTAGGATATTTAATCTTACCCCCAGAATTCTTAACATGCTTTTTTGGAATAGCCTGGTCAATACAGAGAAATATTTTTTTATAAAAAATATATAAGGCCAGGTTAACATCCCCAGCTTGTTTAATATCAGACCAATCCATGGAACTAATGAGGTAATAAAAAAGATTAAAGTCCCCTTTAGAATAATCATAAACATAAGATGATAATAAATTATCAGCATTAACATCATCATAATCAAGTTGCACAGACAAATCCAGTGCAGGGTGATACAAGTCCTCCTTAACCAAGGGTTGCTCACATCTAGAACAAACTATATCATTTAAATTGCTTAGAACTAAGTCTAATTTCCTATTCGAAAAAATTCACAACACTGTTATATTGCATAAGATCACAGATACTTTCAAATCGATTTACAAGAGAACTTTTATCACAGCCTCCGGTTCCATAGTTAGGAATATTAAAGTCACCTAGAATTAAAGTGAGACCATTATTTAAAATAAATGTTTCAACAGCATCAAAAAAGGTTACAAAGCAATTGTAACTAGCATTATGGGGTATATATACACATATACTAGATAAAATACAATTTTTTTGTTAAAAAGAATTTTTGTAAGCAAACATTCAAGATCACACTCACATGTAAAATTCAGTCTTTCAATGCCAAAGATTTTTTTACTTGCTATAATTAAGCCTCTTTCTCTTGTTTTTCCATTATTGCGATCCTGCCCTACATCGTTGTACCTATCGTCGAATAGTTCGGCATCATTGAAGCTGTCCGTCAGCCACGATTCGGTTATTACCAGAATATCATATTCATCAGGCAAAACACTGGTGTAAAATTCATTTGATTTAGTACGTAGTCCTCGTACATTCTGGTAGTAGACTTGCAGTTTTAAGTGTTTAGCTGAGGCTTTTTGGGTCAGCCTTTTACTGGAGGGTCTGATAATTGAGTCAGTACCCTCTTTTTGGGGAAAAACCGAGAAACTACGGATCCACTGGGCCAAATAATTATGTATCTGAAGCTCAAAGCTATCTTAAAACTTGTTTGGTGTGTAGTTTTTTTTTAGACAAATAGCTAGTTTTTTGTATTGTGCCAAAAGATGAAATGAACGATGAAATTGTAGAAATAAAAAAGAGAATCGCAGCAGGAAACCGCACACCGCAAATTACATTTATATACGTCTGACACTGTCTATATAGAATCTTAAAATCATTTTAGTTTTTGACTTTTCTGGTTGAACAAGTTTGAAGTTTTACATGAAATGAGACCTGTTTGGGGCTTGCAATTAAACTCCTAATACATTATTATATAATTTATATTTTAGGCATTTAGTTGATGTCTTCACCAAGTTGTTCAGAAACACTTTTTACGGAATATCCTCATAATTTACTCAATAGTTACCTTTTATGTCTCCTCTATATATATATATATATATATATATATATATATATATATATATATATATATATATATATATATATATATATATATATATATATATATAGTAGTAGTAGTTAGGGGGAGGTCTAGAGACCTGACTGGTAGGCCTCTCTCCAGGTGTACATCCTTGAATCTGCCTGTCCTTACTATGTAAGTCTAACTTCGTCCCTATGCAAGACCGTAGTGCCGAAAATATCTCGTCGCAGTCTCGCTCGCGCTTCACATCTGCACAGGAAGTGAAGCGGAGTAATATATATATATATATATATATATATATATATAAAGTATATATATATATATATATAAGTATATATATATATATATATATATATATATATATATATATATATATATATATATATATATATATATATATATATATATATATATATATATATATATATATATATATATATATATATATATATATATATATATATATATATATATATATATATATATATATATATATATATATGTTGATTTTTACTCCTTCACGGATGGAAAAATACAATGTGTTTTCATTCCGGGTGTACATCCGTTCACTACTGTCGTTCTGAAAAGAACAGTTTTGCTGACGTTTCGCCAAAATCACATTTGGCATTTTCGAAGCTTTCTTTCTCGCGTCCGAATAGAGACGGAAGTGTTGGTGACTGCGACGCTTCCTTTTATACCCCCACTCGGGGCCGAAGGTTATATCTGCGCAGGCGTTGGTCGTTATTTATGTTTTCCGGATGGTGCTGTTGTTGTTGCGCTAATTGCGCTTGAGTTTTTGCGATTTTAGATTTGTCGATTATTGTCTTCCATACTGTTGGTAGTTTTAATGATTCGTCCCTTTTATTTAAATCACCTTGCTTTTCAATTTCTATGGCTTCTCGGATTATTCTGGTTTTATAATGTTCTATATTGGCAATCTCCCTACACCCATCGAAATTTATTTTATGGCCGGTTTCCTGATGATGTAGGAATAAAGCTGAGGTTGTTTGTTTATTTCTGATGCTGAGTTTATGCTCTTCCACTCTTGCTGATATTCGCCTGTTAGTTTGCCCTACGTACAACTTTTCACAGTCCTGGCACGGAATACTGTACACTCCGTGGTTTTCCAGTTTGATTTTATCTTTTGGGTTTCCGAGTAGTTTACCTATAGTTGTTTGTGGCTTGTGTATTGTTTGTATGTTGTGTTTCCTCAGAATTCTTCCGATTCTGTCTGTTGTGCCTTTTACATATGGTAAGACTACTCGTTGCTTTCCCGGTTCATATTTTTTGTTTTTCGTTGTTCGGGAAACTTGTGCATTAATAGCTTTCTCTATGGTGCGATTTGTGTAGCCATTTTTCTTTAAAGCACTAGATATTACCTTAAGTTCGTTTTGTCTCGTCTGTGTTTCAGTTAGTCGCACGGATCTAGATATTAGAGTATTTGCCACAGCTTGAATTTGTGCTGGGTGATGATGTGATTTTGCATTTAAATATCTGTCTGTATGTGTTGGTTTTCTATACACGGTGTATTCGAAATGTCCGTTATGTAGTTTTGTGACCAAAACATCTAAAAATGGTAGTTTGTTGTTTTCCTCTAACTCTAGAGTAAATTGTATTCTGGGGTGAATTGAATTTACGTGAGTCAGAAATTTTTCGAGCTCTGCATGACCATGTTGCCATATAATAAATATGTCATCCACATAACGAATCCATAATTTGGGTTTTAAACTTGCTTTCTCAAGAGCTTCTTTCTCGAAGTATATCATAAATAAATTCGCGACTACTGGTGATAGCGAGGACCCCATTGGAGCACCATCCATTTGTTTATACATTTGCCCGTTGAAAGAAAAATAAGTATTTTTGAGGCAATGCTCCGAGAGTTCGATTATATGTGCCTGGAAATCCTCGTTCATAGCAATCTTGTCCAATGCTTCGTCGATGGGAATACTGGGATATAACGATTTGACATCTAGGCTTGCTATGATATCGATATCGTTTTTTTCAAGGACGATATCTCGTATAATTCGAGTGAAATGCTCCGAGTTTTTTACAAATGAATCAGCTTTTTCTACAGTTGGTTGCATAATTTCAGAAAGGTATTTCTCCAGTTTTTGTAGCGGCGAATTAACAGCACTAACAATAGATAGGCGCCCCTGGTTTGTGTATTTTTGGTAAACCATAGAGTTTAGGACATCTGCTCGACTTTTCCCGTGGTATGATTTTTTGTTGAATTTCGGGGTTTATTGGTGAACTTTTTATTTTATTTTTAGTTGTTTTTTCTAGGTACGTTGTCGGGTCCCTTGGAACAGGCCTATAACAATTGTCTTGTAGGATATCCTGCATTTTTTGTACGTAATCTTGAGTATTTATAACCACAGTTGCGTTTCCTTTATCTGCTGGAAGGATTGTGATGTCTTTATTGTGGAATCGCATAGAAACTTTGGCTTTTTGGCGAACAGAAACAAATAAGAATATTAAGACAGATAAACTTTCGAAAAAGTATGAAAATCTTCTAAGAAAGTCGAGTCAGCCACAAAGATCGTCAGTAGACGTCGATAAATTAGTACATAATATATCATCCTACAGTCTCTCAGAAAGTGAAAAATCCGTACTGAGTAAGGGTTTTAATTTTGCGATATCTCCTAAGGAAATCCCTAAAGAAGAAATAATAGCTGGAGTGGAAGCTGTCCTTGACTCCTCTGAAGAAACAAAAGCGGAGGAGATTCGACAAGAGGTGGCAAGAATTTTAAGATCAAGCAAAACACCAAAACAAAACCTAAATGCCACTGAACAAAGGGCCCTAATAAACCTCCGAAAAAATAAAGACATCACAATTCTTCCAGCAGATAAAGGAAACGCAACTGTGGTTATAAATACTCAAGATTACGTACAAAAAATGCAGGATATCCTACAAGACAATTGTTATAGGCCTGTTCCAAGGGACCCGACAACGTACCTAGAAAAAACAACTAAAAATAAAATAAAAAGTTCACCAATAAACCCCGAAATTCAACAAAAAATCATACCACGGGAAAAGTCGAGCAGATGTCCTAAACTCTATGGTTTACCAAAAATACACAAACCAGGGGCGCCTATCAGACCTATTGTTAGTGCTGTTAATTCGCCGCTACAAAAACTGGAGAAATACCTTTCTGAAATTATGCAACCAACTGTAGAAAAAGCTGATTCATTTGTAAAAAACTCGGAGCATTTCACTCGAATTATACGAGATATCGTCCTTGAAAAAAACGATATCATAGCAAGCCTAGATGTCAAATCGTTATATCCCAGTATTCCCATCGACGAAGCATTGGACAAGATTGCTATGAACGAGGATTTCCAGGCACATATAATCGAACTCTCGGAGCATTGCCTCAAAAATACTTATTTTTCTTTCAACGGCAAATGTATAAACAAATGGATGGTGCTCCAATGGGGCCCTCGCTATCACCAGTAGTCGCGAATTTATTTATGATATACTTCGAGAAAGAAGCTCTTGAGAAAGCAAGTTTAAAACCCAAATTATGGATTCGTTATGTGGATGACATATTTATTATATGGCAACATGGTCATGCAGAGCTCGAAAAATTTCTGACTCACGTAAATTCAATTCACCCCAGAATACAATTTACTCTAGAGTTAGAGGAAAACAACAAACTACCATTTTTAGATGTTTTGGTCACAAAACTACATAACGGACATTTCGAATACACCGTGTATAGAAAACCAACACATACAGACAGATATTTAAATGCAAAATCACATCATCACCCAGCACAAATTCAAGCTGTGGCAAATACTCTAATATCTAGATCCGTGCGACTAACTGAAACACAGACGAGACAAAACGAACTTAAGGTAATATCTAGTGCTTTAAAGAAAAATGGCTACACAAATCGCACCATAGAGAAAGCTATTAATGCACAAGTTTCCCGAACAACGAACAACAAAAAATATGAACCGGGAAAGCAACGAGTAGTCTTACCATATGTAAAATGCACAACAGACAGAATCGGAAGAATTCTGAGGAAACACAACATACAAACAATACACAAGCCACAAACAACTATAGGTAAACTACTCGGAAACCCAAAAGATAAAATCAAACTGGAAAACCACGGAGTGTACAGTATTCCGTGCCAGGACTGTGAAAAGTTGTACGTAGGGCAAACTAACAGGCGAATATCAGCAAGAGTGGAAGAGCATAAACTCAGCATCAGAAATAAACAAACAACCTCAGCTTTATTCCTACATCATCAGGAAACCGGCCATAAAATAAATTTCGATGGGTGTAGGGAGATTGCCAATATAGAACATTATAAAACCAGAATAATCCGAGAAGCCATAGAAATTGAAAAGCAAGGTGATTTAAATAAAAGGGACGAATCATTAAAACTACCAACAGTATGGAAGACAATAATCTACAAATCTAAAATCGCAAATAGCGCAACAACAACAGCACCATCCGGAAAACATAAATAACGACCAACGCCTGCGCAGATATAACCTTCGGCCCCGAGTGGGGGTATAAAAGGAAGCGTCGCAGTCACCAACACTTCAGTCTCTATTCGGACGCGAGAAAGAAAGCTTCGAAAATGCCAAATGTGATTTTGGCGAAACGTCAGCAAAACTGTTCTTTTCAGAACGACAGTAGTGAACGGATGTACACCCGGAATGAAAACACATATATATATATATATATATATATATATATATATATATATATATATATATATATACTTCTAGAGGAGACATAAAAGATAACTGTTGAGTAAATTATGAGGATATTCCGTAAAAAGTGTTTCTGAACAACTTGGTGAAGGCAGAAAGAAATTGTTCTAGTATCCGATACTCTAACTGACAAATAGGAAATGCAGCACTTATGGACGCCCATGCGCATGGTCTGGAAACGAGCTAATCCAAGATAAAGGTGTGTTGAAAAATACCAATGCTACGCATGCAGACATTTAGCTTAGGTACCCAATGTAAGGTATTAATCAACTAAATGCCTAAAATATAAATTATATAATAATGTATTAGGAGTTTAATTGCAAGCCCCAAACAGGTCTCATTTCATGTAAAACTTCGAACTTGTTCAACCAGGAAAGTCAAAAACTAAAAACTGAGGGTTGGCGTGATTTTAAGATTCTATATAGACAGTGTCAGACGTATATAAATGTAATTTGGCTCGATTTGCTATAGGTAATAGAATGTATTTTACAAGTATTTTATATTGTTTGAACTGTACATTCTAAAAGTTTTTCAATTTACAAGAAATTTCAAACTACATCTTCTTTTTATTCTTCTTTGGTGTCACAATCCAAGTTATGTCCTTGTTCTCCTCTATTTTCCTTTTCCATGCATCTCGATCCGTTGCGGTTTTCCTCTAATTTCTAATTTCTATATATATATATATATATATATATATATATATATATATATATATATATATATATATATATATATAAATAAATTAGTATAATAACGTGTAAATATAAATTCTAACTAACTAATATTATTTACATTGGAACTATTTATACGAAAAAAAGGTGCTGATGCTCGTGAGAATGGCTTGACGTGCTGTTCTCTTGCTGACGTTTTGCTTATGCGGTGGTTCCGAGGATATTGCAATAGCCGCTCTGTCGGTGACACTCCTGGTGTTCGAAGGTCGTGGGAAACCAATATAACAGCTCCCCTTTTTAAGAAAAAGTTGGTGCCTTGCAGCAACTTTTTATGAAGGACTTCACTTCTAGAGGTACTCTTCCTCTATGGTGTCTTCCGGGTGGATGCTGGTGCGTCTCTTGGGGATCAGCCTCCTCAATTGCGTTTGAACTGAACTTCTTTGTTCTAAGTTTGGTGGTGATGGACGGTCATTTCCTCCTGTGAGACTAAGCCTGGAGGATCCTTTGCGTCAACACTTGCAGCAAATGTAGAGGGTTATTAAGGCGATAACCAGCGTAATTGTCAGGATGGTGAACCAGTCGACATGCTTGGTTACAAAGGGCTGTTTTATTAATCTGTCAAGTTCGTCCGAGTACTGTGTTGTACGACATTTAGGTCTTCTGTGTCTATTTTACTGAGCTGTAGCGGCTTCAGTTCTGGAAGGGTCGGTCGTTCTGGGAGATGCTTGCAACAGTCATAGGGAATAATGACGGGACGGCTCTTATACGTGATCTTTTTGTTTTCCTCAACGAAATATTTGGAATGGATTCGGGTGCTTCCGACAAATGCATTACAATCTGGTTGCAAGTTTAGTAATGAATTGGTCTTTAGGATCTTTGTTACAAGTTCCCTTTTTCCACATTTGACAGTGACTGGAAGAGGTTCTGAGACTGTGATGAGCCAGTAGTTTCGGTCAAGCTCCTGGGCATTGTATTAAGATGCTAACAGGATTGAAGTATGGCATGTTTTAGGTAACACACTCGACTGCCTAAGTATCTATAGGGTATTGAAAGACGTCGGAACAGATATTGGTATTGGCTTTCACATCTTTGCAGCTTCCAAGATCTTGTGGTAGTATGTACAATAAAGAATCGTCATCTCGCGCAATGTTATTTTGGGTTGTAGGTATTATGTGGTAGAAACCTGTTCGATTATCCAGTATAGGGATAGGGAATAGACGGTATAAGATATAGGTTTCTGGTTCAATTAGAGGTATCTTAAGAACAAATACAACTTTATTATCTGTTTGATAAGCTTCTAAAGTTATAATATCGAGATACTGAGCAACATTTGAAGTATATGTAGGTAAAGGTAAGTTATTTTTTGAGAGAGATCGCGAGATTTCTTGAAGAGAGGTGACTAAATCCCTTGGTGTAATTATAGAGCTATGTAAAATTCCTACACGCGCAAAAGTAATAGCACTTAAAATATCATTGAGTTTTCTAAAAATACGTAGCTTTCCATTAACGACTCGCAAAAATTTAGAGCTTTCACTTGACTCTAGTAGAAAACTAAGGCATTCGTTATATTTTCGATAGATTTGGAAATTTCGTTAATATCTTTGTTGAAGGTTTCTTCTGTCTATCTGTAATTTTTGTATCGTGGAGTTAAAGTTTTTTATAACCGATGATGTGACCGATATTTGGCTCTTGAGTAAATTTTCGATTTCGCGTTCATCGTGGCTAATTTTATCGATACATTTATTATAGTATTCTCCGTCTGAAGAGTCAAGATTGCCGGTAATTGATTTAAAGATGCTGCCTATGCCGTTAATTAATCCACGTTTGGTTCTTAATGCGTAGTTTTTCGTATCAATTGTAACTTCTCTAAACTTTTCTTTAACGGAGTCAGAGATTCGGGTTAAAAGGTTTATATGAGTCTGAACGGTTTTAAAAGCGGTCATTCGAGAATCATCGAGCAAATCAGTCATACTGGAAAGTATTTTTCCATTATTTTGAATCGCTTCTTGAAAAGGTTCTATATAAACCTTCCTTATAAACAAAAGTGTCCATTTGTCATTTGATACTCGGATGGTATTTTCTTCGTAGTAAAATATTCCAATGGTGTTATTGATGGGTGTAAGTAGAAATTGGGCGACGGACGCCGAGATCAACACGAAGAGTCTGAAAAACAGAATAGACTAGTCGTAGAATGGGTTAGGTCTATCGAAATTTCTTTTTGATGTTTGATTTGTGTACAGGTTTTTGACATCAGCGGAAGTTCCGAAAAGTTCTATTGTTTCAAAGGGTCCATTAAATTTGTTTTGTGCTTACGTTGTTATTTGGGACTCTTTTACGTACACTTTATCTCCAATTTTGTACTCTGGGAGATTTCGGGTAACGGCTTTATCAAATCTTATTTTTGCGTTTTCTCTTTGTATGTTCGTTCTATTACGTGCGAGTTTGTAATAGTGTTCCATTCGATTGTTAAGATCTCTAATGTATTTTGAAATAAGCTGTTCTTGGTTATAGAGGGTTTCTGGTGGACGACTAGATGTATGGCCAAAAATAAGCTTATAAGGTGTAAAGCCATGAGTCTTATTTTTTGTGTTATTATAACCCTAATCATCTCTTAAAGTGGCGTGGAATCTTTCGAGCGATCCATTTGATTGTGGATGGCTAACACTGGAAAAGGTTAACTTCTATCTCGGAATTCCGACTTCTATCTCGGAATTCCGACTTCTAACTCGGAATTCCGACTTCTATCTCGGAATTCCGACTTCTATCTCGGAATTTCGACTTCTATCTCGGAATTCCGACTTTTAACTCGGAATTTCTATCTCGGAATGCGTTGTAATTAATACACGACAGTAGTTATTTAAGGAGAGAAGCGCCTCCTCCTCCTCATTATGTATCTACTCCTCCCTGTCATTTTAAAATTATATCTATTCCTCCTCCTCCTCATTATGCATTTACCCCTCCTCCTCCCTGTCATTTTAAAATTATATCTATTCCTCCTCCTCCTCCTCATTATGCATCTACTCTAACTCCTGCCAGTTATTTTAAAATTATATCTATTCCTCCTCCTCCTCCTCCCTGTCATTTTAAAATTATATCTATTCCTCCTCCTCCTCATTATGCATCTACTCCTCCCTGTCATTTTAAAATTATATCTATTCCTCCTCCTCCTCCTTCTCCTCATTTTGAATCTACCCCTCCTCCTCATTGTGCATCTACTCCTCCTCCTGTTCCCTAATATTGGAAATTTTTTAAACTCTTTTGGGTTAACTTAGCCTCGCCGCCGAAGGTTATCCCCTCTGTTAAAATAGTAGTTTAGGGGAAACATTAAATATAAAGAATCACCACTTAAGTTCAGTGTTAACATGGCATTTAGTACTGAAAATAACGAATTGACATTAACAATTCAAGAATTGCATAGTGAATTTAGCAAATTACTATATGAAGTTAATGAGCATCAGATGAGAAGTCGACCATCTTTTTCTTCATTTTATTCCGAACTTTCAGAAGATTATTCAAAGGCAGTATCGTTGTGTGTTAACTATTTAAAAAATTTTGATTTGTTAGAATTTGTGCGTGAACTGATAAAGTTAGGCTTATGTATAGTGAGGTCATAAGTTTAAAAAAGTTTGTTCAAAATTCAACAGTCTTGAAGGAAATATCAGCGGCAGAAGCTGAAAGAGATTTTTACTTGCCAATATCTCAAGAAGTCTAGGAAATTGTGTAATTGTGATGGAAAAACTAGTGACCGAAGTGCTTGAAGAGATATTTAGCTTTTGCTGGTGATGAAAACGTGAATGCTCAAGATTTAATGAAAAGTCACAAATATTTATAACATGCTGAATTTTGTAAAAAAATAGTGCAAGTGTGTAAAAACTTTTTAGAAAACAAAAACAGAAAACAATTTTTTGCTGATATTGATAGTTAAGAAATACAATTAGCCTTCATAATTCCAGTTATTCCTAAAGCAACAATCTTTTCACCGATTGGTGACTTGAATCTTTCAAATGCCCTTGATGCCAATACCTGATCTGCTTCGTTGCGATGTTTTAAATCAGAAAATGTATAGTAAGCAATATCGTGTTGTTTGCAAGCTTCGTCTAAAGGATTTTTGCCCTTATCTCCTCTAACAAGCCGTTTACCTAGTTTGGTTCCTGGACCACAATAATTGTATGATGGAATGTGTAATTCGAATGGTAACTTGTTAATTAAAGTGTTTAACGAACCACCTCTCGTCATGAGCTTTGACCTCCTAATATGTTTACATCTACTTCGTCTTCCCATTTTGTATATACTGAAGCTTAATTGAGGTTATATATTTAACTGAAAAACCTGAAGATATTTCTCAGATACACATTGATTTTCCTAAAATGTGGTTAGAAAAACAATCTTTCTCGTTGCCAGTCAAAAATTATGTTGTTAACTGAAATAATTTTAAGAAGCATGAAGTTATTTGGGGGGTGTTCGAGAAGAGCTTTAATTGTAGGACCTTCTGGTTCAGGAAAAACCAATGTGGTTGTCGCTCTTTTAATATCAGAAAATGGTTTACGTTTTGAGAATGTATATATTTTTTCAAAATCCTTGTACCAAACGAAATATGAGTTTTTAAGAAACGTAATGGAGAAATTTATAGAAATTAAAGAAATAGGAAATTTTGAGTCGACAAACGAAGAAGACATTGTGTCACCTCCCGAGGTAAAACCCAACTCTGTAATAATTTTTGATGATATTGTTTGCTGTAATCAAAGTATTATGCGAGATTACTTTTCCTTTGGACGACATAAAAACACCGATTGCTTTTATTTGTGTCAAACCTATTCTTCAATTCCAAAACAACTAATTAGAGATAATGCAAATTTATTAATTTTATTTAGACAAGATGGTACGAATTTAAAACATATTTATGATGATCATGTCACCTCAGATATGTCATTCGAAATTTAAAAAAAAATGTGTTCAATGTGTTGGAAATCTAGCTATGATTTTTTAGTTATTGATAAGGATAGCTGTTTAAAATCTGGAAGATATCGAAAAGGATTTGACAGTTTTATACATTTTTAAAACGTATATAATATCTAACCTTTACAATCGACTTTAGTTTATGACTCGTCATATTTTAGTCAACATGAATATAAAAGTTGCAAAGGAACTGGTAGAAGCTCGTAAAGCTGTTAAACGAAAATATCAAGCACTAAAATCAGATTTAGCAGAGAGTAAAGTTCGACAAGAAAAAGAATTAAAACCAATAACAGCTGAACCTTTGCAAGAATTAATTAAAACAATAAAAACCGAACCCCTGGTGAAACGAGAACTTACTTCACCATCACTTTTTTTAACTCCAGAAACGGACAAACGTAGTTTTTCAACTACAAAAAAAAGACCAGGAAGAAGACAAACGAATATTTATAATAAATATCTTCAGACATCAGACATTTTACAAAATTATAATGAAGATGTGTTCTTAGATGAACTAACTGGTACTCAACCCAGTCGTCCATCCGAATCATCTTTTATTGAACCCACGGCAGCAGATATAAAACAGGAAATGCTTGAATTAACTAAAAGAGGTGACGTTTACGATACGTATCTCGAAGTGTATCACCAACTCGTAAGATCATTTGTTGATGACTCGATTAAGGGTAATCGTAAACTAGATCATATACATGGTTTTGTTCACGACCCTTTACTAGAAAAATGGAAAATCGGAGATTCTACTGTTGAGTTTAAAGATGAAAACTTAAAACTTAAAGATCTAATTTATAACTGGGTTGTACGAACTACTTTTTTTAAAGGTTACAAACCTGACGATGTAGAAAATTATATGGACATATTAAAACAAACAAATGCTTACAAAAGAAATTATGACCCCAAAGAGCAAGTTCAAGGAACCACAGATCCGAAATACATAACAATAATTAAACCATATTTAATAGAAAAAAACATTATTAAACCTACAAGATCTTCTGCATCTAGCATTTCAAGTATCTCTAGTTTCAGTACTTTAAACAAGTTAAGACCTCCTCAGAGACCACGATCCTCGTCACCAAAGAAAGGTGGAGCAATGTTAAACTTATCTAACAAAAAAATTGACTACATTTATTTCGACAATATTAATGAAATAGTTGAAAGATTGAAACTACTTGTATCATCGCACATGGCGGGTCATACAGGTCATCAAAATGAAATTGTCTCAATTTTAGAAGAACTTAGGGAAGCAAAAGTAATTAAATAAAAACACTGCATTGCAACAAAATATTTATTCGTCGTAGAACTGCCAACATGTCGATTGACAAATTTGGGTCACATATATTAGATAGAGATAAAAATAAATTAAATATAAATGCTTCTTCTCAAATTTTAAACGTTGTCAACATCGCCAAAACAAATTTGTTTTATAACATTGTTATGCCCTTTATTGGAACCTATGATGCCTCTAAAAGAAGTTACCAACTACTTCAAGATGGAAGATTAATATATAAATTTCCATTTACTTCAGGTGAAATAATCAAAGTTGAGTACCCTAAAGATGCCGTTTTATTAAAAATAAACAATATTCCTATTCCATATGGAAAGCGAATATATATCAACCAGAATGATGCAATTAGTTTTCATCCTCAAGATAGTGTGATAATACCAACTTTTTATGGTGAATTAGTAATAAAATGTCCGATAATTATTGAAACTTAATCATTGTCCAATTTCAGTCATGAACAATAGAATTAAAGATGTTGTTAATGAACTTCATAGACCAAGCAGAAAAAAATATAAACGAAGGGTTATTGTAAAAGGAATAAATGATCTATGGCAAGGTGATTTAGTTGAAATGTTGCCATACTGGAAATCAAATAAAGGATACAGATACATTCTAGTAGTTATCAATGTGTTTTCAAAATTTCTGTGGGTGGAACCAGTTAAATCAAGTCTGCAGATGACGTAACTTTGACGATGCAAAAAATATTACAGAGAGCAAAATATAAACCGAAAAATCTACAAACTGATATGGGAAAAGAGTTTTTTAATAAAAAATTTAAAAATTTAATGGTTAAATTTAACATAAATCACTACAATACTTACTCAAACATGAAAGCTAGTGTCGTGGAGAGAGTAAATAGAACCATAAAAACTCTAATGTGGAAAAAGTTTAGTTTACGTGGAAATTATAAATGGGTAGACATTTTACACGAAATTGTAAAAACCTATAATAATACAGTTCATTCCACTACTGGGAAAAAAACCATCTGGAATCAATAAAAACAATGAAAAAGAAGTTCTGACATCATCTTATACATATAAGAAAACAATTGATATTAGAAAACCAAAATTTAAAATTGGAGACTATGTCCGAATTAGCAAACAAAGGGAAGCTTTTACAAAGGGTTACACTCCTAATTGGTCAAATGAAATTTTTAAAATATATGAGGTTAAATTGACAAACCCTAGAACGTATTTAATTATAGATTAAAACAATTTAGAAATTAAAGAAGTCTTTTATGAGGAGGAATTACAAAAGGTCAAAGATCCTGACGTGTACCTAGTTGAAAAAGTTTTAAGGCGAAAAGGAAATAAAGTTTTATTGCTAATAATTTTTTCGTACTCCAAAATCCTATTCTCAAATTGCACCCTGTCTAAATAAAACTTTTGATATTCATATATTCGAGCATGCCTATATGCAAATTTCCACTTTACTAACAAATGAACTTTATTGTTAGCTTCATTAAAATGCACTGATTTCTTCATAATATTTTCTTTTTACGGTATTTTTCTTTAGCTTGTTTTTTAATTCGCATGGATGCATTATTAACATTTCCAATATTGTACTAACATTTTCACTGTTGGTGTTTTGGCTTGGATAAAGAACATTATATACATTCGTTAACAATTTACCTCCCTCATTGAGATTCGAAATTTGATACATATTGAAGTACTTATCGAATTCTTGTATAATTATTATAATATATAATATGTATGACACGCCAAAATCGGAGTTTCTGCTATGAAATAGAGGGGAATTATAATTAAATTCGCATGAAGTGTTTTCTACATATTTTTGAATCCAGTTAGTGTCAAAAATCGTATTATTATAATAATAATATACAATTTTGGAAAAATTACTGTCTTTATTAGCTTGTTTTATCTGGTAAGAAAAAACTACTGTACTATTGTTAATTTTTTCAGTTTTCATGATATGGCGAGATTCGGGCCATACTGTTTCAATATTTTTTTTAAAACATATTTCGCTTTTTAGCATTTTAGATGGACGATACACAAACATGGAGTTTAATAAAGGCAATGTGTTTAATATAATACCAAGAAGAGAATGGTTAAAATACAAGAACAAGTAAATTTAAATACTTTTGCAAAAATTTTCAATAAAACAAAATACATTTTACATTTTTACATTTCAAATAATGACTATTAACTATTTTTGGAAAACAAATAATTATAGAGAAAAATATTAGTATTGACAATTTTTATTAGCACACTTCAATAAATAAGCCACAAAATGATAAAAATATAGAAAAAGAGAGATACATTAAATAATGAAATTAATTGTCATAAAATCCATTATTTACTTTTTAAACATATAAAATCATTTTATAGCTAATAAATTTCATTAGTATTTTTTAATACGTACACAATAGTAAAAAATAAACAATTTAATGCTTCTGGAAAAATAAGTAAATATTATTAACACTTTAAATATTGATTGATCAAAAAAATGTTGAACAAACAAGTCAATATACAAAACATCGTTTTATAGGTGCCTATTTTGTCATTAGTACATTTAAATACATATTATTCTTTGTTTTTTTCTACTTTTCGAAAACAACAAACATACAGCCAAGTCGCAAGTTTTAAAATATTTATAATGTTCATCAATGGGACAGTCATCATATGTCCACTCAAATATTTCTGCACCACAGTAAAAACATCTGCAATTATCATTATATGAAGTGTAGTAAGATCCTGCTCTTGCTAACACTTCAGGTTTCAATTTTCCGTTCCAATTTTTAAATGAGGAAAGTCGTTTTTCATAATTTCTATAGAAATTGTCGTAAATTTCAGAATCAAAGCTTTCTAAATACATATTTACTTTCAGTACTAAAGCAGTTAAAGAAACAACTGAAAACTGACTACGAGTTCTTCTGATATTTAATATAACCTGTAACCTCGAAAATTAAAAACGGAAGAGAAAATTGAATTTACGAATTTGAAAGGTCTTCATGGTTCATTGACCATTCGTAAAAAGGAATATCCTGATGACCCAACGCAAGTGTGTCGAAGCTGTTAGGAATTTTAAATCTTTTACCATCAGAAGAACTTAAGGCCAATTTACTTACTAATTCGGTGTAAATTGTATGTAAACGAGATTTAAATAAATACATTGTACAGAAGGTTTTTGAATTATTTTCAACCACATCTTTGTAATGAACAAAATCTAATTGTTTTTTAATACTACTGGTTTTGACACAATATGCTTTGGCTGAAGTGCCGTAAAACACTTTATGGGTTCACCAGCATATTCATCTGTAAACTTCCCTACTAAAGATTTGGTTATTGGCATTTCATGAATATTATTTGGTTTATAATTTGATGTGTCAAATTTTTCTATATTACGTTTTAAATCTTCATACACATTTTGCGTTTGTATTTCTAGTATGAAAGAGTCTGTGTCAGTGTACAAAAGTTTAACTTTATCTTCATAAAGAGGCTTCAAAAAGTTATAAAAAAAATCATACATTACAGTTTTTGAAATATCTAAAATTAAAAATCCTACGTAAATTGGCTTATTATATTCTACTAAAACTTTTTGCGTTTGGATAGCAACTAAATTCTCAGAAAACACAGTTAAATCTTTAAAATACGGTTTGGCAATTAGATTTTCTGCGCTATCTTTTCTGTGATTTTTTGACCACTGTGTAACTAACCTTATGTCAATTCTTTTATCGACACTTTCCATAGTTTTTCCATATATACTGTTATTTGCTAATTTATAATTATTTTTATCAAATTCATTTCTAGACTCATTGCGTAGTTTTGTATTCAAGTCAATATACGGTTTTAACCATGGTGACTGACTAAACCCTAAAACTCTATGTACCCTAGTTAATTTCAATCCATGTTTAATACACTGTTTTAAAAGTGTACAATGAATTACATATTTTACTTTATCTTTTAAATTTGGTATTAGCTTTGTGCAATTAGAATTGGGGGGTTTATAATTTTCAAGACAAAAAGGAAAGATACTCCAAATCAACTTCAAGCACATAACCTTTCTCAGAGGAGTGGGAAAGGTTTATATCTAAATTGTCTATTTTGAATTTTTTTTGTGGAAGATATTGAGACATTGCGTATCCATAAAGATTGGTAGCATCGAGATACATAATAAAATTAGAAGGTTTTAAAGGGTCGAAATCAGAAAGAAATAAATTATTTGCAACGGCTTTTCTACATGCGCAAGTACTAACACCACCTCGCACACTACTTTTAAAAAAATGTAACATATCAGGATCCGTCAGAAGTTCTAATTGAACACCTGTATAGCGTAAACAGGAATCAAAACTCAAACTGGGAAATGTATAATAATGTGCCGGATCTAATTTATAGGTATTCATACAAGTTTTTCTAAAATTTTGTAAAATATCTGCTAAAAGTAAAACATCTGATTTTAGATAAATATCAGAATAAGCACCTAAGGTGTTACAGTTAAATAATTTCCACACTTGTATTGCCCTTTCATATTCTTCTTTGCTAATATGTTCATTCGTCAAGTCATTATAAAATTCCTCTTGTTCAGGTAATGCGGTTTTATTTAATTTTGTAAGGTCTTTAATGTAACTGTACGGAAATACACCCTTTAGTCGAATATATTTAAATTTTTCAATGTCAGTAAAATATTTATGAACTTCTTTACACTGATTATCACTTAGCTTTTCAGATAATTTTGCAAGGGAATAAGGTAAACATTGAAAAGAATCAATAAATCTTAAATTTATATATACCTTCTTTTTTTTAATTCCAATTTTCGGTCATAATAATTGTCTACTTCTATGTGTCTGAAAAGAAATATATTTTTCTTTATTTTGTGCTATTACCGACAATTGCTCTTGACTGTGGCATATATTTTTTATAAATAAATGGGAATCGTAATTTTTTAAATTATGAAATATGACTGGAATAAAATGTGGTTGCCTATAATTTAAGTTGCATAAGGAATGTGCAACTCCTCTATATTTTCCGGTTAAATGGCAATGGTCTGCCACTTTTTCATTATCATTTTCAAATGGTTTGTTGCAAATGTGACACTCGCTTAAATACCGATAGCTCAATTTTTCTAGTTCAGTTAAATTTTCCATTTTTTTTTAAATTTCCTAAATACCTAATATATAGGTCATGAACCTCCCTTTCTAAAAAATTTATGAACACTTGAGCACAATTAGGTCCTCTGTATAATTCTAGCTTTGAAACATTATTATCAAACGAACATTTTAAGTAATAGGCAAATGAATAAGGGACATGTTCAAATTTTTTTACAGTGTAGGTTTTATCTAAACTTAACTCTACATTATCGGTGCTATCAACAGGTTTAAGTACACATTCAAAATCGGCATATATGACAAAAGGAACTTCCATTTGATTTTTAATATTTTCAAATTTAAGAATATGTCTCGGTACGTTTTTCCCAAATTTGTCTTCTTTATAATCTTTTGTGGGTAAATTTATTCTTACAAAATCGCAGTCAAAAGTATTATGTCTAGTTAAATATTCTTCTGAACTAAAATACTGAAGACATCCATCACCTAGATATTTTTTCCATTTTGTTTTGAAACTTGACTTGATATTAATCTACTTAAATCAGAAATATAACAGTAGTGAAAATTCCCATCATCATCACTAATTAATAATAAATTAATATGGTTTGGTTTTTTAGATTTTGAATAATGTAGTGGACCTATTACTTCATAACTGAACCTAAAGTTTTTTCTAATTTTTTCCAAAGAATGAATATTAATAGATATATTGTTCTGTCTTTCAAATTTTTCTACGTCCTTTAAAGCTATAGGAAAGTCAATACCTGAAGTATCCAAGATTGTTTCCAAGTGCGGATATGATTGGATTTCATATTCCAATCCAGTTGGGGGATACATTGCAGCTATCACACACCACGCCAAACAATAATGGTCCTGATTTCGAAGGTTAATAACAGCTCGCTTAAACTCGATTTCTTCCGGTAGTGGAATGTAGGAAGAAGAACGCAGGGGATTATATTTGTTGAAATTCATTTCTAGATGCAAAAGTTTCAAAAGAACCCATTCTGCAACAAAAAAAAATGTATTAGAATATATTAGATTTTTTATGATTTTTAATGAAATATAAAATGGTTTTAAAATATTTAAAAAATTACCTGAATCTTTTTCTGCTAAATCATCAGACTTTCGGTCTATTATTTCACACATTTCGTTGATGTTCGACATAATATCTGAGCTGGTACAAATAACTTTAAAATGAGTATCGAATGACTTGATTGCGTGAACTCCGTTACCAGGATTGAAGTAAATGCCAAATAATTCCACATTTAATTTTAAGCATGTATGTGTTTCAAGAAATTTTTCTATTAAGCTTCTAATTTTGTCTGATATATCATTGAAAAACAGTTGAATGTTTACATATAAGGCTTCTGCTAAAATTCTGTATGATATGACTCTTTTATCTAAAGCAGATTTAATAATTTCTACTCCACTTTCTTCGGCACTCAAAGCTATGTTATTCTTATGTGTATTGGTTCGAAGGTGGCTACCCCATAGTGATGTTCTAATAGATTTCTTACAATGTTCACAATATTTGTTGCTTTCTAAAACAAGAGCATTCTCTAAATAACTTAACTTAACTAACTAACATTATAATAGAAAATCAGCAAGTAAATTCAAAATACGTTTACAGTGCAAAAATAAGTGCTGCAGTGACATAAAAATAGATTTAAAATAGTGAAGTCACTGCTGTGAATATTTCATAGAAAATTTCACGCCTTAAAATGACTCTAAAACTGCAAATCGTAACTTAAATTTACATGTAAAATAGGTGAATTTGCAATCGTAATAGCCTACTTATATTTAACAAAATGAATACCAATAAAATTTCGCCACTTTAATAACTGAAAACGCTCTGTATTAAGTATAGAAAAATTTTACAAGTTGAATATATAAAATAATGTAATAGGTAATATGAGTTTTAAAAACAAAGTATTGCTTTGCGTTGCCAGACGTAAAAAAAAATGTAGAAAATACTATAAAAAAATAAACTCTTACCTTCTTTCTTTTTCAATCTTTGCTCCGATGAATTTTCCAAAACTTCTAGTTCTAGCCCCTTGCTGATTCTTTTACACACTTATTTTTTATGTGACGAATTAAATTGTCTCTTCTAGTAAAAAATTTGTTACAGTTTAAATATTTAAGATTCATTTTAGGCTGAAGTAAAAAAAAAATGTGCCTTAACTACTTCTCTTCTTGAGAAGCAGTCATTAAGTTTCTTACGTACTGAGTTAAAACTGTAGGAACAAAACTTAAATAGAATTAAAAGAAGAACTTTAAAGAAGGTTATAGGGGAGAGGGGGCGATAAAAAAAAATGTGTGATTATTTTTTAATCCATGGAATCTGCCCACCCATCAAATATACATTTAATTCTATTCCAAATTTCCTCTTGTTCCTTATCGATGGAATTATCTTTTAATTGGGAGTCAAATAAATTGTTTAAACAAAAGCTAAAAGAGTTTAATTTTGACAAAGTAATCCATGATTCCCTACTTTTAGTTTTTTTTGAATGCCAAAATGAATTTTTTTGACGCATCGTTTGTCTGTTTGCGTCGAATTTGTCCTATGAAAATAAAATTGCTCAGATCTTTTTGGTTCTGGAGAAAATGGTTCTGGAGAACATAGTTGCAAATTTGTATTTCCATTAGGCGTAAATTCTGCCTGAGAAATATTACTATACTGGGACCCTTGGAGAAAAATTGGACTTCTCTGCCCGCAAGTGATATCACTATCAGAATCAGATAAAGCAGAAGTGAAATTCGGAGGAGGTGAAATATTTTTGAAAATGTCATTGCTTCGACCAACTGAGAAATTCGAACCAGAAGGTGATCTATTATCACAGAAAGTGGGTTCATTAGAACAATTGTTGGTAAAAGGGTCAACAGAAAATTTGGAATTTGAAACATTTTCAGTAACGTTTAAATATTGCAAATTGTTATTGCAAGGTATGGTATCAATATTAAAATGCAAATCTTCTGAATTTGAACTGTCATGATTGTCGGCCGAAAATATACCTAAATAGTCTTTCGATTTTGTTATGTCTTCTAAATTTTGTGAGTGAACCTCTAAAGGTTCGTCTTCATTAAATTGTAATATATCTAAATCAGAATTAGTTTCTAAGAGATTTTCAATCCGTTCCCAGTTGCTTAATCCCTCAGTTACTAATTCTGGTTTAAATACAACGCCTGCTAAATTTGAATTAGAATTTTGAGAAGAGATATTGCATGATTTGTTTTTTGAAGATCCTATACCCAAGTAATCTTTAAATTTAGATATGTCTTCTAAAATGTCGTCAGTTGGTTCGTCAATAAGATTGGAATTATTGTCCTCTAAAATATTAATTAGCTCTTGGGTCAGGATAATATTAGAATTAGTTGTTTGCGAGTTCTCTTCAACAATATTTTTTTTATTTATAGAATTAAGTTGTAAACGAGCATTATTTTCTAACATACCTTGCACCATGTCCCTGAAAGATCGGCTCCTTTGTCTTAAATTATCGCTTGAATTTAGAATTGCAGGAACATACACATTTTGCAAAATTTCAACTTTTTTACCCTCCATTATTGTAAATTTGTAAAAATGTAAAAATAATCTTATATGAAACGGAACGGAAAGAACGGGAAATGTTTTAACTCGACAAATACGTGTTACGACTTAAACGAAACTTAAGAACTGCTTAACTAAAAGCGTAAGACGGTCGAGTTTATAAAGAGAAATCGAAGGTTTCTAGACTGGTTTATTAAAGGTCAATGCTATGGCCTACATGCAACTCTCTAAACATGACCCCGTTCGCATGTCCGCTTTCCCCTTGCCACCTTAAATAAATGAAATTTCTTCGACCAGTGGACCTGAGATTCCTCTTATGAGTCAGGAAAATATAGAGAGAGATAATAGAGATAATAGAAAAAATAGTGAAAACGATTTTTTAGAGACAATTAAATTATTACACAAATCATTTCATGGAATCTGCATGTATCTAGTCAACTGTAAGTAATAATATTTTCGTCAAGTTTTGATTATTAATTGACTGCTAAAAAAAATGTACAAATTTTTTTTTATTTGCACATGTAATATTTGTGGCAAATTTTGCTTTGTTTATTTCACATACCTAACATGTTTATTGTATATAGAAACAAAAACATTTACTAGAACTACATATTGAGAAAAATAGGAACAGTCTGTTAAACTATTAAAATGCTTAAAGACAAGTGAAAAGAGTGAAAAAAAACTATTTTTAGACAATAAAATTAGAAGTAGTGTACAAAGATGTATACAAAATTTAAACAAAGTTTAATAAGTTGTAATATTTTGGTTACATTATGTTTTAATTAAGTGCTTAATACAATGCACACGTCGGTTTAGTAAATTTATAGTCTCTTAAAGAAATTCGGAAAAGCAGATTTAAATGATCTAGTGATAGCGCAGTTAAAAATAATAGTGTTTACTAATAGTATTTTATATTGTGGTTTTCAACAATATTTCAGCAATTACTACATTACAGATAGACAAAATAACACACCAGGACCTTTTTTAATTTACATACATAACAAGTAAAACATATATTGATTTGTTTTTGTCTTTTAGGAGTAAAGAAATATATTTGTTTAAAAAAATATCTTTTTTTGAGTAAATAGCTAGCACCTATGAAAGGTTTATGCATCCTCTATTAAAGCAACTTATATTTCGTTAAACTATTATTCATTAATCTTTATTTTTCAATTCGGTTAATGTTCAGATTAAATTTCATCAAAGTATAAGAGATTTTAGGTTGACTCTTTCCAGTAAGGACAGGAACATAACTAATCAGTTACATTCTATGTATGATACAAATCATATTAACTAAAATAAAGTCAGAAAAATCAAATTTCCCTGATACCTGTTAATTAAAATAATACTCGAGTAAATTTACTTGTTTTAAAACGCTTTTATTAGTTTCATTTGATTTTCACCCACTTTATAACGCCAGGTTACAATGGATGACCATGTAATGATTTGATAAGTTTGTCTCATTAGCCTGAACAAGATCGTCAGGATAAAAAAATTTCATCTCGGAGAGGGACCCTGGGAAATGGCTACCATATAAAAGGAAGGCAGCAGGCGCGCAAATTACCCATTTTCGGCACGGGGAGGTAGCGAAGAAGAATAAATTATAGTTTGACAAAACTAAAAAACACGCTCTAATAGTAAATGGAACTAAAAAGAAAAAAAAAATATAGTTTAAAAAACTAAAAAACACGCTTTAATAGTAAATTGAACTAAAAAGAAAAAAAATAAAAAAGCGTAGTGTGCCTTTATGCCATATATTCATACTGACTTTACTTTCAGAAATTATACCGATAAAATAGTTATAATAACTGATATCAGACCAACGCTGTTTTCACAATGACATTAATTTTCTTGTTAATCACTTTATTCTCGTCCAAACGGTTTTTTTTTAGTTCAGTTTACTATTAAAGCGTGTTTTTCAGTTTTTTAAACTATAATTTATTAGAATTCCTCCACAAATGAAGACATTGATATTTTATGAAGTTTGAAAACAAAAATTTGTAACATGATTTCAGCAAAAAAAAATTGTTAGCAAATCACATCTCATAAATCAAGTTTCCGTTGTCTTATTTCTAACTTTGTGGAAGGACATCAATCTATCAAAACAGACTACAGGAACACAGTGAAAAGTTAATTATAATTTTGACTATTTCTTCAAGCACCTTATTTTCTTTCGTTTAGCTTTATCTATTCGGTAAACCTCTTTACAAATAAAGCGCATTCTACTGACAAGGTACAACTCAATGATCGTAGTTGTAAATGTTTTTCGTGTTGATCACACCCAACAAAAGGAATAGGTATTTCTTTTAATTTGTCCAAAATATCAAAATGTGTACCTTGATATACGTGGGTTTGCTGACAAGATATCTAATACAGTAGACATCATTACTGATTATAGACTTTTTGACTAACATTCCCAGTCATTTATATTTTTTATAATTTATTAACTTTCATTACCCGTTTTGGATCTTGTCATAAAAGTTTGTAATAGACACATCATTAATATATTGGAATGACTCGGCAGGCCGGGGTCTTCTACCCTTAAGGACCTCACTGCCACTTTTATGCGTATTATATATTATTATTAGACCTATTGGCAACAACTTCCAATTAATATTTTGACTATCTAGTTTTGTCCGGGACCTGGGACATAATATGAAAATAAAATTTGTTTCAGTTTTCTAATCCTGTCACTTTTATTCATAAAGTAGTTATTTCTAGACACATTGGTAATTAAATTAATTGAATTTTTCCTACTTTATTAAAATTAATTTGAATTTTCTACTCTTCCTGAAACCCGCTGCTACATTAATTCATAATATATATTATTTCCAGACATCGGGGTAATAGCCCCCTATAAATATTTTGGCTTGCACTACCATCCGAGGGAGTCTTCTTGGGGTAAAATATACTTTTTTTTCTTATTTATTAAAATCTATTTAAGTTATCTACTCTTTAGAGATTCGCTGCACTTTTTACTTATACTTGATATTATTTATAGATATGTTGGTAAAAGCATCCTATAATTAGTTTGGCTTGCATTGCCGTCCATGGTATCTCTACAAGGGATAGAATTTAATGATTTATTTGTTTTTTCCTCATTTATTAAAATTTCTTTGTCTTCTACACCTTCAGAGGTTAGATTTTATCATACTAGATACTATTTCTAGACATGTTCAGCAATTAATATTTTACACAAGTCATCAATGTCTTTATCACAAGGCTAATTATTAAATGTGCAGTCACTGGACAACGCCTCCAAAGCAAAAATTGGAACATTTATGTGAAAACACTACTAGAAGTCGAAATTCCGAGTTAGAAGTCGGAATTCCGAGATAGAAGTCGGAATTCCGAGATAGAAGTCGGAATTCTGAGTTACAAGTCAGAATTCCGAGATAGAAGTCGGAATTCCGAGTTAGAAGTCGGAATTCCAAGATAGAAGTCGGAATTCCGAGATAGAAGCCGGAATTCTGAGTTACAAGTCAGAATTCCGAGATACAAGTCGGAATTTCGAGTTACAAGTCAGAATTCCGAGATAGAAGTCGGAATTCCGAGTTACAAGTCGGGATTCCGAGATAGAAGTCGGAATTCCGAGTTAGAAGTCGGAATTTGTTACAAAAATAAAAATACAAAAATTGTGGCCCTTCTACGCTTTCGTAGAAATGCTTGACAGCCCATACAAGGGCTAATAATTCTCTTTCTATTGTAGAATACTTTATTTCAGCACTGCACAGAGTGCATATGCTATCGGGAGATCTTTTCCGATGGGACCTTGAGATAAAACAGCTCCAATAGCGAATGCGCTAGCGTCTGTGGTTAGCAAGAATGTTTCTTCGAAATTGGGGTAAATTAAAATTGGGTCCGATGTGAGAGCCTTTGGAGGTTTTGCATTCTGCGTCGAATATGAATGGGACATCCTTTTGTAATAGCTCGATCAGGGGTTTTGATATTTTGGCAAAATTTGTGATAAAGCGTCTGTAATATCCAGCACGACCTAAGAATGACTTTATTTCTTTAGGATTTGTTGGCATAGGAAATTTTGAATGCATTCAACTTTGCTTGGATTAGGTTTTACTCCATTTTGGGTAATAAGGTGTCCTAGATAAGCAACTTCTTTTCGAAGGAATTCGCATTTATCAGGTTGGATCTTTAAATTGGCTTTGCGGAGACGCTTGAAGACTTCCGTTAGTCTTGAAATATGTTCATGTTTTGTTGGGGAGTACACGATGATGTCAGCCATATACACTAAGCAACGTTCATTTTGAATGCCGAGAAGGATGTTGTCCATGACTCTTTGGAATGTGGACGAGGCATTCTTTAAACCGAATGGCATACGAACGAATTCGTAATGACCATTTTCAACAGAGAAGGCAGTTTTTTCGATGTCTTTTGGATTGATCTCAATCTGGTGGAAACCAGAAGCCCAGTTGAGGGTTGTGAAATATTGACATTTCCCTAATTGATCGAGCAGGTCGGAAATGTTCGGAAGAGGATATTTATCAGCAATAGAACGCTCATTCAGCCTGCGATAGTCTATAACTACACGCTATTTGGATTTTCCGGAGGCATCTAATTTTTTGGGAACAACCCAAACCGGGGAGGACCATGGGGAGATGGACTGGCGAATATTTCCTTGCTCTAACATTTTGTTTACCTGGCTTTTTACCTCTTCTTTATGAATGTGAGGATATCTATATGATTTAGTAAATACGGCCTTGAATTATTAGTATCAATAGAATGTTTGATCTCGTTTGTAAAAGATAAATTATCGCGTTCTAAATAAAAGATATCGGAAAATTCGAGACATAAGTTAGTGATTAAATCGTTTTCTTCGTCGTTCAAAATTCACCGCGTTCATTAACCTTAACCAGGGCATTTGGCAATCTAACATTATCTTTGACGTATGCGTGAAGTATAGCATCCGTATTAAATAGTTCGCATAGTTTTTTTTTAGAAGTTTCAAAATTTTTTCAGTTCTTGCCTCTATAGAAATTTTTAATGCATTCCTGTACATCTGATATGGCGGTAGTTGTGGTTACTTTGTGAAGGGGTGTAGTTTTAAAATTTGTAATAAGTTGTTTTGATTTCAGATCTACAATACATTCATAATGTTCCAAGAAATCCAATCCTAATATACCGTCGAAATCTATATCTAGATTGCAAATATACACTTTGTGTGGATCATCAGTAGTAAAGGGTATAAGTTTATTGATCGTATTCGGGCAAATAATTTTCTGAGGAGCATTCCTGTCTTGTATTAACACGATGCGTCCTAGTTGCTTGAAAATTGGGATTTCTTTTAATTATTGATGGCCTAAATTGCGTTTGTCTTGTATTTTGGCTAAGATTATTTGGTCTATTTTGTTGCGAAAAATTTGGTCGATATGGTCTTTGAGAATTCGAGTTTATTACGGGTCTTTGAAAATTAGAATTTGTTACAGGTCTTTGAAAAGTATTATTTTGGGGAGAATTAGAAGAAAGTTGCCTGCATTGAGATATTATATGACCAATTCTGTTACAATTAGAAAACTTTAATTGTTGTGGCCACTCTAGGTAACTGAGGACTGGGTTTCAGGAGAGTTGGTTTATTAAAATTGACGTTGGATTACTGATTACTAGCACGAATAAGTTGTCCTAGGCGTGGTTCTAGACCGGTAAGAAGTGTATTAAGAGTCATAGTTTCAATTAACATGGTCTGAGCATCTTTTTGTTCTTTTGAATGTAGGAGTGGGGACTTTTGTATGCTGGCATGCATTTTAGCATTCAAAACCTATAATCTATTGAAGAATGTCAAGGGGGACTCATTTGGAAGTTGCTTAAGACGTTGGAGGTCTTAAATAAGAGATGTGAGATCTCTAGAGTCACCAAAATGTAAATTCGAAAGCTGTTTAACTTCGAGGTATGAGTCAGGGTTTCTTGAACTTATCAGCTGTGCTGCCCTACCTCTAAGTTTATTTTTGATATGAATTACAAGAAAAGTTTTTTGTTGTGTGTTTGCCATATCATATGCGCAATCACACGCATTAATAAAATTACCCAAAAATATTTGGTCACCTTCATACTCCGGTACTATAGAAAAAATTTCAGAAAGCTTATAGAGTTCTACTCCCAATGTTGTTCCTCTACTAGTCGTTTCTGGGTTCATTTTAAAATAATAAAAAATTAATGCAAAGAAATAATTTCAAAAAGGTTGCGTAAAATAAATTTTCAAAATGTATGCGTAAAATAAATTTTCAAAATTTATACGTAAAATAAAACTTAAATTGATCCTATCACACAATATTAATAAAAATTGTATTTTAAAAACACAAGGGATAAGAAAAATATAGGATGATCGAACAGTTATCAAAAAAAAATGAGTTGGAATAAAAATCGAGACGATTCGTTACTTACAATAATATCTGCATTTGAGTTGCCGTGTTCTCGCTTCTGTCACCAAAGGATTGCTTTAGCTGTTTCCTCTGCACTTATTGGGAGTTGGGGCTTCTCGGTTCTTTTTTCTGTTAAGGAATTAAGATCCGCCGTCACGAGTTGAAGTACTTCTGTTCTCACGACGTTTACAGATCCTGTAACCAGCGACTGCTCCAATTGTTAACTATGAAACTTCAATTTTCACTTTTTTATTTTTATTTAAAATGACAATTAAAATATTAAATATTAAATTAGTATAATAACGTGTAAATATAAATTCTAACTAACTAATATTATTTACATTGGAACTATTTATCCAAAAAAAGGTGCTGATGCTCGTGAGAATGGCTCGACGTGCTTTTCTCTTGCTGACGTTTTGCTTATGCGGCGGTTCCGAGGACGTTGCAATAGCCGGTCTGGGTCGGTGACACTCCTGGTGTTCGAGGGTCGTGGGAAACCAATATAATATATATATATATATATATATATATATATATATATATATATATATATATATATATATATATATATATATATATATATATATATATATATATATATATATATATATATATATATATATATATACATATATATATATATATATATATATATATATATATATAAATATACATAAATATATATATATATATACAATATGCATATATATATATATATATATATATATAATCGCGAATACGTCGAAAATTTTTAAGAAAAATATATATATATTATATATCTTTTTAAATATCGACCGGTGATGAAATTACCACTTTATCATTTAAATACATGGAACATATTTGAATTCAATTCATGTATATTAAATTTTTCATATTTAAATACTTTTTGTATTTAAATACAGAAATAAAAAAATATGTTAAAAAAATTTACATGTAAACACCCTGTATAATAAAACGAAAAGAAAATTAAAAAATAACTAAAATTGTTTTTTTTACATTTAAGTGTACATTATCTTGGCTAGAAAAAAACACAAAAAAATTATTTTGAACAGTCACAAGGTTCCATAATATCCTGTAAAACAGGTTTGTTGAAGTCCGCTAAGTTATGCTTTTCTGGGTCATAAACTTCGTACTTAGTGCTAGACAAGGCTGTAAACTTACATCTGACATTAGTTCTTTTTAAAAATATATAAACTTGCATTTTGTTAAAAATTTTGCATGTATAAGTTTGTCTATCCAGCGGTTTAGTTAGGTACTCTACCACTAAACTTTCCACTCCAGGAAATATTTTTATCGCGTTTTTTAATAGTATGTTAATAAAATATGTAAAACCCATATAAAATCGGATAATATAATGATAATAACATAAGAAGTACACAAAACATCACGACTTGACATATGACTTGTTTTAGTTTGGGTTACTTAGTTTAATTCGTACGAGAAGTAAACTACGCCAAAAGCGACACAAACTGAATAATTAAAATACAAAGTCATTTTTTGTAGTTTCATAATATTAAAATAAAATATCAAGTATATCTAATGTAGGTTCGCACGAAACGGGAATTAAAAAATATGTTACTCGACAGTAGACAGCTTAAGCAGTGCCAAACACGTATCCGTAACCGAATCAAATGATAGGCACGCATGCGCATTATGATTTTACTATACGTTACGAGTTATGAAGGCCATTAAGTAAAATATTTTTGTATTTTTCTTGACACATTACATACCATAAGGGGGGAACATTTTTAGTACACAAAGTATGTTTTTGTTTAAAAAATTAATTATTTTCCATTATCTAAAATCAAATCTCAAATATCTTGGAAACAGTTTAAAAAAACAATGTGTGTGTTTATACTTTTTGTATTTACAGCCAAGTTTTTTTTTTGGTAAAATTAATGGAAATTTTAACAAGTTTTTTCCATTTAATTAAATATAATATAAAACGATATGTTTAAAACTTACTATGATAACAATATATACATCAAAACAAATATATTAAATTATTAAAGAAGAGTTCTTTTTAAATAAATCGGGGTAACTATTATTATAACATATTTATCTACTTCCGTTTCCTTGCAGAAAAACTTATCGCTGACAGCAAATCGAAAAAGATTAATTATTGCCATTAATTATTCGTAGTGACGACAAAATATTTTACGATAACTACACATGAACTTGATACATGTATTAAGAATATTGAGTTTTATTTCTTGTAGAATCTCTTGACGTATTTGATAGCTTATTGTCTTGCTCCTGATAACTAATTATCTATCGGAGCTATTAATGAGACTTGTTGAATGGGTGTAGGTTGGTTTACCGTCATAAACTAAACACAGTTAATCTTTCAGGTAGTTGACATGGCATTATTTCTCGTTCGATCATAACAAGTGCTAAGAAAGGAAAAAATATCATACTAACGTCTAAAAATTTGTCTTAACGCTGTGAAAATATTATCAAAACGTTTTCTTGTGAAGAATATGGATAACATAAAATACACTAGGTATCCCGGTTGGTGTTTTTTGTTAATAGTGAGTCAGTATCTTTTAATAGTGCTATTGGTAAATATATGTTTAAAACGCTCGATTAAAACATGTTGGGTAACTTAACGTGCTGGTAAATATTTTCTTAAAAAAGTCAAGTCATTAAATTATTTGTATTACTTAAATTGTAACCCAGTTTATTTCCGGCCGGACAACAGTATATACAAATTGTGGTTATTTTACACTTTCCTTGGAAGGATTCATTGAGAGGAAATTTCTAGTTAAAGTTTTGCTCTATACTGGAAGTTTCTTTATAGTAATATCTTTTCTTTTATCATAAAAAGAGAAAGGTAATACGATTTTAGTACTAAAGGAAGGAAGAGGAAAGTTTTGGGTATATAGAGCCAATTTACCGATTTTTCTTACAAGTTATTAAATAATTTATAATTGAAAGCTTTGATGTGAGGTGAGATTATTATGTGAAAAAAATTAAAACTCTGGGTTCTTTTAAAGGTACAAACCACATTTTTTATTTCACATATATTAGTTTTTCTCCTCTAATTATTCTTTTTTCTATTTTGTAGGACAAGGCTAATCTGATAAAGAATTAACAGGAATCAACAATATTACAAGTGAGTTCGCATGCATTTTATTGTAGTTGTATATTCTATATTCTTCGTATTATGACTTGGGATGCTTTTTTAATCAGTCTAAATCAGCCAGTGGTCTAACCACGTTTAAGTGTTTTTCAGTTTTTGTCTGATCTGTATTAGCTTTCCATTTAAAATATGGGAACCAACTTCAGTGCTAACAATTCTAAGTAGAATGATTAAATTTTTGTCAATTTTCAAACATCTATAATTTTGAATACTGTTGGCCGTTACGTGATGAAAATCCATGAATAAAGTAACTTAATGGTTGAACTTATACTTAGATGTTGAGAAGTTGTACCTCAACATCTGAAGAAGCTATTGTATATGCGAAACGTGTCTTGTTGACAACAAATATAGTGAAAATCTTTAAAGCTTCAAGTTGTTTTTAATTTGTTTTTTGTTAATTGTTTTAAAATTATATTTATAATTTTCCTGTTTATTTATATTTTGATTTCAATTTTGGATATGTTTAAGGTGCACTCTCTGAATACCTGCTTGTCATATTACAAATCGATAATATTGTTTAGTTAGTTATGCAGGGGGGCAGGGCGTAGAAAAAATGTGTGTAAAAAAGATTAAAATTCACCAGCGACTGTTAAATATTTTATGATTTTTGTTTTATATGGCATTGAGTTACTATGAGAGGGATCGGGCTGTCCCTAAAGGTTTTTACAGTTTTAAAAGTATCTGGATTTTCAAGGCCTAGGTAAATCTTTTCTCTTTTAAGTAATTTTTTTTGTATTTGTACTTTTAGTTCAAAGGTAAATGACATTTATTGAATTAAGAAATCATGGTTCTTGGGATTAGACCGTGTCAGAAATGGAATCACTTTCCGACGGTTCGCCTTCGATTGCACGAGGCATCTTTTAAGTATTCTTAATAATTTTACAGGAAAAATACATTCATATATTAGAAACTCTGCGCATTTTGTAGAAAAACTAAAATCAATCTAATTAGATCCCAAAGATATCTTAGCCAGTTTCGATATAGAATCGCTATATACGAATGTGCCTATAAATAATTCAATTTCAATAATGTCAGACTTATTTCACCATAATAAAATTGACATTTCACTTTTAGATCTAATTGAAGCATGTCTGACATCAACGTATTTTGTCTTTCAAGGAACTTTCTATCTATGAGCAAACTTCAGGAGCAGCCACGGGATCTTCACTGTCACCAGTGGTAGCCAATATTTTCATGGAAGCTTTTGAGGAGGAACCCTTAGAGTCGTCTCCATTAAAACTAAATCATGGTTCACATATGTAGACGACACTTTTGTAATATGGCCACATGGCCCAGAAAACCTCTCTGGGTTTCTTGATCGTCTGAATCAACAGCATGCTAATATAAAATTTACAATGGAAATTGAATCAGAAGACAGGATTCCCTTTCTAGATGTTCTTGTACAAAGAAAAGGGGATGGTTCCTTGGGACATTCTGTATATAGAAAACCAACGCGTACAGATACTTAAATACAAATTCTCATCATCATCCAGCACAAAAGCAATCAGTTATTAATTCATTGGTTTACAGAGCCCTCGTGATTTGTGACCAAAATTCTTTACAATGGGAAACAGAGAAACTGATTCAAGCTTTAAGAGGGAACGGATTTTGCACTGAGGATATCAAACGATCAATTAGAAAACATAATAATCCTACTACACGAAATTATACTAATAAGGAATTACCGATAGAAAGTGTAGTTCTTCCATTTATATACGGAACCACAGACAAGATTGCAAGGTTACTTCGCCGGTTCAACATACGTACAATCTTCAACACACACAAGAAAATTGGAAAATGTTTGCGATCGCCAAAGGACATTATTCCTTTCCAAACGGAAGGAGTATATGTAATTCCTTGTTCCTGTGGTGATGTCTATATTGAAAAAACTGGACGATCCATAACGACTAGGCTTAAGGAACATGAACGATGTATCAGAAAGACACAAACTGTACAATCTGCTGTATTTGAACACCAACATTCTACTGGACATATTATAAATGAAGAAGAAACCAAAGTTCTTGAACCGGTTTCGGGATTCTATAAACGCAAAATTAGAGAATCTATTGAAATTTATAAGCATCCCAACAGTTTTAATAGAGATACGGGCTTCAGTCTTCATCATACGTGGAAACCGATCGTTACACCGAGTAACGCTCCGGTAAATACAGGTCGACTATAAATAGCCGGCCTGGGTCTCTCCGAGCTCATTCAGTTTTCCGATTGCGTGAAGTAAAGATCCCTGAAGATGCCTCGTGCAATTGAAGGCGAAACGTCGGAAAGTGATTCCATTTTGACACGCTCTAATCCCAAGAACCATGATTTCTTAATTGACCACAGCCGTGAAAGCTTTCGTCCTATGACATTTATTGAATTTACTTCTAGCAAATAGTAGCGTATGAGGAAAAAAGTATATATAAAATAATTAGTTTTTATTGAAATGTATACAGGGTGCTGCCAAAATATGAACATAAACGCTTTAAAACCCACTCAAGTTGACTGAAAAAATGTTTTGCAGCTTAGGAGAGAAGATAATTTATTTTAGTTCGGAATAGGGCGATAGAACGATTGAATGAAATTGGTTATGCAAACTAAAGGCGCGAGAAATAAAGCCAAAAGTATCAAGTCTGCGCCACGACAGATAACAGGGCCAAAACTGAGCTTGTCAATATCGACACTGGGGATTGAAGAACTAAATCTATATCGTTTAGGTTGTAGGATTTTGGCTAGAAGGAGGAACATATGAACGTAACGGCTGAATTTGCAAGTGGAGGCACAACTGTTGATTCAGTAGTATATCTTACGAAAACAGATTTTTAAAAACCCGACTGTCTCCAACGATTGAGAAAATAATTTGAATAAAAAATTCGGCCGTCCGTCGCCAAATTGAGTGAATTTTAAAACTAGATTATGCTCATATTTTGTCATCAATCTGTATATATTTAACAAAAATACTTGATTCTATGGATTAGTAGCTGCAAGTAATAAAAAAAAAATTAAAGGTTTGTACGTAATACCAATAATTTATATATATCTTTTTATACCTCAAATGCCACTGCTTACTTGATAGCAGTAAATTAAATGAATGACATTTATCTTTGAAGTAGAAGTACGAATTAAACAGAAAGCAAAGATAAATTAGTTAAAAATGAAAAGATAAACCAAATTAGATTTTATCATCAAGTAGGCCTTGAAAATCCATATAGCTTTAAAATTCTAAAGACATTTTTCTATGCAATAGATGAAATTTATACTTTTTACACATGTCTTTACTACGCCCTGTGTAACTGGTTAAAGCAGTAATACCATTCTGAAACATCAGCAGGAGGTACTTACAGAGTGCATCTTAAACATATAGACCAACCAAATTATAACTTGGAGAAAACAAAATTGTTACCTAGACTTTTATATTTGCAAATAGTAAAGAGGCTTATAATAAGTGTAAAAAAAAATGTAACCTTAGGGTGGGGAGGGTTGACAAGGGTGTTGAAAAGGGGCGAAAAAAGTTATTATTTTGATTTTCTGCAAAAATTGACGTCCTATTAAGAAGTATTACGTACGAAAGTTATAAATCATGCAAAAGCTACAACTTTTGTAGAAATAACTTCTTAAAATAACCTCAAAATTTGCGAGAAAAATGATAAAGTTCGTTCGATTTTTGTTTTCTTTTTTTATTTTTCATTTTCGCAAAATAATTTAATTTTAACGAAACTTGGTTAAACTTAAACTTTTTGTATCTTTGTCTTTTTAGATAAAAAAATCAAGAAGTTTCCAAGATGTTAATTTTTTAAATACTTTTTTTTTCAAAATAATATTCTACGGTAAAAAATTGCTGTACAAAGTGCCGTTGGTGCTCATTTTTTTCGTTTTGACCTTTTCGTTGAAATTTTAAATAAAAAAAATAGTCACAATTCAAAAACGTGCTCAAAAATGACAAAAAAGGAAAAATACTCCACAATTTTCCTATAATTGTTGATAATTTGTTTAAATAAAAAAAATCTTCGAAAACTGATTACACCAATACTTCAATACTACGGCAAAAAATACAAACTCGCAACTGATTGATCAGTTTACTGGCAATGAAGCTTTATCAACTACCGACAATCTAGTATAGGCTATTGACAGTGATTTCTGTTGCACAAACTTATTTGGCCAATCATTATAGTGATCATGAGATTTATTTGAATATTTGACTTTTGTACTCAATCATTATGCAGACAATATCTATATAATATTCGATGATTATCCGGACATTGAGGCTACTAATAAAAACTGCATCTTAAAGAAGAGCAACTGAACACTTAAGGCGAAAAAATACTTCCAGTGTTATAT
Source organism: Kuschelorhynchus macadamiae (assembly GCA_030620095.1). Classification (NCBI taxonomy): domain Eukaryota; kingdom Metazoa; phylum Arthropoda; class Insecta; order Coleoptera; family Curculionidae; genus Kuschelorhynchus; species Kuschelorhynchus macadamiae. Next base: position 71,502 of record JAUTXW010002270.1, on the reverse strand, counting down.
ATAATATTGAACCCCTGACGAAAGTCACATATTTACAAGAGAAGTTTTTGTCAAATGGTACAAATAAGAATGAATTAATAAAACGGTTATTAAAAGCATTTAGATTTGAAGGATATACACGTAACAAGCAGAAGAAGATGCAGATGCATTAATTATTAATACAGCAAAAAAATAAGATTACAAATGCTGCAACAGGAGTCGACGAATATAAAAAAACTGACGTTGTTGACCAAGACATTGATCTTTTGGATCTTTTAATCTATTAAATTGCAGTAATGTAAACATTTACTTTCTTAAGACAGGTGCAGGCATTGTAAGCGGCTCAATTTATTTGTCAAAAAGTTTTACACATGTGAAGATTATCGTTCTATTCTTCGTTTTCTACATTTTTTTACGAGCTGAGACACATCCTCCATTTTTGCAAACAAAGAAAACAAAACGCCATATAATTAATTGATTAATACTCCCGAGTTGACAGAGTTGGTAATTTTTTTTTATCAGAGAATTTCAGAGCCAAAAGGCATTGCTCAAAATGGCTGTAAACTAAGTGTATCTATTTATGGCTTGCAAACGAAATAATTGCAATCAAGTGGGACTGGAAAAAAGTAGTTCCTAGTAGCTCAAAAATACTAATGCCTCGCTTTACAGAAACCTCCTCATTCTTCAAGATTTATTAAAAATGATCTCTTGCGGCTGAGAAAAAAGTTGTGAAGGTAATAGAAAGTCGAAAGCATGAACTGCGATCTACAGACTTATGTACAAAATGTCATGCTTCATGCAATTGATCGAACTTTGACAACATTTCGGAAGATTTAAGTGATTCAGAAGACATTACAAGAAACAAGAAATAGAGTAGCCAAGTCTGAGCTTGAACCTGGAAAACTAATTGCTAAAACTCGTTCCAATGAAGGATGATCTGGCCAAAAATACTAAAATTGGCCTAGTATTATTTATTTTTTCTTGTTGTTGAAATCTGTAAATTATATTGTAAAAATCCATTGTAACTATTTTGAGAAATACAATAATTTTCAAAACAAAAAACGAAATTTGAAATAATTTCATTAAAAATCGCATATAAACCGATAATTCATCGAAATTTTAAAAAATTTAGTACAGTACGGCCAAAAAATAAACTGCACAAAAATTAAGCTTCTGGTCAGACAATTAAACACAGTTTCTTTTGTATTTTTTCCCTAGAATTGAATGGTGTAATCAGTTCTCGAGGATTTTTTTTTTAATATAAACAAATTATCAACAGTTACGGAAAAATTCATTGTTGCAAGAGTAATTTTTTGTTTTTTGCCATTTTTGAATTATGACTTTTTTTTCACAAAAAAGTAGATATATGTCAAAACGATAGAGATGACACTTCTTGATTTTTTTATCTAAAGAAAATTGTGGTTATAAAGCACATAAAAACTTATACTTTTACCAATTTTTTTAAATATGAAATTATTTTTCCGGAGAAATTCGAAGGAACTTTCGCATTTTTCTCGTAAGTTTTGAAGTTTTGTTAAAAAGTGATATATAACGCCTGAGGTTGCATTTTTTAAAAGCTTCTTTAGCATTTGCAGTTATATAAGTTTAGGTAAGAATTTTTATTTTTTTCGTTTTTTATTTTTTTGTCGTTCCACTTAGAAGCACTATATTTGCTGTTATCATATAAACCCTTTTGTAAAAAGGGCCTCCATTCTGTTCTTTCTTATACAAATGAAACAGATTTTTGATTTCATAGAATATTAAGAAAGGGAGTCCAACATAATTTGTTATGGTCAATATAGTTATATCAGTCAAGAAATCAATAAGGTTCTCGAAATTATACCGTTTCAAAATTTAATTAATTGCTTTAAAGGGCTACGAGATTATATCACTAAAAGTGTTCCGAGATTACTATTTCCAACTCTTTTTTTTAGTAGGGGAGCAAACTGAATTTCTACTGGTTTGTTTTTTTGTTTCCTATAAAATAAACAACAACAACACTTTTTTTCTTCCTTTCAATATCCGATATTTTTCTCTTAAAATTCCAAGTACTGTTTGAACTCTAGCATAACAAGATCATCTGGGTTGGTCAAATATGAATTTGTCAACGGCTTCATTATTTGAAGACATAACAATGGAATTTTTAAATACAAAATCTCCATCGTATAATAAAATTTTTGTTTTTACTCTACATATACCATTTTGGTCTTTAAAAACAACAATGTTTTGAATATATTTTTCTTTCCCTTCAAAATTTTCTTTCTGAAATATCTGTAAATTTCTTATTTCAGCCTATTCTATTCCTTCAAATCTTAGCTTTACTTGGTATCTATTTAGCTTTTTCACATTATAACAAAAACGAAATATTCAGGCAACAATTTGTACATTCAGCCACTCTTTTCCAAAATAACTAATTTCTTCACTTACTTATACTTCACATGCTAAAGCAGTTACACATTTCCGTTTTTCAGACGCTATCTTGAAATTACACGATACAATTTCGATATTTGGCCAAAATTCTTCCTTTTTCTAAAGCTTTCAGCCCCTTGCTACCATTCTGATTCCAAGACAACTTGAAGCAAATAACCTCTAGAGGGTAAATATTTTGAACTCCAGGAGCATGATGCCAGTTTTCTGGATCGCTGGCCATACAAGTTTTTTTCACCCTGTTATCAACAAACATACTCCAAGCTGCCTCTGTTTTGATCCAAGTACGCACAATCATGGAATCCCTCCAAAAATATACTTCCATACCTTGGAAAACTGAGTTTTCTTTTACTAAGCTATTCAGCCTAACTGATATTACAGCAGCCAATAACTCAAGTCGAGGCAGTGTAATCTCCTTCACTGGCGCTATTCTTGACTTTGCCTGTAAAAGTTGCATCTCTATCTGTGTACCACATTCTTCTAAAAATACACTGGCAATGTATAAAACTTTACTTGCATTGCAAAAAATGTGAATGGATGATAATTCCAAACGAAATGATAATAGTAATCTAGGAACACAGCGAAATTTTGAATTTGATTCAACTAGGATTAAAATTTTTTCTTTAAGAGATCTGGCAACTCTGCATCCACGTTCCTTGCAACAAAAGTTTGGGAATTAGGGTGACTGGGCAAGTGAAATCAATAGGATCAAATAATTTTTGGGGATGAGATAACAAACTTTTATTAGTTAATAGAATTTTTGGTATATTTGACAGATATTCTATATCTACTGAAAGAAAATCCTCTCTAAAATTCCATAGCAGCCATCGAAACGTATTCGGCATCGGGTAGTTTTTCGTCTATATCCAACCTCGATGTTCAAAATGTCTAGGCCCTTTAGATACTTGGCTTTACATATAGTCCTTTTAAGTTCCTCTTCTGTCCTAACGTTATATTATTATATATAATAACCTAACAAAAGAGCCTATGTTACTGTCTAACTTTGACAGACCCTCTATCCATGGAAAACTAACCTCTTACCTTTGTTCTATGTTTATAATCATAATTTGCCTAAAATAGTTTAAAGTGTATGCTTGCATTGTAACTTTTTTTTCTTATCTTGATGTTATGTATATTTTTGAAGTTACATAAGTTGATTATTTCGGTCGCTCAGAATTTTATTTCGCAGGTCTTAGGGCGTGAGTTAAAATAATTTAAACAATTATGTGAGCGCTAGGCCTAGAGTGGCCAAAGATGATGGGTAGAAGAAAAATATAGGAAAAGATAGACTCTAAAACATCAACTAGGACAAAATCTTTTAAGATAATTTTCACTCCAGCCTCCTAACGCGTTTTTCAGGTAATATTAAAATCACCAAATATGACGTAACAGAATAAATAGGTAACTTATAATAATAATGTGCCAAATAAAGCGATATTACTTGGGGCTTTAAAAGGTGGAAAACATTTATTCATAAATGAAATGTATAAATGAAGATTTAAAAAAATTTTAACCCTAAAATATATATATGTTAAAATATAAGGCTAAATGTATGATTGTATATAAAAAAATATTTACGTTGCAGTTACATACTAACAAGTTATGAACAAATTATTGAAAAAGAGAGATTTATGAAGGCTACTTGTCAGTCTGACACTTCCACCAAATTATAGATCTCTCGTGAGTTCAATAAAAAATATATGCATATTAAATCAAATAATTTGGATTAATAAAAGAAAAAATATAACTTTGAATTAAATTAGATATTTTGTAATTACTGAGAAATATTGATAAATGAAATTATTATGAGAAACAAAGGAATAAACTGCAAATAATTAAATTATTAGAATTTAAATTAAGCAAACATAATTAGACCGATAATTGTGAAGAGAGATGATGTAACCTTAAATTAAATTTTTAATTTTGTAATTATAGTGGAATTGTGATATGAAATTACTAGGATACAGGATGGAAATATAAATAAACCATAAACGGTAAATTCTCAGAAGAATCAAATCAAACGATGCAATTTTAAATAAAGTTGAAAGTAATTAGTTAAAGTTAATCGACTTGTTACATGACCTAGATTTAAAAAAAGAATAAATTTTATTTAAATCTCAATTATGATATATAAAAATATAATATCGTTGGAAAATGTGAATGGATGATATTACATGATATACATATTTATTATTAGAAGAAAATCACAGATAATTTTAGAGAGAACTGCAAGTTTAAAAGATACTTAAACGAATAAGACTCTATGACATGGGTACCCAATATACAATTAACATAAAAAAATAACTTATTAGAGAAAAGCAGATACTTGGCAAAATAATAAGATGTGTTTTATAAAAATTGAAATGTATTAATGCTAACAAAACAGCAAAACTGCCTTGCCAAACTGAAGTGAATCTTTACTCACAATCAACTAAATTACAAAAAAAAATACAAAATAATAATCGAAAGAGTTTCAAGTATTAAATTAGAAATAAATATTATGATTACTGATTTGCAAATGATTCCACGAAAAATTATGTAAAATTTTGTTTGATTAACGATAAAAATGAATGTATGAAAATGAAAAGAATCAGTAGCAAAGCAACCACTTTTAAGCTAAAAAAAAGTAAGGTATTTATCTTTAGATTCGGTGTTAAGTTGGATTCCTTAACTGAAGACTTCCCTCAGCGCTTCACGCACGCGAGTGCTCTTAGTGGTTTTGCGTAACATCAATCCAAATGACGGTCTGTCCTAGTTTTGGCATATAAATTATCATTCAAACAAAAAACCCGACTACTTAGAGCCGAGTGTGGAAGATGGGGTAGCTTCTAGCTGACTGAAAATAAAATATATTATATAAAAAGTAAATCGAAAAACCTACCGTACAAAATACTAAAAATAGGAAAACATGCTCTATAGAACCCTGTTTGAGCAATGTTAAATTTACCCTGAAATGTTTTATTATTCGATATTTATGTTTATAACATATATTAACTAAACGTAAATGAAATGTTAAAAGGTATTTGACAATCGACAATCAAAAGAAATAGGTTTTGTTTGTTCCCGCCTTCGATACCTTTTAACATTTACAATTGTATTTTATTTGACAAACAAAATTTTTTTTGGCTTTTTCGCAACTGAATAAAAATATTTAACTTTAAATTAATTGAAGCAAATATTTAATACAATTATATACCTCAACATATAGGCTAGTCTGTCTACGGAATGTTTCGATACATAATATAAACAATATTATTTAAAGAAGCATAAGAAATTATGTCATTTACCTTTAGTTTTTATAGACACATAGTAGTTGTACAAATACTTTCATCCTATCGGGACTCATCAGTGCGCCGGTCGTAAGAGAGAAACATTAAATAATAGAAAAGAATTAATTTCAAAATTTTAAAATGTGTCAGTTTGTTTGACATGTAACCTAGATATGAAAAAAAATGATAGTTTGCAGCAATCTATAATGATATTTTTAAATATGCTCAGATTATTTGTTGCGTTTAGATTGACAAACAAAAGTCTTTTTTGGCTTTTTCGCAACTGAATAAAAATATTTAACTTTAAATTAATCGAAGCAAATATTTAATAAAATTACATACCTCAACATGTAGACTAGTCTGTCTACGGAATGTTTCAATACATAATATAAACAATATTATTTAAACAAGCATAAGAAATTATGTCATTTATCTTTAGTTTTTATAGACACATGGTAGTTGTACAAATACTTTCATCCTATCGGGACTCATCAGTGCGCCGGTCGTAAGAGAGAAACATTAAATAATAGAAAAGAATTGATTTCAAAATTTTAATGTGACAGTTTGTTTGACATGTAACCTAGATATGAAAAAAATGATAGTTTGCAGCCATCTATAATAATATTTTTAAATGTGTTCAGATTATTTGTTGCGTTTAGATTGACAAACAAAAGGCTTTTTTGGCTTTTTCGCAACTGAATAAAAATATTTAACTTTAAATTAATTGCAGCAAATATTTAATAAAATTGCATACCTCAACATGTAGACTAGTCTGTCTACGGAATGTTTCGATACATAAAATAATAAAACATAAAACTTAAGGTAAATGACATAATTTCTTATGCTTGTTTAAATAATATTGTTTATATTATGTATCTTTTTCACAAAATCATTTGTTGAATAATTTAAGTAAGTAATGTTAAGTTAACTCCTACATCACATCTTATTTTTGTGCAAAATTTAAAATGGATTGAATAAGGAGGTTTTTTATGTTTATTTTTTAAACAATTTATTTGGCCGCCATTTTGTTCCGCCATTCATATCAGAATTTTACAGTGCGTCTCTATATTACATTTAAGTCTTGAGCAACATTTGAAAACAATTGACTATGTATTTTTTCAGACAGATTTTTTAAACATTTTATTTGGTCGCTAGTTTGTTTCTTCTTCTTGGATTCGTACCAAATCTTTATCAGTTCATTTCTATACCACTTGATTTTTGTACAAAATTTAAGGTGAATTGAATGAGCAGTTTTGTGGTTTTTTTTTTAACATTTCACTAGGACGCCATTTTGTTCCGCCATATTAAGATTTTACCAAAATATTACCATTTCATCCCGAAATGACCCTTAATTTTTGACCAAAAGTCAATCGGGTTAGTTTGTAGCTACGTCGCGAACAGACAGACAGACAGAACGACCGATTGAGAAAACATTAAGCCCTACATGTTTTTTCAGGGTCTAGGGTCCTTGAAATGAGGGACGTAAAGAGATGTTGTACGAAAAAATCTGGTAAATTTCTTTTACCTACCCGGAACCCTTGTTATGAATATTTCATTTAATTTAGAATAATGAACTATGATCCTATTTAGTTCCGCACGTAGTCATTTCGTTACACACATATAAATTATTGTGTTTTCTTTTACTTTGGAGATAAAAGGAAGGATTCAGGAGGAAATTTCCAGATAAGTTCCTTTACAAATTCATTTTATCCAAGTACCCAAAAGTTCTCTCATAAGAAATCCCTCCTTTTTTCTAAAAAGTCCTAAGGTAATACAATTGATGTATGAGGGGTCTAGAGTCAAAATTCACATTCTCACCCCAACCTAATTTTGAGAAATCGCCAGAAACCTTTGTAGTCGTTATAATAAAAAGTTACACGTGTAATTTTCGCATCAAAATGTAAGAAAAAATATATTTATTTTATTACTTACATAAACATAAAATAATAAAAAATACTCTAACAATGTAAATAAAACACTTTAAATTGTTCATCAAGTAACGATCCAGTCAAGCAAGTTTTTGAAAAAATGATTTTTTTGAAATCTGTCTTTATATGTTGGAGAATGCAAGTTTTGAAACTAAGGTACATTGAAAATGCGAGTTTTGAAACTGAATATGCATAATAATGCTTTTCTACGTGTGCTTGAGTGTGTTTGTGTCAAGGTTTGTGCGCGTGTGCATGTGGAATTTTGTGAATGTAATAATGTGTGGGTATTCATATGTATGTGTGAATAGAGTATGAGTATTATCAAAATAAAAATGCTTTTAGAACAAGTATAAAAACTACAGATTTACTCAAGAAAAATTTAATTTGCAAAAATTAAGGGTCGTATTGGAATAACCTGGTAACATTTTGATAAAATTCAATATGGCGGAACAAAAAGGTGGCCTGGTGAAATATTAAAAAGTTATAACTAAAAAACTGATAAAATATTTAAAAATCAGTTTGAAAAAAAAACAACTACCTAATAGATTAATTTCAAATTTTTTGCAAGCATTAAGTGCGATATAGAGACAAACTAGTAAAATTGTGGTATGAATTCAAGGTGACAGAACAAAAGGAAATCATCATATGCTTTTCGAAATTTGAAAGCTTGGTTTATCTACATTCTGACTTATTACGCCAGTTTATTTTATTTTCCTTTTTTTATGATATTCACTGTGTTACAGAAACTGCTGTAAAAATGAAAAATTAGGGTGCACCATTTTGACAGTTGCACATTTGACTTTGTAAATTTAAAGTTTAGGATAATATGTCGAGGAACGTTTTTGCCAGTCTTTTAACTGGTGTCTTCTAACCAAAGAACAAAAAATTCCTCCAAAAGGTCTTTTTCGGTATCTAATAAATTTCTTAATATAGCCTAGTTCATCCATTGTTATTTAATTTAAATTAAATAACAATATATACACTTGGCTATATATACAAACATATTAGATGATACCAATAAAGCACTTTTTGAAACAAACATTTTTTTTTCTTTGGTTAGGAGCCTGCAATTAAATAAATGGGGAAAACTTTCCGAGATATTATTCTGAACTTTAACTTTGCATTCCAGAATCAAGCAAAAAATATTAAAATAAATATTTCATTAATTTTAGTTATGTAGATTTTTATGATGTTTCTACAAAGGCCACTGTTTTGACATGTTTAGACTCATGTAGAATGTAAGGTCGGGAAAATTATACGAAAGCTTTTTAAACCCCATACATTTAAGAACTATATTAAAAAATATTCAAAAAATACACTTTTTTATTACTTAAAAACTAATTACACTATTACCTAATAAAATGATTAAAAAAAAATCAGTCTAAAAAACTATTTATTCGATTAATTTCAATTTTGCGCAAGAAATAAGTGTCATATAGAAATTTATAAAATTTTTGTACGAATTCAAGATGACGGAACAAAATGACGGTCAAATCATCAAATAAGAAAAAAATCACCCTCCCATATATTTTCAGATATTTACGTTTCATGCGCTCTAGGTACAAAAACAAACACGTTTTCTCAATTCTGTCGGTCTGTCTGTCAGTTTGCGGCATAGCTACAAATCTGCTTACCTGATTGAGTTCAAATTTTAGTAAAAAATTGAGGGTCAAAATGTTTGAAAAACAATATATAAAAAAATCATTAAATTCGCCTTTACCCACTTCCCTCGTACATAATTCCACTATACAGAGACATTTTATGAATCAAGAGAAGTTCTGGGTAAAGACAAATTTACTCATTGTTTTATATTGTATATAGACATTTTAATGGACCGCCATAATGTTACAATATATTAGGTCCGTAATAATATCAGTTTCTACTTAAGCCACACTTGAATTTTTTGCAAAATTTAAAATAATTTTGATTAGTAGTGTTTCACACTGAATTTTCAAACATTTTATTACACCATGTTGAGTTCGTACCAATATTTTAAAAGTTTATCTCTATATCACAGCTAATTTTTATACAAAATGTCAAGTCAGTTGAATAAGAAGGTTTTTTACGCTGATGTTTTATGAATAGTTTATCGCTGTATTACAGTTAACTCTTGCCCAAAATTTGAAATCAATCGAATAATTAGTTTCTTCACAATGTTTAAACATTTTATTGGCCTCCATTTTGTTTGGCAATATTGGATTAATACCAACATTTTGCCAGTTCATTCCTAATTCTTTTTTGTGCAAAATTTGAGGTAAAAAGTTTTTTAGTAATAATTAATCAACATTGTCACAACGTGAAGATCTGAAAAAAATTAGAGAGGGTGATTTTTAATACAATGGATGTAAAAATTAATAAATATATTAAAAGATATGTTTAATTTTTGTTCGTTTTAAAGTCATTAAATGACTTCAAAAAAGGAGGAGGTTCTCAATTCGACCTATATGTATATTTTTTTTATGTTTGTTGGTGCATATTATCTAAACGGCTTGGCCGATTTTGATGAGTTAAACGCCAAATTGTAGAGGACGTTTATCTGGTGGTCCCGTGTATTGTGATTTGAAATCCGTTCACACGTTTATTGTTCGTCACTTTTTGTATTATGTTATATACAATTGAATGTACATATACAAATTATAATATTCTTAAAAATGTAACTTGTAAAAAATCACTAAAAAGTGAGAAATAAAAGATTAAAAAAAAATAGAAACGACTTCAAAAAAATTACAAAAAAGTAAAAAATAATATTTTATTTATTCCTTAAATATAGACATTTTGAAGTCAGTGCCCAAATAATAACTAATGTAATAATATATATTAAAAAATATACATACATGTATTACCTATACTCACTAGTAACCTTAAACTTACTAACCTAATACAGATTTTAATATGTTATTCAGAGAGGGTCACGTTACTATTTTGAAGTCGGACTATACAGTAAATTTGGTCGCTTCTGGGGTTGGAGTGGTTTTATAGTTTACATTTATTTTTCCTATTGTTATTGGTCTGTTTGGACATTCATAAATGTCCTATAGGAAGTCAATATTGCCAATTGCCATTTGACTTTGTGGTGTGCGATTGGAAGGAAATAGCAGTTTGCGCTTGCGCAGTTCAACAAAAGGTCTCTCAGAACATGTGATTCCGGCATCAGTTTTAAAATATATAAGGCTAGCTGTATATTTGGTTTATATGTAATGTAATATAAAATGCATCAACTATATCTTGTAATCGCTTGGTGAGGCTGTTTTGGACTTCGACTTCAAAATGTCTGTATTTAAGGAATAAATAAAATATTATTTTTAACGTTTTTTTTGAAGTCCGTTCTTTTTTTTTGAATATTTATTTTTTATTACATCCTTAGTAAAATGTATACTTTTTACCGGCCCGGCTCTGTCATTTTCCTAAATTCTTTGTTGGCTGGATACTATACGTATGCGCGGCATTAGAGTATGAAATCTATAGAGTTCGCACACGACCTTTCCTGTTATGAATCATGGTATAGAAGGTTTCTTGTAACGAAAGAATAGGATGAGGCTGACGACCCGCTGATATGTAGATATGCAGTGTCCCTGGACTGAACTTTATTACTGATTTCTTGAATTATTAAATTTTCTTAAAATAGTAGAGTCTTTGGGAATCTTTTGTATCAAACATTTGACCGTTTTTATAGACGATTTTTCTTAGGAGCCATATAATGTAAAGGCGGTCATCCCAACAAAGGGATATTTCAGTGGTGCTAAAATACTATAGTGACATAATTTATTTTTTTAGTTATATCTATGTGAAATTAGAACTAGATTGCAGGCGTATCTGTTAACGAAGATGTGAGCATGGAGATGATTCCTTCTCAGTTCCAGTAAGGTGCGGATTTTAATTGATAATAGTATGATGACTATGATCATGAAGGTTGTTTAAATTAAGAAGTGTTTTATACTTGATTTGGTAGCTAATAACGCTGTGGAACAAATTCCAACTTTTTTTTTGTTTCTTCCTCGAACTATACACTCAAGTAACTAAAAAATACCTATTAAAGAATTTAGTAGGCTCCCAAAAAAATGTAATACATATTAAAGAATTTAGTTGGCTCGCAAAATAAAACCGGAATTATTTGTTAAAAAATTTTAATTTATAGGCATATACAATGAAGATAACAATATATTGTTGGTTCAACAAAAGCAATTAAATAGCTCATTTTTATCATTGAATCTAACTAAAGTTTAGACACTCATTTTGTGCGTCTTAGCGTGCCTTTTAAAAGCAGCCTCTGGAGCATCTCTCGTAATAGTTCAGCAGTAGTCAGCTAACATCTCACAGTTCCATTTTCGCTGATAGCTTCTTTCCATGTTTGAAATATCCTAACCGTGGTCGTCGCTTACAGCACCACAGTTTTATGGAAAGTAATCCAGGAAATGAATTTTAAACGACATATTACACCCTGGGCTTTGGTAACACAAAAGAAGTTTGGCAATCAGGTCTTTATAGTTTTCTGCTTTTATGTTTCCCAAAAAAATTGTGCAACCATTTTAAAGGCATTCAAGTATGAAATTGAATTGCGTATTTCCGGAAAGTTTCTTTCTTTAATTTTAGCGTCACTGATCCTAGGGAACTTTTCTTTTAAATAACTGAAAGCACGGCTTTTTTTATACGTGGCCTTCACAATGTTTTCATAAGTTCCAATTTTATATGAAGTAGCGGTAGTAACATCTTTTTTGGGGGAACTAATGACGCGCACTTTCCTTTCCTGGCTCAAAAGACTCTCGGAGGCCAAATTTTCTTTCTGTAGTGCTCCGATCGTGCTTGACTGTCCCATTCGCAGAGGAAGCAGCAGTATTTCCTATAACCTAGCTGCATTCCAAGTAAAATTGCCACAACTTTTAAATCCCCACAAATTTGCCATTTATAGCTTTCATATTGTATGGCCTCCAGTAACTATTTGAAATTGCTATATATGTTTGTTTCATGTGAACTGTATGACCAATTGGCTCTGAATACAATTTGTTTCCGTTACGGAGTAACACAGCTTTAAGACTTACTTTTGAGGGAATCAATGAAAAGTCTCCAGTCTCTTGGATCATAGTCCAGATTTAAAACTGCCATTAATCCCTCAATGTTGCTACTGGCTATCAAATGTCAATGCTAAAAAATGGTGTTGCGAGGTTGATGGACCGGCGGGATACATTTTTACGTACACTACCATTTATACCATTTGATCAGAATCAAGGGTATATTCCTGAGGTGGATTCGGTACAGGCAATTCGTCACTATGAGGCACAGGGCATATGGCGGATTGTAAATTTGGATACTGTATTGTATCTTTTTTTCTTTGAAAAGCCTTTTTTATTGGGAGGTGTCAAGCAAAAGTAACAGTCAGTAACGTGGTCTTTCGGTTCTCGCCAGATCATAGGAACAACGAAGGGCATCTTTTACGCTTTTTTCCCCTTAGCCAGCTGCAAGTGTTGCACACACGTACATATATAACAAAAATGATCCGGTTTATTTACAGAAACTCGCTACATGTTGGCTCAAAACTATCTCAAATATGAACGGATCTCGATCAACTGATGGTTGAAATGCAATTAACAATTTAGGATTTTTGTTATATGTATCTAAAGCCCTTATAAAGTACACCTGGTATAATAAATCCAGGTATTTCTCATTTAATAGTCGAACTTTCCCATACATTTAGGACAGTTATGTAATTTATCATAATAAGCCATAAATCTATAGAACCGGATACTTTTGCAAGACAGATTGTTAATAAAATTAGTATAATAAAATAGGTAAAATTTTGCTATTTTGGACTCGGAAACATTTTTGCTCTTCCCGAGTGTAATTAGTTTTAGACTCGGTACAAAACCATGTTTTAGAATACCTACTGCGCAGAATACTTCATGAATGCGAAGAAAACTACAGTAAGACTATTTCCTAGTGGCACCATACTATGCAGCTCACTAGATCCATGTTATGCATATTTAACATTCTATATATACTGTTATCTACATTTAACTCTGTTTATTGAATGTATAAAAACAGTTTACCAAAGACTATTTAATCTGTTTCAGATTCGAACCTTTTTGCAGACCACGGAATTTATTCAGTATAACTTTCAAGATAGTGAAATAATCTAACAAGAGGAAATACATATTTCAAATTATACGGCAATTAGGTTTATAGTTCTGACAATAAAACGTGTTTTTATGGTCTAATAAATTTGAAACATGATATATGATAATATATTACATACGTCTTGGCCAGTTTGATCTAACAATTATTCTGTGGTTCTTGCAGTGACTACAGTTTGATAACCTAAGTAAGCCTGTCATTTTGAAAAATTGCGCCAACGCAATTAGTTTCGTCGACTGACTTGTCAATAATGTGACGTGAATATATCGTATGTCAGTAATAATGTTCAGTCCATAGATAAAGAATTGGTTAGTTTTTTTTATAATATAGATATGCAACTTAATATACAATATCGGTTCCGTATTAACTTGGTTTCCTCTGCGTTTGTAGTCTTCTTCTGATTTTTTTTTAATAATACAAGTTGTTCCAGATTCATGCTCTTAATATGTATGAATGTATGTACATATGTTAGCAGGTCGATAAGTTGTAATGTTGACTTTCCCAATATTTTGTCATTTTATCATTATTTGATATTAGTGCGGGTATGTAGTAATCATTTTTCAAATGCTCATCATGTGCACGTATTTTGGATTTATTATGGAGGGCAACTAAAGAAATTTTATTAGGAAAGTGGTTTTTGTTTGAATTTATCTGAAGCTAAACTAAAAATATAATTGAAATGTGGATTGTTAATTATAAAAAAGCTAAACTTTCGAATCTTACAAGCAGATTTCAGTTTTTATTTTGGCATAAACTTTCTTAAATGAATTCACCTACTTAGTTTTGCAATAATAAACATACTACATACAAATACGTTGACAGCATCAATCTGGAATACTCTGTTCTGTTCTGTTGGGCTCTTGTAGAGATTAGGTATTTTTAATTTTCTCACTTTTTTTGGATTTTCTGTAGAGCTTACCTCGAAATAAACACATTTTAGCAAAAAAAAAGCGGTTGAACTACTTTTTTGCGAAAAAACATAACAAATACGTATAACTTTGTAAGGCACTATATGGTTATAAATGTCTACTGCTATTTTAATTATGTTAAAATTGCATTTAGAGTATATTATTATATAATATACTGTTTCTTAATTAAAGGTTTTAAATAATTAAAAGTGTTAAAAGTGTATCAACAAAATATGCTGATGTTATTCAACTAAAATATTCTTAAAGATAAAATTAAGTGACATTTGATATTTCAAGATTAATCGGCCCTTTCCTCTTATTCAAGATGCAATGTTGCCAAATTTAATTTAATTTTGCCAGCGAATAATTCATTTCTCTTTATTAGTGTTGTTAATAATAATTTGTTGAATGGTTGAAACGCAGTTATTAGGCGCACAATGTGAGACAGTAAAGGGTTACCACCAGGTTAGGCGCTGAAGACATCATGAATAAAGTTATAACATCAAAATCCGTACAGTACAGACGCAGCCAGTGGGTTGATACAGTCGGTAAATTGGCACCGGTTTAGCACCAGGTTAGGTGCTGAAGGCATCATCGTTAAACACAAAAACAGTATATCGGTGGTACTCGAAGGAGTACATCTCAATCATTGGCAACGTAGAGTTAAGTTAAAATATTTACAGCATAAATCAAGAAATGTAAGGCAATTTGGCAACGCTGTAAGTGTCCTTTTATTTCTAATACCTTACTAAGGACTTTTTGCACTGTGCAAATCCTAGGGAATGTGGTTAGTTTTTTTTTCTGGGTCAAAATTACTTTATTCGCAAATTTTGCTGTACTATAAGACATAGGCTTTCGTTTAAAATTTGAAAAAATCGTAAAATCCGAAATACTTACTATCAACAAGACCTCACTGTTGTAATATAGATTGATCACCGATAATCTAAAAAGAAGCAAACAAATATAAAACATATAGTTAAATTAATTTCTTAAATTTGAATAATTCAACGCGATGTAGTTTCTATTCCTCGACCATGACAACATTGTCAATGTGCTGCCCTCCAACGAACGTAGTCTGCCTAGAACAAGTATACGGGGTGTGTAATGTAAGTTAGCAGTGCATGGTTCAGTCGTTAAATTTCACGGGGAAAATATAACGGATTTCAACTAAAGCCCCTTAGGCTCAATGTTATATTAAATGTATAGCTTTTCATAAGAAATATAACAAGTGCAAAAATTTTTCCGGAATAATTTTAAAAAAATGTTGATTAGCTATTTTCTAAAAAGAAGCAAAATGCCTATTGCCAAGAACGTAAAAAATCCTCACAACAGCCAGGCTATGGAATCTCTAGTCCGTGTGTGTTTAATCTCCAACCCCAAACCTACAAAACTTTAAAGTCCAAATTAATAGACAAGAACTCCAATTAACTATTAGAAATGTTGGTTAAATAGTTGCTATCTAAGTTGATTTATTTTTACTACATCAATAGAGACTACTAAAACGTGGAAAAACAAGAATCTGTGTCTATTTAATGATTATTTTCTTTATACTTACTTTCTTAGACAATGCCCGTGTCTGTAAAATTAATATGGGTGTATAGATGATGTATTTGTATATAAACAGTGGCATTCAGCCTCTCCTAAAAGTGCACTGGTAATCTCCTCCGCTTTACACTTTTGGTGCATCATGCTTTTTATTATCATTCTCTCTTCAAAGCTTTAGAAAACGAACCATCTGGCAAAATCAAATCAGTGTATCAAGAAGTTTACGTCTTTCGAAAACGAAAAGCGAACTGTGACGCAAGGCAAACTGTCCCGCAGTCACTAGCTCATACGCGTTTCTGTCTTTTTATGTGACGATCTTTTCGACGGGAAAAATTATAATACTGCTTTACTCATTCGACAAATTATAATATCAAAACAGGATATCCGAATCTGTTTTTAGGTAGGTAAAAATATTCTTCTAATCTTAGTTACATAAGGGAGCGCTGTATTTAGGATTCCACATTCACTCATTTTATGGTGCCAAGATTTATTGTGTGCCTTATAATTAAACAAAATGTAATATAATCTAGCACAGGGTTAAACGCTCGGTTAAATCTCCTAAAACTTTGTTCAGACTTTTCAGAGCCTATAGAAAATTACCCAATTAGATTGGCAGAAATAATGATACATTTCATAATATAATTGATTAATTTCTTTTTAATTGTAACACGAATTTTTGATATTTACCACCTAATGACAGGAAAATAATTAGACTGGCTGTACGACAGTCTTGTGATGCTTAATTAATTTAATTTTCAACAATAATTGCATAATATTGCACAGAAAATGTTTTTATTTGCTCCCTAAATTTCTGACTCGAACCAGAACCAGTTTAATTAGTAATGATATTAATGATAATATTAATAAAAATAAATATTATGTAGGGTAACCGTGACTACCGACGATGCAGAAATGCGTAGGCTAATACCCTTAAACAAATAATTCAACGAGTAAAATAATTGTTGTCTGGGTTTGACGAGAAATTTGACAGAAACCCTGCCACAATGTGTTAGAAAGAGAGGGAATATACACAAAAGTAGCCATTCAAATTTCTTTGAGGTCCAGTGCCTCATCTAGCCCGCGACTGTTGGCTAAAATATGATGTCGAATAGTCGTCCAACAGTGTTACGTCGAAAACCAGTCACGTGTTGATGTCATCCCTATTTTTTTTAGTTTTAGACGGATTTCGATGTCGTAATTTTGGAGAATTAGGTAGGGCTCTATTACGGTCGGTTTTAAATATGGTCTCGTAGTAAAAGGCGATGTACGAGTTTTTCGTACTCTTTCATGACTAAAACTCTTATTTGTTCCGTTAAAATTGGTACAAAATTAGTCAGGGCAACAAAATCTGTGCATATTTCTACTTGGGTACCGTCAACACGCTTCCAAGCATCAATTATACCTACCGTAAATCAATGAATTAATATCAAGAGCTGCCGGAACCCATTTCACGGGATAATTGTTGAAGACGATACGGACTACTTAGCTCTTAATATGTCGGCTTCAGATACTCCAGAAATACCCATAACTTTGTATACTATGGCGAAAAACTAATGGATGGTACGTTGAAGCACTGGACGGTCCAGATATATAGCCAAAGACACCGTATTTCATTAGCGGGGATGAAAAGCCTGAAACAGAAAAAAATTAATCGAGCTGTGAAAGTAATAACTAAAAATCGATCCAGCAACTTTTCTTAGGATACACTATACACAAGAAGTAATAATGTTTCATAACTGACGTGATACTTCTTTTAGACGAAATATTAAGGAAATCTGGAACAGAAAACATTATTTTAGACTATATCGTAGTTAATTTACATCCTCAATTATGCTACTGTGATTGGCAATGCTACTTACATAAACTACACTGCTGGGAAGATGACGATGATCTGCCATTATTATTTTTTAAATAAAATATAGACCCTATTGAAAAAGATTGCATGGAACTCTCAGTTTTATAAATGGACCAATCTTGTGAGTCCTGGCAATTTCCCGAATTCATGTAAGTTGATAATGATATCTGCACATCCGAATTTTCCACAGACGAAACTATTTTGGAAAGACATCTGCCGCAAGTGGTGCCTGACGAAAGTGATGGAGAAGAAGATTTAGAACTAGAGGTTGCTGTCGGTTGAAGAACTGGTTGCAGTCGGTTGAAGAAGTGTTGAATACGTTACGTTTGTACTTAAACGTTTATGGTTACAGAACCCAAGATATTTGCACCTCAGTGAACAAGATTAAAATATTTTTCGAAAAAGATAAGAACGAAATGCGTCAAAAACTGATAAGTGATTATTTACTTTTTTCTCTCTGTTAACATTCACATTCACAGTCCTGTATATATACATACATGTATACAGTATACATATGTATATATTTTAAATTATGTAGGTGCATATCATGTTTGTATGTATTTCAATAAAACTGCTTATATAATATAACTGTTTTAATAAATTTAGTTACTTTTCTAAAAATGTAATAAACACAATGAACTCCAATGAACTCGAAACATAGGCCGACGACGACGGACATCCAATAAGTCTAGTGAGCAAATTGAATTTTCAGCACATTACAAAATATGACGTTTGTACCTGGAAAATCAGTTTTGGTTTAATAAATAAACTGTTATCATATCTGAAAAAAATTTGGTTTTTTCCAAAAAAAAAACTTTTTCGAATCACCAAAAAGTTAAAAAATAGTTTGACTTTGCTATAATTTAGATGCAAAAATAACATATTTTAAATTAGAACATCGGAGAAAATATATATTTGCAAGTGATCATTTTACATGGATATATTATATTTAAATGTAGCACTGGTATTCTCATAACAAATAAAGATTGTCCGGAAGTTCCCTCGTAACAAATCCGTCTATTTATTAAGGAAAGCAAATATAACAATTTGTATATGTAGTGTACAGGGTATCTAAAATAAGATGGTCTATCCCTTCATCTGGAGAACCATAAAAGCTAGAGGAAAAATTTAAAGACAAATATTTCTTTGTTTCTTTTGAAGTTTTATTTTATTTTGCATTTATTTATACGGGGTGTTGCATTTTTCCTGGACTGATATGAATTTTCTTATTTTAAATAGGACACCCTATATATAATCAGAAATTATGATAGCGCGACTGAAGAACAACGGTATATACGAATATGGGTCTGAAATTCAGTGTTTTGGATTTTTTCGCAATTTTTTTAGTTTTGTTATCTATTTTCAAATTAACAAAAATAAAGTAGTTTCCAACCATATTTCCCGTATCGTAATTGAAAAACAAATTAATTGCTACGCCATATATATTATATCAAATTTAAATAGATTATTAAACAACCATTGCAATGATATATAATAATATGGGTATACGATTCACCATTTCTAACTTATTGACGATCACTTCAGCATGCAAGTTTTTTTAAAGCACTTAAATTGTGTAAATTGAAAAAATAAATATTTATGCACTAATAGTTATTGCACATAATACTTGATTCGCCCTTGTTAAAAGTTTTATTAACTAGAATCAGCAATGATGAACATTTTTGTATGGTTGGTAACAAGCTGGATGTCAAAAAAAAACTTTAAAGTTGTCTTTTATGGTCATATTAATATATGATATTTCGGTCTAACATTGTCCTTATAGGAAATCATCTTAAAAATGTTTTATATAAAATTTATATTAAATGTTGCTTAAACCTCCTATTAATAATTATAATACAAAATAAAAAACTCTAAATTAATAAAAACCTTTGAATTAACTCTCAAAAAAATATACAAATGTAAAATAGTAATTTTAAGTAATTAAATTTCTTCAATTATAATTTCGCTAAATTGCTCAAGATCTTGGCATCTATTTTAATAGATTTTATCTATAAAAATCAGTTCTATAAAATTGTTCTTTATAAATTGATATATTTCCTCTCCATGCACTGTGTTTTGGAACACCATATTATTCACTTCTCTATCAGCAAATTATTGACAACAATGTTGTACCATTTATTGGACCCAGTGGAAATATTTTCTTGTTCCCAGGAACCCTGTTCTTACCCCTTAGATTATTTTTTGGAGAACTTTTAAATATAAGCTATATAAAAATAATCGTGAAAATATCGAGCAACTTAAGTAAACAATAAGTGAAGAAATGTAATTACATGATCAGGGTGTAACAAAAGCAATAAAAAAACTTGTGGAAATTTACACACGTGTACAGCTGAACGTGGCTTAGGTTTATTTAATATGTTACAGTTTTTTCTTCTTTTGCTACTTAATCTAAACATTTTAATTTAGTTTTTTTTATATTATAACTAATAAATGTAGGTTTAATCTAAAAACATTATTAATAAGGGATCCTATGAGACCAATGCTAGGCCGAAGTATCTGAGTTAATGTATTACCACAAAAGACAAGTTAAAAGTTTTTATAATAAGCAGCTAGTTACAAATCATACAAAAATTCAAAGTTGTAATCACTTACCGATTCTAGCTAATAAAATATTTGTAATGATAGTTAACAAGAGTGAATAAAGTATTACTTGTAATAACCATTAGGGCGTAAATATGTATTTATTTTTCTAAATTACACTGTTGTATGAACATGCTGAAGATGTTCTTCAATAAGTCTGAAACGGTGAGTCGTAGACCCATATTATTTTATATCGTTGAAATCATTGTATTTTGGTCATTGAATTTATATAATGAACAAAAAAAAAACGATATTGAAAACTTAAGTTCCATTTATTCTTATATTTTAAATTTAAACGACGTAGAATTCTTTAAAAATCATAAATATTTCTTTTTCTAGTTACCTTCAATATTTTGTTCCATATACTGTATAATGTATTATCTAGTTTTAAAACATTTTTGAACATACCCCTTTTTGATATTATACATTTGACATATTTAACCTATTTTTGCCGTTATTATTTGATAGAAAAACAATTGGTTTTAAATTGTTTATTTCTCGTCAAATGATGTCAAAATTTTAGTAATTAAAATCTATCCAATTTTATAGTTTACTATTTCTATAAATTACCTCAAAATTGTCTTCGCTTTTTAATTAGTGTAAGTACTTTTTAATAATTATGTTATTATAGAGCCCTGAAGAAGAAATTAATTATTTCGAGAGTTTGGATATTAGAAAATAAATCGTAACCTGAATGCAGAACTAGTCTATGTCACAAAATGTTAATTTTACAAGGGAGCATTCTTTTGTTTTTTTACTTAAATATTATAAAATTTTACTATCAGATAATTGTATGACTATATTTTAATCGTTAGTTTTCCTATGCTTTGTGCTTTCACGATGAAAGCCACGTTTTAGAAAAAACATGGACATAGAATAGTAAAATCTAAGGTGATGTAGTCTATGTCCCAATTTGGACATAGGATATTGTCTCATAAACGTACTTAGGCTAGTTCTGCTTGATATTTAATATTATAATTTATGAATTCAAGACTGTTGTGACTGGTATAGGTAGATATTTTACAAACAAAAACAGTGCCTATATAACTCATATAACTTATATTACATTTTTTACCATCTTTCTTCTTTACACATTTCTGAAAAGACAGTTGAACAATACTTTTCAAGGCATAAAAGAAAAAATATGATTACTGTTATGAAAAATAGATCAAAATACACACTTAGAGCTTAAAGTAAACAACCATGAGTATCTTCAATTATCACTATCTGAATCTTGAGGACCTGCTTTTTTCTCGTCATAAGGTAGATTCTTGAAAAAGTCATGATATTGACTTGGAATTACTTTTTTCTCGCAAAGAAATTGCAGATGGCCGAATTTCTTCTTTGCTAATGGAATTCTTCCAGTAAAGTTTGGTTTCAGCTCAATATCTTCTATGTCAATTTGGATTTGCTTTCTACCCTTTTTAATCAAGTTAATTTTCGTAAATTCAGCTTCCTCGAAACTGTATTTAAACAAACACATATTTGGATAGTCTGGAGAGGTTTGTAGAATTCGTAATTTGTTCCAGTAAACTTTCTCATTATTTTCATCCTTGTCCCAATTGATGGTGGTTTTTGCTTGGAGATCTTTTAAATCAAATACATCCTCTTGCTCGATTTCAACGACATTATAAGGGTTATTCTTCTTTGCAGTTCTGACCACTGTATACCACTGATCAGGAGAATAGACTGGGATATTACGGGATGCTCTCTCGATAACACTATGAATACAGTCTCCCTCGTTTTGAGTATGGCCTCGTTCTAGAAAATTATGACAAATTGTTACCTTATATAACTGAGAAATGTAACTGTATAGCGAAAATAAAAATTTATTTCTATTCTGTCCGGCACAGTTGTCAGAAAAAAATGAAAACTCCTGCACTCCTTGTTCGATATGATGCTTTACAAAATGCAATAGGCAACTGCCAATTTCACAAGAACCCCTCTTGGCAATGGTCTCGTACCACATATAACAATAGCCTTCCTTACTACCCAGATTAAAAATAGTAAAGTTATAGGTTGATAGTTTCAACTTATAATACGCTAATCCAACGTCTGACTTTGGGACTGGAAGTACTTGCTGTAAATCGAAAACTGCACAACAAATCTGTCGATTGCTTTCAGCTCTTATTTTTTCTGCATCTTTCAATTGTCTGGCTAAGGTCTTGTTTCTCAAATGGAGTTGATAGGTTTCTTCTTTTGCTAATTTTTCTTCACTGGATGATTGTTCGTAGCCGTGGCATATATCGCACAAGTCTTTCTTGGGCCGAAAAAACGACATATTAAAATCTGTATTGAAGACTTCCCTGTACATACTTTCAGTTGCTACTTCGGTGATCTGCCTATCAGCACAGTATTCCTGATATAGAGAATACATTTTGGAAATATTCAGAGATGCAGGTAAGTACAAGCGGGATGTATTTTTCCTGCAGTAGTGACTTTCAATTGTCTGAAATGAATTTATATGCTCTCGAACTGATTCCTTGACAGCTTCACGGAGTAACGAGTTTTTACATGCCTTTCCTCTTCTATCTCCGGAAACCACACCAGTTGAGCCAGTTTTGTCAAACACAGTTTTAACAACCTGTCCACTTATACTTAAAGTATTTAAAAAGAAAATCTTACATACAGGCACTTTGATATTGTCTTTGATGAAACAATAATCACACGTGAACGTTCGCCTACTCTGATGTTCTGGGGAAGGTGAATCTCCATTTCTTTCTTGAGCAATAGTTACCTTCTTTCTTATGGTCCTTGTCCTTTCTTTATTTTTCCTTTGCACCAACTTTGAAATGAAATCTCGCTGTCTGTTGACATCTCCTAGATTCCAATAATGACTAAATATCGCTTGTCTCTCGTCTTCAGAAAACTTTTCGTTACATTTCATTCTACAATGACATGGATCTTTCATTTTGCGGGATGGTTGAAGTTTATCTTTCCAGGATTTATATTCTTTGCCACCATTTCGAGATGCCTTTATTACATTTCTTCTCCAAGCAATTGGATTTCTCTTCCTTCTGCGTGACTTTCTTGTTGAAACTCCTTCTTGATCAAGTTCTTTATCGGACAAAACAAATTCAGGATCTTTTTCGTCGTTATCGGTAGCATAAGGGTCAGATTCGGAAGACGACAAGTTGTACAAATCATTTTCCAAATTCATAGTAACCGATTTTCTACTTCCAGGACCGCTTGGACCATTCATCGGCGGTACGTCGGCGTCGGCGTCGCGATATACAATCGACTTGACACTATTACCTTCTTCATTGTCATTTGCTTCGTTGAAAAATAGTTCTGCTAGTCTTTTTGTTGATGCCCCATGATCAAATGAACTAGAGTTGAAGTATGTTAATGTTTCCTTCATTTGTAGCCCAGGTGGTGGTTCTAGATTGGCCGAATCCATTAACATGATGGCATATTTGGGAGGCTTTACAGCATTATTGTCAATTATTAGAGCTTTATCTGGAACAAAAATGTTGTTGCGATTACACTTTCCTAAATTATATTCACTCGAAGGGGCTAAGTATAAGCGTTGATTGAGTAATAGGGGGAAGATACCCCACCTTATGGAAAAAAATGAGATAGGAACAATTTTTGTCACGCGCCACGATTATTTGCATGGGCATTAGGTATCTTCCCCGCTAATATTCATTCAACGGTATAAGATAAAAATAAAATAAATAGAACACTTACCGTGTTTCACATTAGCAGATTCCATCAAAGTAAGATCCTGTGTGGAGGGCTCCATATTACCCTTGACAGCTAAAGTTAGATGAGAAATTCAAAAATTAAAAAAAAAAAACAATGAAAATAAATTTGTTCCTTACTTTCGTTATTGTCTTGGTTATTGTTTATAACAACTAAATTGAGTATTTTTGCAGTTCTTGAATTCTTCTCCATTTTTTGGGTCAACAAAAGTAGTCTTTTATAGAGAGAGTCTAAACCAGTCTCATCGAACAAAACTATGTGAATAAGCCAATGTCCACAAGCTACTATTCTATGTCCACCAAAAATAGTGCAGAACTAGTCTATGTCCACCTAACTACTATCCTATATCCACCATAAATAGTGCAGAACTAGTCTATGTCCACCTAGCTGGAGAAGATGCGATGCGTTCCCTGCGGCGCTCGGAGATAGACTAATTCTGCATTAAAATCAATTCGCTACTGCACATAGGCTAGTTCCAGATGTGACCGATAGAAAGCACTAGTTGTAAAGATGGACATATAATACTTCTGCATTCAATAATATGGAGCTTTTACTTTCACATAGGCTTAAAACCTGAAATTAGCCAAAAATGGACATAGGCTAGTTCTGCATTCAGGTGACGAAATGTACTATAGAGTTTTTGGCCTAATCTTCGTTATTTCTTTATACTAGTATACGGCATATAATATATATATATATATATATATATATATATATATATATATATATATACAGGGTATCGATAATAAGATTATCTATCCCCTTATCACACCAGGTATCAACTTTCTTGTTTTATATAGAATACTTTGTACCGGGGTACATTTTTAAGATCTCCGTTAAATTTTAACTCGACTTTGTTGAGAATGCTATATATATCTATCTTTTACCTATATGGAGATATTGGCATCTCAAAAAAAAATTAATATCAACCAAATTTATGTTTATTTGTAAAAACGTAAGAAATGAAAATATTAAAAAACTACAGTGAAAGAATGAACTACTTACTTAATGACCAAACAACTTACAAAGATCTGAGGAGAGATCCACCAAATATAGCCCAAAATAAAATAAATTAAAAAATAAAATGGGAAACATATTTCGTCCATAACCGCAAAAAAAGCTTATTATAAAAAACGATCTTCCCCCTATATTCTACGGACTCCCCAAGATGCACAAAGATAGTGTTTCTAACCGACCCATTGAATCATGTATCTGATGACCGTAATCTAATCTAATAAAAAATATTTTAAACAAAAAAATATGTTCAGTTTTACAAAATGATTCTCTGAGCCTTAATTCTGAATAACCGTATTCACTAAATAGATTAAATTTAGACCAGGTCTAACTTGACAGTTATAGGTTTAAGATGACATATTTATCAATTGAACAAATAATTTGTCTAAATGTCACAATTACAAAATGAGTGTGATATAAGCGGAACATAACTGGCGAACTAAGAGTTTTAAGTACCATGGCAACTAGACCTGGTTTAACTCTTAAACCTTTTTAGTTAATACGGGGGTAAATGTTTGTAGTGTTCTTGTTCATGTCTAGTTTTAAATACGAATTTGTCGTAGATACAAATAAACAAATTAAATGTAAGTGCTATCTATTTAAATTATTATTGTAGTTATGGTTACCATAATAGCCTAATATTTTAATCCACTCTTGACAAATATATAAACGTACCAGAGTATAGATGTAATACTATATTTTAACTTTTGTAAAAATAGAAAAGGTAAAAGTTCGCTTAATTCAGTTCTACATGCACGCTTCTATTTAACAAGGTTTTTATATTTCATTTAAATTACTTTTATTTTCCTACAACAATTCAAGTTTTTTATTTATTTATAACCAGGAAGGCTAAATAAAACAATCGCTGTTCTAAATACAATTCATTACTAGAGAGAAAGGCTTATTTAAAATAATTATGAAAACCAATGAAGAATGGACAAAGGACAATTATTGCTTTACAGATATATATTTTATTGTAGGTTCCGGAAAGTACAATTTAGGTTAAATGCCACTAATATAAATTAAATATGTAGCTTTTATATTCTGAAAACTATAGTTAAACTGCTAAACTAAAGGAATATATTTTTTTGTGATTGTAGGTCTCTCTTTTACATTTTAATCTATAAAATAAGTTATTTGACCATTCATTATGTCTAACTATTTTTCTAAAATGACGTTCCGCCGCCGACATTTTGTTAGATTGGGGTGCCAGTTTTTTCTCGGCAATATTTTAATTGATATAGAAATTTGTACAAAACATCACTTTCCATCTTTTAAAGACAGTGTTGACTACTGGAGTAATTGTTTGTTTTGAGATGTTTAACCCTCATAAAAAAAGAGGAGGCTTGCAATTATATATAATAATATATACCTAAGAGCAAGAACTACTAATACCTTATTTAATTTACATGAAAATTAGGCTTACTACAACCCTTTTGGAAAATTTTGTAGCCTTTTGAAGTGTAGTATGAAAAAGAAATTAAACATCCAATTAAAAAACCTAGACCGGGATCATATAACATACATTGTATTGTTTTCCCGTTTGGAATTTAAAAATGTACTACTTTATACGATTTTGGTAGTGTAGCGTGTAATAAGCAATTTGACATTTTTTAATCAACCTACATAAAACTTTTCCCTTTGGTTTTTCATAAGGAGGACATATTTTACTTTTTCTTAGTCCTAGTAGTAGATAATATAATTGACGCTATAACGAAAAATCTCGTAAAAACCTAAAATAGAAATGTTTATAACTCTCTTTACCCCAAGTCAGATTGCTTCGATTTATAGCTTGTCAAGCACTTAATTCGAGATATTTTCAAAAGGAATAAAAAAAGTAAAAAATGTGTTTGAAAGAGCACGTAGAATACAAAGTTGTACTTATTAGAAACTATATCAAATAAAGGACTTTTCGAGTTTTTGAAAATTGTGCCATTTTATTTTTGATGCTGCATTTTAAAAGTCAGTAAACTTCTAAAAAGTTTCTATATTACACTTTATATCCTATGGATTTAACAGTAATTCTGAATGTCTACTGGAGGTAAATAATTGCCATTAAATGACATAATTTGTAAAATAATTATCAGTGATCATCCCGTAAATATTTTCCAAACAATCTTGTATTATGATCTTTGGGCATGTAGCCATAAAACTAATAATTGCCTAAGGAACTATCGTATATCGATGAGCTAAAGCTCGATACAACATAGCAAACTTGTCAAATAATCAATATTAAATAAACACCGGAAAACCGTAAATCATTTTGATGTAGTTCTGATCATAACATTATTTCAATTGACCCACAATAATCGACAGGCATTTAATATTTTCTTGTTCCACCCATCATGAGTCAACAATCAAGTAATCTTGTAATATGCATAGAATTACAATGCATGATACTTAAATAATGTGGGTCGTGTAAGAGATGCAAACATTCTGAATAAAGTGAATTTTAGTTAAAAAATTCGTAGATTAAAAATGTTGTGGGTTGTGGAAGTGACATATATTCAATCATTATTGTGCTGTATGGTGTGGTTAATTCCAGTAACAGTCACCCTAAGGCCAAATGAGTGATCCGATAGTAAAACGCTTTTAATATTAGTTTTCATTGTAATCAGACCCGCAGTCGGGATTTTAGTTCGGGCCAGGGGAGAAATGCTTGTTCCCTTAGAGATATAGGCTTGTTGTGTCTCCATTGGCTTAGGCATAGCTTTTTATAAAAGTTTTAGTAAATTTCCTAAATGGGTCTTAAGCGTGTCATAAGTTTTTTTTATTTCTTCCTTTACAAACTGTCCAGCTACACGCTTTTTTATTTCGAATACAAATGATATACAAACAAACGACATTTTTAATACTAAAAACTCTTCTAATATCAGTCCGCATGGAATATTAAAAAAACATTGTTTCTTCATAATTATTATTTGGAATTTTAATTTTTCAATCAGTGAGTTAGAGGAATAAACCTAAAACTGCAATATACTCAAGAAACATTTCGTTATAATGTTATATGATGCTGAAAAGTTTTTATTTTCAAACTATATTTAGTTATAACTAAATAAATATATACCAATTTTCAGCTCTCTAGGTGCTGAGCATGTGTTCAAATTTTTAACTTTAGGTTCAACTATTTTCGATATGCTGTTCTCTAAAAATTGACAATTTTATTTCACATTTTTTTCTGAAAAGCAAAAAAACTTTTACTTCTGCTCTAGTTTGATATTGATGTCTGATGTATGAGATAATAAAAAAATAGTATAGGAATTGGCAACTCGTTTTGCCCTATATCCTTAGAGTATGAAAGAAAAGAGTATGTTTTTATGATTATTTTAGGAGTCAAGACTACTTCACATTTTAAACGCTTTGGTTCCCAGTTTGTCAAATCTGCGTTTTATTAGTAAAACGTACTAAGAAAACTATTACAATAAAATCATTCATGTGAATAAATAAAATAAATGCTGTGCCAACAGATATCATAATTATCTATTTCATCTATATTATGTCTGCTTCTAAAAAAAAGGAGAACAACAAAGAATTCTTAAGGTGAAATATGGCAACGCCGCCCAACGAGTAGTATGCTAACTGTAAACACAAACGTAAAATCACAAAGCATAGACTCAAAATGGATAACGGTTTGTGTGTCTCAAATTTTTTTCAAAAAAATGTGTAGCAGCTTTGCCCTTTACCCTCACGTGGCTCATTTTTTAAACAGAACGTATGCGTCCTGTAAAAAAAATGCACATATATTTAGTCTGAGATATATTAATTAAAACAGGCGAATAATGTACTCGATGTCTAAAATGGCATTTAGTTCCTGAAGTGCAAAAGAAACATTTGTGTGTCACCTTTAACTAAAAGCAAACATTTTTTTAATGTGTTAGCTATATTGTTGGGCTTAAAAGTAATGTTTGCCCTCTAAGGCCAATAAGTTTAATTTTACGCCCCCAAATGCCGAGAGAAATATTATTTTATGTCCTGTGGTGGTAAGAAATACGAATTTATTTATTTTGGCTAAGAGAAATATTTTATCTATGTATTTAAAATGTCGCTTTTCTCTGAGGTGTAGTAGATATCAATCCTATTTTCAATAATTACTAAACCCGGTTTATATTTTTTGATGAATTTTGAATATGTATATTTCGGTGTGCCTCCAACAACCAAATTTAAGATGGTTCTAGAAATGTAAAATGCAATATTCTTTACTCGGTCAGTTTCAGGTTACCTATGTTTTATTCAACTAAATTGACGAAATCTAATTTTGTTTAACTAATATCACATACACATAATTAAGGAAATTTAACGCGTATTTATAATGTTTTTTAGTAATTCTAAAAGGCCGTCATTTTGTGTTACCATATTAAGTTTATACCAATATTTTACCAGCTTCTACCTATGCAACACTTGCTTTTCGGCAAAATGTAAATTCAATTAAAGAAGTAGTTTTTTATATTGTTTTCTTTTTAAGTTTGTTACGTTGCTATTTTTTCCGCCGTGTTAAATTCGTACCAAAATTTTACCAGTTTATCTCTATATCACATTTTTTAATTTTTATGTAAAATTCAAAGCTAATTTCATGGCCATTTTGTTCCGCCATCTTGAATTTGTATCAAAATATTACTAGTTCATCTCTAGTTCGTATCAAGTTATCATGTTTCATTGTTGCGTAATATGTCATCTTAAACCTATAACCTGTAACTATAAAAACAGAATTAAATTCGGTGAATCTTTGGCTTTGGTTAACAAGGTTGATATCATACTCTCATTTTTTCCTTGTTATTCCATAAGCGGTTATTGGAATTCGATAGATGCTTTTCTTTTAACAATTTATCTTTGCGAGTAATTTTATTTGGCAATTTTTGTATTTTTCTTGTGTATATAGTTTAAGCTGTTGCAATATGTAATAAACATCTAATAGCATAATTAAAATTAAGGACTTATTTAGACTTTTGTCGGAAAGTGTAACAAAAAGTTGAAGTTGCCAAAACACTTTAAAGTGCGGATCCTTTCGCAGGTCCATTTGAATAAAAACTCTCCATCAGTAGTTTGATTCGACTTTTTTTTTGTATATTATTTTTGTTTCTACATGAATATTTCTTATTATTTATATTTATATTCCAGTAATTAAACTGATAAAACTCAAACTACTTTTTTAAAGTTTATGAAAAGCAATTTTATATTGATTTATTTTAAATATCTATACAGAATGAAGTTTTAAACTGTATCATTTTGTTTCTCTAGAAAAAAGATGTAATTTCATTATTTCTATGAATACATTTTGCAATTGCGTTCTTAAGCTAACATTATTACCGCAATATTTTAGACCGTATGTTTCCACTGTAAAAATATAATTGATGCACGAAACAATCATCTAGTTTAGCAAATAAGAGTTTCTCTCTAATTATATTGTGTACGTACATCTTCGGTTTTCTTAACGTTAACTTAATGCTGTGTTATTTACTTAAATACCAAGAGATTTCTCTCGGTCTCTTGCGGAACGTTACCTATTCTAAAAGTACATTCCAGTAAAGTAATTTTACTACTTATCAGAAATATTTAAACCTTGAAGGTTCTTGACTAGTGGTTTCTCTTGAATTTATTTTGTTTGTCCATTTTTGGCAATTATTTTAAATAAGATTTTGATGGTTATCGAAGATAACTGGTGTTACTGGCAAAAATTCATCTTTTGTTAGCAAAAAAAGACTAGCTTTTAGCAAGTTCATGTTGATCAACATCAAGTTTCCAAAAATAAAAAACTGAAATAAATTCAAAATACCTTAAAAACACAGTAACAGTATAAATTAAACATTTACTTTTATTACAATTTTTGATCTAGTCTGATGGAAATCTTAATAGAATATTGATTTTTTTGTATATTTTATAGAAACTGTACATATCTCTAACTGCTAGGGGAGGGGTATACAAAATGACATAGTGCTTGTATTCTCGCCAACTGTCGTTCGGAAGTGCTCGAAAACGAATATACTATTGTAACACGCGCCTTGGGTATGCTGATAGTAAAGCCTTTAAATCGCTCGACATATAGGATGGATCCGGCTAATCGGCTTGCTTAGAATTTTAGAAGACGAAGGTCGATCTAACATTTCCGAAGATTTGAGCTAAACAAACATTTGGAGGAAGCACATGGGATACTCCCGGATATTGAGTATGTCAACTTTTCATCCCAATTTGAATTACTATCTTGGAAATAAAAAATTGAAGAGGAAACAAAGTCAAAATTCATTCAAAGAAGTGGATATCATAAACCTGGAAATAACAAGTTGATTTACTTACAGTGTCAAATGTCTGGATATTTTAAATCTGTAAGTCAGGGAAATAAAAATATCAAGTCACTGGGAACTAATAAAATAAATGTACTATGTCCTGCTGTAATGTGTATCAAAATAAAAGAAAGTGGAAAACATTTTGTCAGATATAATAAAAACCATGTCGAACATGAAAACAACTTACATACGAGCCTTAGTAGATCAGAGCGAAATGCCATATCCTTAAAAATTTGATCCAATATTCCTTTCGATTCCATAATGGGTGAAGTTCGTGAATCCATAACAGCAGATGGTAAATTAAAACGAATGCACCTCTTAAATAAAACAGATCATTTCAACATTGAAAATAGCTTTAAATTAAATATTAATGTAAAAAAAAAACCTAAGAATGATGCACTTAGTACTAACATGTAGATTGATGAATTGCAAAATAATGATTCCTGTGTTCTATTTTATAAACCACAGCACCAAATTATTGAAGAGTATCCACAGTTAAAAAGTGATGATTTTTGTTAATACTAATGAACGAAGCGCAGATAGAAATGTTCAAAAAGTATATGCATGATGCTTTATGCATCGATGGAACGCATGGTCTCAATAAATACAAATTTGAGCTCACCACTTTAATGATCTTAGATGAGCTACGACAGGGCTTCCCTTGTGCTTTTATGATAAGTAATAGAGGCGTCGAAGAAGTACTAAAAAATTTTTTACTTGCATCAAAAAACAAGGTTGGCATTATACCGACAGAAATGCATTTGAGAAGATGATACCAGCAGCCATTTCTCAGTTACTAGGAGATTCTACTATAAAAATCTCCTATTTTCAGAAAAAATACGGAAAATCTGTTAAGTCATGGGCATTTTGCTACCGTTTAAATTCAGGTTTAAATACCAATATGCACCTGGAAAGAATGTATCGAACCATAAAATATGTATATTTCCATGGTAAAAATGGCAAGAGATTAGAGAAAATGCTATACGTGCTAATGAAATTTGTTGAAGAAAGATTGTACGATAAGATTATTACATTGCATAAAGGAAAAGTTACTAAAAAGTTGTCTGATATTCGAACACGTCATCGTTCAAGTCTAAGCTTATCTGATAATTCTATTTCAAAAGATGAAAATTGCTGGAGTGTGTCTACCAAATCTTTCGAAATATACTACATACGTCAAAATATAAATTGTTATATCATTTGCTGATGATGCTAACTTGGTTAGCGAAACGCGCGTCCAGAACGTAACAAGTTGTGGTGTAGTGTGGTTAGAACTCTTGTATTTTGACATATCAGACTAGTCTGATATTTTGGAAGGTAATAGTGGCTACAGTAATAGAACTGCAGTATTATAATTAATTAAATATTTGATGACACGATTTTGGAAATAACTTAAAAAGGGCTTTGGTTTAGAAGAAAACAGGCAAAGTTGTTATAGGTACTGGTAAGTTACTGTAAAAAGTTTCTTCAAAAATCAATAGGGGAGCCATAAAATTTACATTGGATTTCTTAATATGTTCTAAACCGACAAACAACTCTAAAATAGAACATAGAACTGGTTTAAAATATAGCGCAATTAGGCACCTTATCGACACATAAAATTTGTAAGCTGCTTCACATGATTGGTCGGATCCGACCTAAATGTCGCGTGGTTTAAAGACTTGTTGCTGATAGACATTTAGTTCCGCTTTGTCAATAGAAGAGACCACACAACTAATTTATTTTTTTTTACCTAGTAAAGAGACCACACGACTAATTTATTTTTTTTACCTAGTAAAGTTTCTGTGATGACATTTTAAATTGAGTTTTAACTTTTCGGCCTTTTTTACTGGTAAGTTATAATTTTTATGATAAGTTATGGTATCATTCCTATTAGGTTTTCTTTTTTTAAAATTATTAAAAAAGTTGTTGTTTTGTCAAAAATCTCATTTGTTTCTATGTTCTTTACGTGGGGTAAAGTGACATATGGTGTGTGAGGGTAAATTGACATAATATGTCATTTTACCCGATCATCAATTAAATACCTAAATATGCGTTTTTTATCGATTATGCCGCGAAATTACTCAAGAAAATCTAATAGGCAGTCATGAGATGCTGAATCCATGCTACAGGCAATAGAAGCTGTTAAAAATAGTGAAATGGGTGGTTCAAGGCATCAAACATTTACAATGTACCTTAAGCGACCCTAAGAAGGCATGGTAAAAAATAAAACTTGGAACATTTAAAACTGCTGGAATCGAGGTTTTTTGGACTAACAAAACGAGACGTAATGGAGTTAGCCTATTTAAGCGTAAAAATTGGGTTTGAACATGATTTTAATGACCAGAAAAAGGCCGCTGGAAAGGACTGGTTAAGAGAATTCCGCAAAAGAAATAAATACATAACATTGCGTAAACCCGAAGCCACATCTGCAGCGACGGCACGGGCGTTTAACAAGTCTCAAATAGCTCAATTCTTTAAGATGTTAAAAAAGACCATGCACAAGGAAAACATTGATCCCATGAGGGTGTAAAAATGCATATGAATCTGCATTATCTACCGTTCAGCACCTGCAGAAAGTATATGCTACACAGATTCCGAATTCAATTTTAGGACGACAATAATAAAAAACATGTTCCCCTAAATGTCCAAAATAGCATTCTGCTATATTCAAATAACACATTTAAAAATTTACTTGGAAAAAGAAAACAGTTGTTGTGTAAAGTAGAAGGCAAAGTATGTAGTAGGCGTATGACGCTAAAACAAATAAACTGATTATATGAAAGGTACGATTTGGCATGTGTGTATGTTGAGATATTTGTAGGTATCTACTATAACTTTTACTAATATCATGTGGTGAAGTAGTAGTTTTTCTTAAGTAATCGTGGAAAAAGACGGAAATTAATGTAAAAAATTGTATTTACAAAGCTTACGTTTTCAAGTTACCCATTGTTATCAAATGTCATTGATCTTAATGTTTTCCTCCACTACCGTACTAAGAGCAGTAGGATTTTTTGCATATTTTTGCGCTTTACCGGTTTTTAATTTTTTTTAGCATTTCTCGTGACGACGTATTTGAAGTTCTTGGATAACGAGAACAAGTTCAACCTACACATTTGGATTTTCAAATTCTTTTGTTTCAACATGTGGTCCACTTAATTGAAACAAAAAATATCACTGTGTTAATACTAAAAATATACATAACATATTCTATACGTAACATATTTCTGAGACCTCCTGTATACACTCGAGTTCGAAATAAAAACTAGTTTTACTGATATAAGATTTTAAGACATTTGTTATTTCGCGTTATTTTAAAGAAATAACGCAGTAAAACATTTTTGTCATCCTAAAATCAACTTTTAAATCACTGTGAGCCGGTCGGAAGCAAGTGGGTGTCATACCCAGCGCAGAACGGTGTCCCCACGTAGCAGTTGTGTACAGCATGTGTGCTAATGGGAATTATATTCCGCCTGTCCTAATTTTTCCACGGAAAAATATGAACGTAGAATTAGGCGACCATACACCTGCAGGAACTTTATGAATAGCCCAGGAGTCGGGCTGAATGACTGGTCCAGTATTTTTACAGTGGCTCCAACATCTCAGAAATACGTCAGGGATCTCCCACTGAAAAGGTTTTATTAATCGTGGATGGACATTCCAGTCACAAATATCTTGATACTATCGCGTATGCCAAAGAAAATGGCATTGTGTTTTTGTGTTTACCGCTTCACTGCATATCGAATGCAGCTACTCGATGTGGCATATTTTGAGCCACTCAAAACCTATTATGACCAAGAAATAACAAAGTGTCTTAAAGCTCATCCTGGTTGAGCTGTAACGCAGTTTCAAATTGGTGGTCTTCTAAGTGAAGCATATGAAAAGCCAGGTACGGTCCAAAACGTCACTTATGGATTTTCCAAACATGTTTGAACCATCTGAAACCACAAATACTTTGTGTGATAATAATGTCTCGCAAGTCATTCATATTGATGATGACCCCTATCCTGGACCTAGTTGGAGAAGCGATTTCACTGCAGAACCTCTCCATGCCATTCCCACAGCCACTCAAAATACCTTGCAAAATGCAACAAATGATGGGTCAATTTTGATTACACCGGCTGCCTTGAGTCAAGTTCCAGTCGAACCATTTGTTTCAGGTCAGGGAAAAAGGAAGCCGGGAGAACGCCAAGGTACTTCTTTCCTATATTCTACTCCCAATTTGGAAGGGGCCAAGGACGAAAATAAACTGAAGATCCCAGAGAAGTAGCTACCACCCTCCAGAAAAGTTCTTGTAGAATCAGACACCGAGAAAGATCCTCTTTTCCGCAGACGAGGAAGACGATTGTGCCTGCATTTATTGTACAGAACTGTACAAAATGTAAAAAGGTGGTGAGCTGTGGTTATGTTGTTATTCTTGTAAAAAGTGGGCACATGCCGATTGTGCCGGAGTAGTCAAGAAAACAAAAATGTTTTTTTTTGTGAGCTTTGTTCTGATTAAAATTTTATTAAGAAATATTGTATTCATTTTACCCTCCGAGTGGGGTAAAATGAATTTTTCTTGCTTATTTATTTCGTTGACGTCGAGTCTATATTTTATCTTGTTTAGCCGAATTTTAAGTTTAAATGTTGCAATTTTTTGTTTAAATAATGGCATTTCTAAATACAAATTTGTAAGTTTTATAAAACGTATGTTCTTTTGTACACCCTTCCCCTATATGCTATGCTGTTACCAACTTCAGAGAATATTAGATGTTACAGGGATTCAGCCACCTGGAATATAATATTGTACTAATTTCGTAAACAATAACAAAAAAGTAAAGCGACGGCATAAGAAAATATGCATAACCTTTCTTTAAAGTTGCACTAGGAAATGACATTCCTACGCTAAAAACACTCACAAGTGCCGCAATATCATATTAAATTTTCTAGATGCTTAGGAAATTGTCAAAGGGTACTCAACTGTTTTTTTGTAAAGCATTCCTATTCTTATTGCCAAGATTTCAAAATGAATGTTCTTGCTGATTCTTTATCTTAAGTTATATTAAGGAATATTAAAACGATAGATCTCGAAAGTAGTTAAGATAATGGGTACAAAAATTGTCGAGGATATTATTGTTATTCAAAGAATTCAGTCTGTCTTGTCTTGAAACAAATCTGCAGTTCTGAATTTTTGCTTGGAACATTTTAATTTTAGCGAATCCTGGGAGATTTAATTTTATGCCTTATTGTTTCAATTGGAATCTGGTATACATAGGATTCATTTGAAGTTCATTATCTTAAAATGTTGTAATGCTATTTTTAAAAACTCTTTTGTATGCTTGTTCTGCGACTTAATGAAACAATTTCCTTCTTCAACTGAAGTCTGGTTCCGGAATGGACGAAACATTAAATTTAAATTTAAATAAATTAATTTTCTATTTCAACAGCGCAAAAACCATTCATAACAAGGATGCTAAAATGCAAAAGGGAGAGACAACTGGTGAATAAAAACAAATAGTTAATACTAAAAAACTAAGTTTTATTGTTACCAGTATTAGTTTAAGTAAGATATTATTATATATTTCTCAGTCATAAGTTTTGGTACAAGTTGTTTTTGTAGTAAAATTAGATTAAATCGACTAGAATTAATATACGAATAAACATTAACACAACAATAGATGACGAAAATTGTTTAAAAGCCCTTAGACTGCAGCAAAATAATTTATTTACAAATATCCAGAATTTCACTGGTAAATCTGAAATGGTAAATAAGGGTTAAAATCAAAAATGAGTAATGTACTCCCACAATAATACACTTCTTATTATATTTATTAATTTTTTTCGCCAATACTTGGAAATTAATTTCTTCGTGTTCTTTCTTTTGTTCAAATGGTCAAAACATGAATACTAACTCAAAATAGTGACAAAACTAGATTTCTATATAATAAAAGTTGCCTCTGCGGGAAGAGGGGTTTCAGGAGTGAGTGGACTATGAAAAGTTTAGGAAAAAAAGCAGTGTTACCGGTTTCTATTTCTACTTAAATACGATTACAATACTTCCATTTTACGATGGAAGTAAAAAGCCCAGCAGGTACCAAGCGTTAGGTACTATACCAGTTTGGAAACCTCACAGGAGTCAGCGAGAGGTCCAGAGAGCGGAGATGCAAAAAGTATATCAGAGCTGGTAGGAACGAGCGGACAGTCCAATATTTCAAATGCTTCTGACTTGTCGAATAACATTTCTGATCTAGCCTTCCTTCTTACGTTTTTCTTTGAAATAACAATC
This sequence comes from Kuschelorhynchus macadamiae, assembly GCA_030620095.1. Classification (NCBI taxonomy): domain Eukaryota; kingdom Metazoa; phylum Arthropoda; class Insecta; order Coleoptera; family Curculionidae; genus Kuschelorhynchus; species Kuschelorhynchus macadamiae. The sequence goes on along the minus strand of JAUTXW010002270.1, from coordinate 33,620 downwards.
ATTTTGCTGTAGCTTTAGCTCTTGCAGTGACGTGGCTGTTTTCGCTTCAGTCTGCAGGCTAGACAGCATTACGCACGACGCATTGGCGGCTCGTGGATTTAAGAACGGGTGAAGCGCAGCGTAGCTAGGAGCACAGCCCCGTACGTAAAAATAGCGCCGCAGACGTAAAATTTTCGGGGTGCCACTCTCAAAATGGCTATTTTTTTACCTTTTTATGATGTTAATTATCCATAGCTTGGGAGCGTTTTTTAGTACTTAGGGAAAATAATATGAATTTCTAAGATTTTAAATATATTTTTTTGTTCTTAGAAAAGAGTTATATACCAAGATACACTGCTTCTAGCTCCGATGATCCGAACGCACTAATTTACATTAATTCTAAAGCAAGCGAACAAGCGCCTGCAGTGTGCAGCAGTAGTTTTATGCCGCTCCCATCTCTATTTGGTTTACGGATATTTACCACTGCGTTGCCATAACAACTGCCGTAAACAAATCTAAGCGCGAAAGCCGGTGTGCGGGGGGAGTCTGAAGCGGAATTTGTTAACTGCTGATTGTGATTCCTCAACGAGTCGCTCTTATGAAAAGGTGTTCAGCGTGCTACGTTTTTAAGTCATTATTATTTTTTCGGTATATAACTCACTAGTTTTGATAGAAAATGATGGTATAATTAAGTAAATAATGTGAATTTATATAAAACATACTACATTTTTATAATAGAAATGTAGATTATAAAATGCTTGGTATTTTAAAAATATTTTTATTTTTAAGTAAATTGATTAGAAAATGTAGGTGAAGCGCCACCTCACGTGCGTTAATGCTTTTTTCTATTCCATAAATTTCGTAAACAGCGCTTGATACCGCATTACCCACATAAATTGTCTTTGGGATGTAGTTTGAAATTGTTGTGAGTGTAACAACGGTCAAAAATGGAGAAATTGCCAACATAGTTTAATTATTACAAACATATTTTAAATAACAGTGTTAAAACGAAGTTAATGAGAGTTGGAATCAGTATTTGTGTGTAATTGAGGTTATATTATGACAAAAAAAAGTTTTAAGGCAAGTAGGGGCAGCCCTCGTCCACAGAACCAAAATAACTTCTTATAGCTGGGAAGTTTTTAACAGCCTTTCTTCAGTTGGAAATAAGGACATTAACCACCTGGACAAAATCAAGCAAATCTTTTAGTCCTTTTTAGTTTTGTGTTAACAAAGTAGCTTTTAAAACTAAATTTTCTAAATGAAACAAACCTCTTTAAGCGGGTAATATTTGGTCAATATTATCGTCAATTAGAGTTAACAATTTCTGTATGCACAGGGTGTCTTATAATATATTAGACAATGGATCTCTGTTAATATTGATACTACGAAACAGTTTAAATTATAAAAGTCTGTATTTTTCATGAGCCGTAACAATCTAAATCTACAAAAAAATCTCTTAAAAACTATAAATTTTGTTATAAATTGTATTTTTTTTTTAAAGGAATACCCTGTATAAAAATAGCTGTGGTTTTTCTGATTATATTGATGCCTCAGTTTGTATATCTATCTAAAAAAATGGGTGAGAAAATAAATAAAAACAGTGCCATGGCAGGATGTATTTTAATATAATTTAATATAATAATAATTTAAAATAATATAAATTTATATTTTCTCTTGTACATTGTTCGTAATGGCTCTGTTTTTGTTTTTCTCTTTATATATATATATATATATATATATATATATTTATATTATCAGAGAAATAGGACCTATTTGATAAACATATAAACAAACATACATTAAAAACGAAAAACAAAACATATGCCATAATTTATACTTTCTGATATTGCTGTTTTTTCTAATGGAACAACCAATGTAATATTATATATTTGAATTACGCGGCTAATTCTAAGCTTCATACTAGCAGTTTGATGTTTGCATTAATTATTTTGATAAAAATCTAAATTACACATCATTACTAATGTCTTGTTTATACAATGCCTTTAAACCAAACAATACTTAGGTCCTAGAATCGGTAGTACACCAAAAAATATCTGGAAAATCGAAAAAGACATCTTTGCAACCGATGTTGCAAGAAGATAAAAAACATGATACTTGTGGCCGTCGGAAATTTTCAAGCTGGACGAAAAGTTTTAAATTTTAGAAAATGATAGTTGAAGGCTCTTGATTTGCAGGCATGCGTTCAGCAAAATATACAAGCACATGGTAGATGGAAAGTGGACGCTATTTTTTTTTTATTTTCCGGAAATTGTGTATTATTTTTCCTTAATATAATTTTGTTTTTTGAATAGTGCTTCTGGTTCTGAATATATGTATATCTATGCTTATTTATTTTATTGGTATTTTTGTATCGGTTTTTTTGTATCCTTAATACCGAATTCAAAGTAACTGATATATGGGAAAATATAAAACGTATTTTATTGTTGTCACAAAAAAATCGTAAGGATTTCTTAGAGAATTTTTCAAAAACTATTGCAATAAAATAAATATATAAAAAATAACAAACAATAATAATTAGCGGCCATTTTCGAAAGTATACCAATGAAATAAGATAAAGTAAATATCTGCAAACTATATGTCTTTTTTAGAGCTCGCTTTGGGCGTAAACTAAACAAATTGATTCACTACACTAAGTGTTTCAATATAAAATATTCTATTTCGCTGGTACTACTGATAATTGATAATTTATTTTAAGTAGTACTATATCTCTTAACAGAAGCCATTAAAATCGTTTATTTGTATGCGATATCGACTGTTATTTACTTACCAATGCGCTACTGAACGACAATGCGCTCACGCGGGTGGTTTTTTATTCGGGCATATATGAATTGCGACATGCTACGCTGGATGCGAAAATGCGACCCGGGACGGTTAGCGAAAACAGCGATGATTCAGAAATTTGACGATTTTTCATATTGTGATAAAAACAAATTTTTTTTCAGTTGTCCTTGGAAAACAAAGTTAAAATAAAAGAAAGAAAAGGGGTGCCCAATCTGCTTATGGAAAAAAAAGGGGGAAGCAACAAGCTTTGCCGTATTTCCAAACAATTTGGTACCCTAATTATTATAAGTGATCAGCATGACGTATTTTTAGTTTGAACAGAACTAGCCGATGGAAATACATTTCAACTAAGTAAACGAAAACATTATTTTACAAAGAACCACTAAAGCATTCTTCTTGTATCAAGTTCGCAATATAAGCAAAATTTCAGATACATTTCCTATTTTAAGTGCATATTTAATTTAAAATATTCCCACAAAACCTAGTATTATGTGTTACAGGATACTATTTAGTATAATAATAATTTGATACAATCTAATTATACATGCCCAGGGTCATGATATTTAGCCAATGCGATCTAGTGGATATTGGTTTTTAATGATTTTGAGCTAATAATTTTAATAAACTGATTTTAGTTTTCTCACACTTTTTATAAAAGGTCTTTTATGTATGAGATTGAATGAAGTCTTGTATACTTTATATAACGGTTGTAGGAACTGTTAAAACAGTTAGACTCGGTAGAGTTCAAACGTGTAGCAAAAATAAACGTAAAAAATTATTTTATAAAAGCTGACATTTTTTTAATAATAACACACACAGAAAGTCTACAGTGAGCACTGTTAGAATTATTTTATAAATTACGTATTGTGACCAATTAAATTTTTGAAACAAAAGGATAGAAGGCATTTTCAAGGTATTAACATCCAGGCATGTGCGATAGAGTATCAGTTTGTAAACGCGCGCGGTTCACCGATCCCTGTGAGTATTTATAGCTAAAGCTTCATCTTCATTGAACATATTTATTGAACCTTTAATCGGATAGGTTAATATATTTAAAGTAGAGACGTGATTTTCGAGGCGAGACGAGTCAAGGCGTTGATCTCGTCTCCTATCGACCAAAATTTCCAGACGAGACGAGATTAGCCAAAGTCGAGTTGTACTCTTAGTCCCGTCTCGTCTCGCAGTATCAGTAGATGCAGCATTGGCCATGATAAAAATATACGTTACGTCACTGATAATAATACAGAAATGTATCAAAGTAGGCTCTGTTTGGCTATGTTCCTTAAAAAGTACATCAAAATTTGAAACATATTTTTTCCATCAATAAATTATTTTAGGTTTAGTTAATTAAGGGAAGGTTAACTCAGTTTAACGGTTTGTTGTATTTTCAGTAGTTAATACACACGATATAGTAGACTAAGGGTATGCCGATTTTTTATTTCAAATTCATTCATTATGAAGAAAAATGACAATATTAGTGTAAAACATCTGACATTTTCATCAGTTTTCTTTATTTTTTGGTTAAGTTATGTGTTATTCTTTTCTACTGTATATTATAAAAAGAGTTTTCTGTTTTTTCATAAACTTCATTGGCTTAACGTTAAAAGCCCAGTGATACGAAATATAGGACAGTGTATTGACTAAACAATTAACTGCATTATTAAATGAGTGCTGCAAGCTGCAAGAAATTACTATTAAAATCTAAATGTCAGGACTGGTACCCTTTCTTGAAGAGGTTGCAGACAAAATATATTTCAGTTGTTGATATTAAAGGACTATATTAGTTCTTTAATTTTTATGTAAATAATAAAGCATTATTATGAAATTTTCGAGCTAATCCAATTTGGGTCAATATCAATGTTATTCTACGTTCTACTTCAACTACCATAATTATTAACTTTCGTTGGATGTATTCCTCCTAGGTCAATATCTTATTGTGGTAAATGTCAAATAACATTTACATTCAGATTTAGTTTTAATCTTTTGAAGAGATTCACATATAGTTAAAATTTTAGAGTTTCGAAGCGTCGCACAGTGGGTGAAATAATTAATCTAGGAATTAATAAATATTAAAAAGGTTAAACACTAATTCACGCTATTTAGGTTTTATTCCACTCCACTATATCTGGGAATAATCCTAAATCGGAATAAACAGCCGATCAATCAAGAGTGCCTTGGTAATAAGACAGAAGAAAGTGCTAGTGTTGTGTCAAATTTGTTTAAACGCCATAATTAGTTTTTCGTGTTGTAAAAAAATATTCCTGTCAAAGTTTGGTGCTTCAATAACTATTTTTACTTTCCAATTATTAATTTTAAAGGTATGTATTACATAAATTATTAAGTGTGTTGTCTTTGGCTAAAGGTATTTTTCCACGAGTTAATAATAAGTAAAAATAAAATGCTATATAAATTTTTGACATATGAAATTAATTAATAGAGCCGCAGTATATGGATCCGCATTGATTCGCTGTGATCTATTTTTTATTTATTAGGTAATGCTATCAGGTTTACATTAAATTTTAATTTAACTGCAAATACGTGCAACTGTCAATTTGGTGATTTTTTTTTTAGAAAGATGTCAATCTCGCGCCGAGAACTTTTCGACGTCTGGCGCCGCGAAGCTGTACCAACCAAAAAATCCAATGCTGTATTGTCTCATGTTTTGACTGAATTTGGACTGGATGATAATGAAGAAGATAGCAGGTATATCAAAGTTAAATTTTTGGTAAAAAATTTTTCGAGCAAAGTGTCTCAAAAGTGGAAAGACTGTAAGCGTGCATTAAAATATTTTGAGAGACGTGAGTTCAAATGGTTAAATGAAAAAATTGTTTTCTTTTCGCAAAATATCACTGGTGCAATAGAAAGAAGTAAACGAGGCAGACCAGAAAAAAAGTTTTGCCAGGCAGGTGAACAAAGCAAGCGACATAAAATTTTGCCCTTGCTTAAAGAATTCTCCAGCAAAGAGCTATCATTTGCAGCCCGTAAAAGTTTGCAATTGTCTGGACAACGAGATGCTGCAAAATTGGTACAAGAAGTGACTGAGACATCCCCTAAAAGAGCAACACATATTAAAAAAAGGCTTGCTTGTTCTTTACAACCGATCAAATACACTCCCGAAGAAGCGCTTGCACTCTATGTAGATGGCCGCTACACAAAACATTCTTATATTTTAATGCAGCAAGGAGCTAAGCATAGAAATGCTAATATTTATCCATCATATGATGATCCTTAAGCAAGCAAAAAAATCTTGCTATCCGGAAGAAGAATTTATAACGATAACTGATATATCAGCCGAAATTAAATTACAGGCGATTGTAGACCATACAATAAAAAGAATTTTAGAGGTACAAAAAGATGTACTGAAACAAATAATATCAGAAATTCCGTATGGCATATCATGTATATATAAGTGGGGTAGCGATGGTAGCGCAAGTCAGTCCACGTATAGACAAAAGTTCAGTGGAGAAGATATACAAAATAAAAATGACTCAAATTTGTTTGCCGTTTGCATTGTCCCCTTACAGTTGCACTCAAAAAATGGCCATATAATCTGGCGAAATCCAAGACCTTCGTCGACCAGGTTTTGCTGACCCATAAAAATTATATTCGAGAAAGAAAGTAACGACCTCTCAAAATCAGTTATCGAAAGTATGGACAGCCAAGTAAAAAATATAATTCCAACGAAACATGAAATGCATGGAAAAATAATTACTGTCGACCACTGTTTTAAAATGACAATGATAGACGGGAAAATATTCGGGGTCGTTTCAAATACATCATCTCAAAAATGTGGAATATGTGGGGCAACCCCAAAAATAATGAATCAACTAGATACAGTGACAAAACGTACTGCAGATTCTTCTCAATATGATTACGGGATTTCAAATTTACACGCCTGGAGTGTTGCTTGCATATTTCATATCGCCTTCCCCTTAAGAAGTGGCAAATCCGTAATGAAAATGACAAACAAATCTTCAACGAAAGAAAAAAAAATATACAAACCGCTTTAAAAACAGAAATGGGTCTATTGGTCGACATCCCAAAACCTGGCTATGGGACGACCAATGACGGAAATACGGCCAGAAGGTTTTTTTACGAGTCGTCACTATCAGCTTCTGTTACTGGTTTCGATGAAGACATAATAAAACGTTTTTATGTTATTTTAAAAACAATATCGTGCGGGTATGAGATCAACACAGCCGCTTTCCGTACTTATGCATATGATACTGCTAAAAAGTATGAATCTGTATATTCTTGGTACTATATGCCGTCTAGTTTGCACAAGATATTGATTCATGGGGCAGATATTATAAATTCAGCTGTGCTTCCCATAGGAATGTTCTCGGAGGAGGCTATGGAATCCCGCAACAAGGATTTCCGGACCTACCGTGAGTTACATACCCGAAAATGCTCTCGGGAAAAACAATGCACGATTTGTTAAATGGTCTGCTTGTCTCATCGGATCCTTTAATTTCTTCATTATGCAAAACAAAATCTTATTGTAATAAAGAGCCACTTTGTACTGATATAATAAATTTGTTATCAGAGCCAAATATAACGCCTAATGCGATTATTACTTCGGAGGATTCAGATATTTCTGACTAAGTTAAAAATGTTTCATTGGTTTGTTTTCACAAAATTATTTTGAAGGTAGGTTTAGTAAATTGAGGATTTTAAAATTGTTTAATAGCATTAATATCATTGGCAAAAATAACAATATAAATAATATTTAAAATAACAGCAATAACTTTTAATATTATTATCATTATTATTTTTTTTAAATTATTATAAGTATTATTATTAGGTATTATTACAATTTTTTGTAACTGCAAAAATATGCGGCTTACGAGAACAACATAAAGCAAGCGTACTACTACTCACATTCAAACCTTTTTTTTAAATCTGGCATATTTAATAACACTATTTATTTATTTTCATAAATTTTGCACTCCTTACAATATTGTTCTTAAATCTCATATGAAATTTGACTTCAGAATTTCTTTTCTTTATGTGTCACCTTGATTCATAAATAACTTTTTTAATAAAATTAATAATACATAAACAACGTTCCATGATATTGCATATTTTTGGAGGCCCTGTATATATTATATTGAAGTTATTTTACGTATATGTACACAAATAAATATTAAGGTAGTCACTGATAGCTACAACTTAATCCATAGCAACGTAAATTTGTTAAAAATATTAATTTATAACAACCGTTTATATCTTGTTAAACAAGACAATATTATGTAACAGTTATATTTTTTATTTCAAATTATATTTTTTGTTTTTATTATGTGAATAAAATTAAATTGAGTTAGATACATTTTTACTCCCCATATAACCCAAAAAAATTATAAATAAAAATTATTCGGTGCATTAGATTTTTTATTTCCTAGAATAAGCCTTTCACCCACTGTGCGTCGATTTTATTTCACCATCCACCTTCTAGTTGCTTAAAACTTTACCTCAGATGTGGGTTACATACGCCTTTGTGACAAAATGATCAGTTTATTCAGCTACTTAGAAAATTATTTAAAATATTTCTTATCCTTATAAGGCGTTTTTCCATTGAAGACATCGAACTGTCTTTCTAACTTTTTAGAGTGTAGATCTAGAACTTTATTCTGCTGGTACCTCGCTTTGAGGGCTGTAAAAACAGAAAAGTTGTCTATTGAGTGGTTTAGTGATTTTAAGTAATAATTCACATAAAATTGCTTACAACCAATTATGAATAAAAAACATGTTTTGGCAAATATAGATATATGTACATATGTAAATGATTTTCTTAAGCTGAGGTTTATATGCAAAAATTAATTATAGAATTATAAAATAATTATAAATTTGACGTTATTAGCTGTTTTCTAAAAATTAAAAAGGAAACAGTTTCTGACAAAATATTATCGCTTTTAAAAAGCTTCCTCCAGGAGAACCCTGTGTAATGGAAAAAATAAAACAAAATTGAGGTCTTCCACCGTTTTAAAAACATTTTACGAATTTTGATTTTGGTTTTAGAGAGCTCTTTTGGAAAATGTGTTTTTTATAGAAAGTGATAAAATAAATATTACGTGTTTCACAGTTTGTTAAAATAATTCTTAAATATTGTTAAACCCCCTCCCCCAGAGCCACTTTTATTTAAGGTAAAATGCTAGAAATAATATAAAGTAAGGACATTATTTTAGGGTTTGGTTAGCAAATGCTGCAATGTCTACATACGCCACTGACCTATGTAGCGTATAAAGATTAATATTAAGTAGAAAAATTACATAAAATAAAGTTAAAACAATAAGGAAAGGTACGCTATTATAAAATTTATGATGATAATAATAATAATACAATGAAGACAATTAGAATGACTTCTTATGAGTGCTTTTTACTTAAAAAGTCGTTTTATTTGTTTGTTTTTAACATGCATTAAAATTCGACGTCTAGTTTCTAAAGTCCCAATTTTTAAAAATTGGTACAATAAAAAAAAAGATTTTTATTGAACCTTTATTCTTAATATGTTTTTCAAATGTAGCTATTTTTTTTAAATCATGCAAATCATTTTTAACAGATACTGCAGCAATAGTATATGAGGGAACATGCCTAAACACTTGATTTTCGGGATATTTACAAATACATTGAATAAATAGTTCTACAATAATTTTTAAAAATTTTATTTAGACCGTCATTTTGTTCCGTCATGTTAAATTGGTACCAAAATTTTACCAGTTTATCCCTGTATCACATCTAATTTTTGTGCAAAATTAGAAGTCAATTGAATAAAAAGGTTTTTACTTTTATTTTTTAAACAGTTTGGTCGCCATTTTGTTCTGCCATCTTGAACTCGTACCACAATTTTACCAGCTTCATCTTTAATCTTTCTCTAAGCCACAAATTTGTTCTGCCATAAAACGCGAAGGTCTATAGAAACCTGAGAGAGTGATATTTGCACGATTACAAAAAATTTATTTGGCCGCCATTTTGTTCCTCCATATTGAATTCGTGCCACAGTTTGCTACTTCAACTTATATCATACTTAATTCTTGCACAAAATTTGAAATAAATCTAATAAGTTGTTTCTTTAGGCCGATTTTTTAAATAGTTAACTAAGCCGCCATTTTGTTTCGGCACTTTGGATTCATACCAAAATCTTAACAGTTCATTTTTAAGTAATACTTGATTTTTGTGTAAAATTTTAGGTAAATTGAATAAGTAGTTTTTTAGCGATATTCTTTTAACGTTTCACTACGCCGCCATTTTATTCCGCCATATTGGATTTTTACGAAAATGTTATCAGGTCATCCCCATACGACCTTTAATGTTTGACCAAGGTTTGAAGTCAATCGGGTAAGTAATATGTTAGGTATTCCGCGTACAGACACACAGACCGATGGAACTGAGAAAACATGTTTTTTGGCATCTAGGAAACCTAATACGTGAATGTCTGTAAATACCTGGAAGGGTGATTTTTTCGCGATAACGATGCTCCCTTTTACGAGGAAAGTAAAAATATTTACTCAAAACCATATATGTATTAATGACTTAGGACTCTCAAAAAGATATTCATTAAAATAAGGAATGCGCAAACGTATATCACATTTGTTAAAATTTGTTATTTTAAAATTTTTAGATTAATTTACTGTTACCAGTAAAGGCATCTGTGCTGCTGCTAAAACTGTAAAGTACTGATCTGGTTGACTTTACATTTTGAACAAACATTAGGGGTCACATGGGGGTGACCTGGTGACATTTTAGCAACAATCCAATATGGCGAAACAAAATTGCGGCCAAGTGAAAAGTTAAAAAAATTATTACTAAAAAACTATTTTTAATATAATTAAATATTACGTGGGAATCAACTGGTAAAACTTTGGTATCAATCCAAGATGGGGAAAAAAATGGCGGCTTAATAGAGTATTTCAAAATTCAACCTGAAAAAATTACTTAATAGATTGATTGAATTCAAGATGGCGAAACAAAATGGCGGCCAAATAAGATGTTTTAAAAAACCAACGTAAAAAATTCTTCTTATTCAATTGACAATTTTTGCAGAAAAACTAAATGTGATTTAGGCACGAATTCAACATGACGGAAGAAAATGGCGGTCTTCAAAAAAAATTAGGTAAAAACTACTTATTTAATTTATTTTAAATCATGCCCAAAAATCAAGTGTGGTATAGGTAGAAACTGATAAAATATTGGTACGAATCCAATATGGAGGAACAAATTGGCCCCCAATAAAGATATTTAAAAAGACCATATGTGTTATTATATGACTATGTGTGGAATTAAATTAGGTCACACTTCACTATTCTTATTCTTATAAAAGGAAAAATGCATAACGAGGGAAGTTCCGGGTAAAGGAAATTTACCGACTTTTTTGAAAATGGGTTCTAAATATCTTCATCGTTTTATTAAAATTAATAATTTGCCTATTGTCAATGAATTTTTTCCTGTTTGGTTCAATATGCTGTATTATTTTAAAAAGATAATCTATTCCGAAACATAAAGTATTTAATTAATTTATGAAGACAAATGTCTAAGGTTTTATTAAAACTTTCACTTAAGCGAGTTGCTGCTGGGTTTGTACTAATTAATGGTAGGAAGATGTAAACAATAGCTTGATTGAAAAGACTAAGAACAATTAAAGACCATCTTAATTGTTCTTAACTATTTGTGACATAAAATGATTCATAGCAGACAAACGTTCATCAAGTGCAAATACTACGTGTCATTTATATTAATCCAAATTTAGTCAACGTACTTAATTTTTTTCTTAAAACATAATATTGCAGCAGAGTCAACGTCTACATTCTTAGATCTGAATAAAAAAATAATAAACATTTAATTATGCCGACTTTTATTTTTAGAACTTACTGTTTTTTTAAAAGACTTAACTTTTTAAGAAGTTATGGTTTTTGGGATTGGACCGTGTCAAATTGTAATTACTATTTGACGTTTCGTCTTCCATTGCACGAGACATCTTCAGGGATTTTTACTCCACGAGATCAGTACATTGTAATGATCTCGGAGAGATCCAGGCGGGCTTTTATACCCGATTTGTGCTCGCCGAACCGTGACCCTGTGTTAACATCGGTTTTCAGATGTGATGTAGACCGTAACTCGTATCTCTATTGAAGTTTTTTGTATGTTTAAAAATTTTAAAAGGTTCTGTAATTTTTCGTTTACAAAATCCTAGAACCTTGGTTTCTTTTACAATTATAATTATGGTCATGCTGGTGTTCAACTACAGTAGATTGAACAATTTGTTTCCTTTTTAATACATCGTTCATGTTCCTTAAGTCGAGTGGATATGGAGCGTTCTGTTTCCCCCACATAGACTTATCCAGACGAGCAAAGAGTCGGTTTGAAAAGGTACAAAATCTTTCGGGGATCGCAAGCATTGTCCAATCTTCTTATGTGTATTGAAGATTGTACGTATGTTGAACCGCCGAAGTAAACATCCTTTTTTGTGTGTAGTGCCATTTATGTAGGGAAGAACAACGCTACCTATCGGTGACTCCTTATCATACTCTTTTGTGGAGTCTGATTACTATATCTTTTAATTAAATGTTAAAGCAATATTCTCAAAGGCCTCTATAAAGATATTCGCTACCATAGGAGATTCCATAGCCCTAAATTTGTTCATAAAAAGTTCCTTGAAAAATGAAAAAGGTTTATTATATTATCAAGACCATACGGTACAATATGTCTGAAATAATGGAAATTGAGTCGTTAACCGGAACATTTCTCTATAATGATTCTACCTCGAAATTGACCAAAAATTTGAAAGATATTACCTAGTTTGTATGTGGGCGAGTCTATTGCACTGACGATCGGTCGAAGTGGTACATTGTTCTTATGTATCTTGGGAAGATCGTAGAACCTGGGGTTCTTGGAGCTGCCTGGCTTTAACGATTTCTTCTCCGCTGGTGGTAGATTGGATGCGTTAATCAAATTACTAATGCGTCTTTCTATTCTACTTGTAGGGTCTGTCTGCATAACCTTATAGATGTTGTCCAAAAGTTGAGTTACCTTTTCCACGTATTCCGTTCTGTCCATGACGACTGTGGCGTTGCCTTTATCGGCTGGAAGGGACCAGAATGTCTGCGTTTTCATTCAAAATCTATTTTTTCGGCTGCGGAGAGATTCGATTTCGGTGGTTTTGAATTCTTAATGATCTTCGCTGTCTGGCTGGCTGGCTTCATCCCTGGTAATCTTCAGATTGCGGCTTCAACGGAGGATACTATGTCTTCTACGGGAATGCTACTCGATGCTACTGTGTATATATATATATATATATATATATATATATATATATATATATATATATACATATATATTTTTATTTGAAAGTAAGTTCTGGGTTCTTTTTAACGGAAGTTAAAAGTGGCATATTTTAATATTTATCAAACGTTTATAAAGTTACTACCAAATAACTATACGAATAAACTGTGTTAATGTGTGTGGTGGAGCTCGTTACGAGGAAAGTTCCGGGTAAAGCGATTTTACCGATTTTTTGCCCTCTGCATAAAAGCATTTTCTGTAATAACCATCTTTTTACATTATCTTCAGATAATATAATTATCTGAAGATATTAAGATATTATAATACATTATCTTCAGATAATATAAAAAGAAGAATACCAAAGGAAATGCTTTGGCGCAAAAGGAAAAAACAACGGACATAAAATCTTTTGATAATTATCTTACAAAAATTCGTTATCCAATTAATCGTTATTATACGTATACTCTTATGAATAAATTAAATCCAATGCAAGTCCGAGTTGTGAATTTTGACTAGAATGTTTGTTGCCAACAACCTTCAGACAGGCGTTAACAACTACTTTTAACTGTTGGAAAATATAAGTATAGAGGAGTCTTTAAAACTGAACATGCGCCACAGTTTTAAGATATTTTGAACCCTCTTCTCAAATTCTAAAGACTCACTATCTACTTTTGTGTACATTCCAAGTTCCCAATTCATTCAATGTTGGTTTTCTTCAGTCTCTCATTGTTACTCATCCATTTTGATTTTCTATTGAAGGAAAGTGTAATTGGTGTAATTAATACAAAATATTTTAATAGATACATTAGCCGTATTTATTTAATATGTACTCTAATGTTTTATAAATAGAATAAACTGTACATATGAAAATAAAGAAGCTATAAAAATACACACTTCTAACCAGATAAGTGTCCAGGCGCCGCTGCATATCCTTGCTATTCTTAGAATGTCAAGTTCAGTTAGTTATCGCGCTAGTAATATTTCCATTAGAAAATGCTTTCAAGCTCTAGGGGGCCGGGCGGTGGCAGCCGGGTGATTGTCCGAAGCCAGTGATGTATTTAGGAGGAGGCAAGGGGGCATTTGCTCTTCCAAGATTTGGGAAAGAAAGCAAAAATTGATTGTTGAAATCTTTTAAGCAAAAAAAATTATGTTTATTATTTTAGGACTTAACTCCTAAGATAATAATAAGAAACTCTTTCCCTCTCTCTCTCTCTCTCTCTCTCTCTCTCTCTATATATATATATATATATATATATATATATATATATATATATATATATATATATATATATATATATATATATACATATATATATATATATATATATATATATATATATATATATATATATATATATATATATATATATATATATATATATATATATATATATATATATATATATATATATATATATATATATATATATATATATATATATATATATATATATATATATATATATATATATATATATATATATATATATATATATATATCTATTTGAAAAGTCAAGTTGTTTGAGTTAAAAGACGTGCAAATTGTATGTTTCTATTTAAATGGATAATCTAGTGCTTTAAAGGATATCGAAGTAACCTAAAACGCGTCGATTATTTAACGTCTTAGTAAAGCAAGAAAAAAATGTGCTGAATAGAATTATTTCTTTAAGATTATCGGAAAGTCAGTATCATTTCATATTTTATTTTATTTTTCTGTTTCAAAAAGTTTATCATTTTGGATGTTTTTACTAAACAGCGTAAGGTCAATGCCATATTTTGTATTTAGCTCGTTCTGTTGGTGACCCTCATCGACCTGTCACACTACTCACCCTATTATATGTGATTATATGATTTATTTGCAAGAGTAGAATCGAGAATTTAAATTCCCTCGGGCATCCTTTTAAGCAAACTTCTATTCCTACTTCCCCTTATATATTCTATTAATTTACAGCCATTTTGCGACTGTAGTGTGAAAGGCAATTTTTTGTTAATTTTTATCCGCTAAATGCGAAAATTATGGTAAAAACTTCCTAACACGTAAGTTTTTTGAGTTATGATTTTTTTCAGCAAAAATTAATAAGTATTTTAATCACATTATTTTAAAAAGTAATGTCTGTTGGATTTAAAATAAATAAACTCGGTTTCCAGCGCTCCTGGCAAATTGGGAGGAAGATTTAGAAATATATAAGACAGAACTCGATAATGTATCAGAAAAGAACGGTTCTTATTTTCCCGAAAATGAAGAAAAGGAGCCCCATTTAATCGAATACGCTGAATTAAATGATCTAGTTCGGAACTTCCACCTATCCAAAGAGTATGCTGAACTATTAGGTTCAAGATTACAACAATGGAATTTACTAGCCACTGGAACCAAAGTTACAATATTTAGGGACCATAACCAGAAGCTATCCTCGTTTTTTCCTATGCAGAATAAAATGTGTGTGTGTAATCCGAATAGTGTTATGGAAAAATTATGCATTGCACATAACCCGGACGAATGGCGCTTACTTATAGGTGCTTTAAAATAAGTTTAAAAGCAGTTCTGCACCATAATGGCAGCAAAAAGACCATGTATTCCTCTTGCGCATGCAATTGACATGAAGGAAACATACGAAAATATGTCACTACCTTTCTGTGTGACCTAAAATTCATGGGTCTGTAACTAGGTCTTCAGGGTGGTTTTACCAAGTATTGCTGTTTTCTTTTTCTTTGGGACAGTAGAGCAAAACAGAGCCATTACCAATTAAAAGAGTGGGTTCAGAGGGATCAATTTATTCCAGACCAAGCTAACGTAAAGAATGTACCTCTAGTTGATTCTAAAAAAGTTCTGTTACCTCCATTACACATTACAGTGAGATTGATGAAAAATTTCGTAAAAGCATTCGATAAAGGAAATGCGTTTAAATACCTTAAACAAATGTTTCCTCATCTAAGTGATGCTAAGCTTAAGAAAGGAATATTTGTTTCGGATCACAAATTAGAAAAATACTAAGTTTTATAAAAAATTAAGTAAAAAGTAAGTTAAAGTAAATTAAGTTGTTGAATTCGTAATCAAGATCATCATTCGCAATTTTCATATTGGTTGGCTAGTGTTATTAATGTAGGTACTATAAGAAATATATAGGAGAAGTATTGTGAACGCAAAACATTGTCGCAAAATATAAGTTGGGTTTCTCCGATGTTTCAGAGTCCCTGGAGCACAAAAAACCTATTTTTAGGGAAAACTTGTGATGCCTATACTACTGTGTGTGTGCGTGTAAACAAAATGCTATGGAGGGAGGAAACAGCCTCCAGTTTAACTTGTTTAAAAAACGATTAAGCACACTACATCTATACTGTATTATACAAAAACATCTTTTTAATATTTAGAAGTAGCTCTAGAAATGTTTAAATCTTAAAAAAGTTTACAAGTCGTTAGTGATTATTGATTTTTCTTTCATTAAATACATGTCAAAAAGTTAACACAGTATATCGAAAAACAGCGTCAGACTCCTTTTAAGTTTATTATTATTTGTTGTATATAAAAACATTTTTTTTTAATATAAGGTTATCTATCTTAAGGAGGCGAAGGAGCAACTGGAAACATAAATAAAATTGAAATTTTATTTTTTAAACGGCGGAACACTTCAATTTATTTGCATATATTTTTTTAATTAAAATTATATTATCAGTTGTTATTCTTAGAGAAGTAGAAAATACGTTAGTATATGTTTATTGCGTTGACTTTAAACCTCAAGTAGAACACCGCCATTGACATACATACCGAGGAAGTAAAATGATTGCCAAAATGCATTTTTAAAAGAGCGGCTATACTACAGATAAGGAAGAATCTCTCTATGATAAAAAATGTGATGATTTTTAATGATACATAAATTCAAAAGACCTGCTTTAAATAAATATTCTATAATGTATATCTTTTTTAAGGCTTTAAATTTGAAGTTTTACTATTTTGCAAGAATCCAATAGGAATAACATCGACGAATGAATATACTCCCAGATTAATGAAAATAGATATATATATATATATATATATCTATTTTCATTAATCTGGGAGTATATTCATTCGTCGATGTTATTCCTATTGGATTCTTGCAAAATAGTAAAACTTCAAATTTAAAACCTTAAAAAAGATATACATTATAGAATATTTATTTAAAGCAGGTCTTTTGAATTTATGTATCATTAAAAATCATCACATTTCTTATCATAGAGAGATTCTTCCATATCTGTAGTATAGCCGCTCTTTTAAAAATGCATTTTGGCAATCATTTTACTTCCTCGGTATGTATGTCAATGGCGGTGTTCTACTTGAGGTTTAAAGTCAACGCAATAAACATATACTGACGTATTTTCTACTTCTCTAAGAATAACAAATGATAATATAATTTTAATTAAAAAAATATATGCAAAATTGAAATGTTCCGCCGCGCCGTTTAAAAAATAAAATTTCAATTTTATTTATGTTTCCAGTTGCTCCTTCGCCTCCTTAAGATAGATAACCTTATATTAAAAAAAAATGTTTTTATATACAACAAATAATAATAAAGATAAAAGGAGTCTGACGCTGTTTTTCGATATACTGTGTTAACTTTTTGACATGTATTTAATGAAAGAAAAATCAATAATCACTAACGACTTGTAAACTTTTTTAAGATTTAAACATTTCTAGAGCTACTTCTAAATATTAAAAAGATGTTTTTGTATAATACAGTATAGATGTAGTGTGTTTAATCGTTTTTTAAACAAGTTAAACTGGAGGCTGTTTCCTCCCTCCATAGCATTTTGTTTACACGCACACACACAGTAGTATAGGCATCACAAGTTTTCCCTAAAAATAGGTTTTTTGTGCTCCAGGGACTCTGAAACATCGGAGAAACCCAACTTATATTTTGAGACAATGTTTTGCGTTCACAATACTTCTCCTATATATTTCTTATAGTACCTACATTAATAACACTAGCCAACAAATATGAAAATTGCGAATGATGATCTTGATTACGAATTCAACAACCAAAATTGTTCACCATGTATAGATTTCGAGTTATAGAATGCATCAGTTATATTTAAAATGTTTATATACTTTTTATATAATTCAAACCAAGAAAAAAATAACAAGTTTTATTTGCAAAAATGCTCATGAAAATACATAATATATAGTAAGTTTTTTATACATAACTTTTTTGCAAATGCCGCCTTTCGTTCACATTCCTGATCGCTTTCTCCCATAAGAATCTAACAATAATCTTCCATCATTGATGGATCCCATCTACCTTGCTAGCGTTGCTTCATTGTTAGTATATCTTGGTGGAACCTTTATGCTTGCTCGTCACTAACCCCACCCACAAAATTGTAGCTAGTATTCGGGATTTTTAAATGGCAGTGCAAGAAGTGTATTTTAAGAGAAATACGACAGCCCACTTTGCAGTAGTTTTCAAGTAGTTCTTTAACACATTTTTAGTTGTTTTCTACTTTTTTGTTTCCTAAGAACTCCGAAACAGCAGCCAATTCAATATCACTTAATTTTTTATCAAACTTAGTTTTTTTCTAATTTGTGATCCAAAACAAATATTCCTTTCTTAAGCTTAGCATCACTTAGATGAGAAAACATTTGTTTAAGGTATTTAAACGCATTTCCTTTATCGAATGCTTTTACGAAATTTTTCATTAATCTCACTGTAATATGTAATGGAGGTAACAGAACTTTTTTAGAATCAACACGAGGTACATTCTTTACGTTAGCTTGGTCTGGAATAAATTGATCCCTCTGAACCCATTCTTTTAATTGGTAATGGCTGTGTTTTGCTCTACTGTCCCAAAGAAAAAGAAAACAGCAATACTTGTTAAAACCACCCTGAAGCCCTAGTTACAGACCCATAAATTATAGGTCACACAGAAAGGTAGTGACATATTTTCGTATGTTTCCTTCATGTCAATTGTATGCGCAAGAGGAATACATGGTCTTTTTGTTGCCATTATGGTGCAGAACTGCTTTTAAACTTATTTTAAAGCACCTATAAGTAAGCGCCATTCGTCCGGGTTATGTGCAATGCATAATTTTCACTATTCGGATTACACACACACATTTTATTCTGCATAGGAAAAAACGAGGATACCTCCTGGTTATGGTCCCTAAATATTGTAACTTTGGTTCCAGTGGCTAGTAAATTCCATTGTTGTAATCTTCAATTTAATAGTTCAGCATACTCTTTGGATAGGTGGAAGTTCCGAACTAGATCATTTAATTCAGCGTATTCGATTAAATGGGGCTCCTTTTCTTCACTTTCGGGAAAATAAGAACCGTTCTTTTCTGATACATTATCGGGTTCTGTCTTATCATTATATATTTCTAAATCTTCCTCCCAATTTGCCAGGAGCGCTGGAAACCGAGTTTATTTATTTTAAATCCAACAGACATTACTTTTTAAAATAATGTGATTAAAATACTTATTAATTTTTGCTGAAAAAAATCATAACTCAAAAAACTTACGTGTTAGGAAGTTTTTACCATAATTTTCGCATTTAGCGGCTAAAAATTAACAAAAAAATTGCCTTTCACAGCACAGTCGCAAAATGGCTGTAAATTAATAGAATATATAAGGGGAAGTAGAAATAGAAGTTTGCTTAAAAGGATGCCTGAGGGAATTTAAATTCTCGATTCTTGCAAATAAATCATATAATCATATATAATAGGGTGAGTAGTGTGACAGGTCGATGAGGGTCACCAACAGAACGAGCTAAATACAAAATATGGCATTGACCTTACGCTGTTTAGTAAAAACATCCAAAATGATAAACTTTTTGAAACAGAAAAATAAAATAAAATGTGAAATGATACTGACTTTCCGATAATCTTAAAGAAATATTTCTATTCAGCACATTTTTTTCTTGCTTTACAAAGACGTTAAATAATCGACGCGTTTTAGGTTACTCCGATATCCTTTAAAGCACTAGATTATCCATTTAAATAGAAACATACAATTTGCACGTGTTTTACCTCAATCAACTTGACTTTTCAACGTCTGGCGAAGAAAAAAATGTCCCGAGTAAAAATAATTCGGTAAAATTATCGGAAAGTCAGTATTTTTTTATATTTAAATTTTTATGTTCCAAAATATCTTTGTGTTTATTGATGTTGGAGACAATTTCCAACAACATTATATTTTTTTGTAACAGTGACAACATTGTAATAATTGGTTCTTAGAATTAGACAATTGGCAATATCGCTTGAGTTGTTAGTCACAAAAAGAAATTTGAATCGAGTTGTAGCTCTTTGAGCGATCTCCACTTTTTACTAAATTAATTTACATAAAACAAGGTTTTGTACCTCAGTTTTAAGCTCTACCTTATAGGTATCTTTTGTACAAAGTGTAAATAGTTTGTGTCGGAAATAAAGTGATTTTTACCACAACGAAGTTGATTTTTATTTCCTAGAAAGTTGCAGTTCTAAATTGTACAGTTCACTCCTATGTAGCTAATCCTACAATTGAAAAACCGCAGACTTTCCGATATTCTGTAATAAAACTCAGATATATTTTATTTTAACTTCTCTTAAAAAAATACAATATAACTTCTCTAAAACTGCCCTATTTGCAAAGATGAAAGTGGGGAAATTTTTTTTTTATTCTGATTTTTTGTTTATATTGTCTAATAATTGCCTATTCATATATTAAAAAACTTAACTTCTACATATTGTTGAAAGTTTTATAAAAAACGTGAAAAGCGTCTGTTTTGCCCAAGATCTAATATTTCCTAGAGTGGGCCCTGCAAGCTTTGGAGTGTGCTGTGCTGTTTAAATATGAATAGGAAATATTACTAAGTCAACTTAGGTAAATAAAATCCATTTAACTGTTTGCTAGAGATGTGAGATCTTAGCTATAATTCATCCGATTCAACAATAATATACCTCAGTAATTTGTGGGTCGATATTTGTGGGCACCTCTATTAGCAGCGTTACATTTTTTTACTCACTTTATTGTATTTATTTTTATCTGAAAATAAAAACCAACGTTTCTAGTTCTACACAGATTTTCTTTATTGTTATCGACATAGGAATACGACTTCGCCTAAATCTGCAAAATAAATTTTCAAATCCTGGGAAAGGGCAACCAGCGTATAATTTGCTGTTACCAACTGTTTTAATACGTGACGAAGAACTTTAGTTAACAAAGAATACATTTTTATATTGATAAAGCCGATGAGAGAAAACTCAGATCTAGGGGTGAATGATATGTAACTTACGTGCCCCGTCACGTAGACAGTGTAGGCGGGTTGGCATTTGCCGACTTCGAACCTGTTCGTCTGAAATAAGATGTAGAAGCGAGAAATATGATCTCGTAGTCAAAAAATTGCTAGGGTTAGTAGAATATATAATCTTTTTAGGGACATCTATTTGCTTTTCATAATTTCTTATCGATTCAATTTCAAATATTTCTGTGAAAGCAACTGCAACTTATATCCCTCAATTTCTTTTCTGAAACTTATCAAAATCTTTTGCAGTGACCCTATATTTTAACCATGTGGATAGCAAATGATGCTTATTCACCTTAGACAGCCATTTCTGAACTTCTCTGAGGTAGGTTCTGTGGAAATGCCCCCGGGAAGCGATAAATTTCAAGCAAACAAACATGCCGTTTAAAAAGATGTTTTGTGATTAGTCATGATTTTAAAATATCTTCACCGCTGTCCTTAGTCTTGAACCAGGAATTTGAATTTACTTTCAAATGATTTCAAAATATATATTGTTTTTAATTAAATACCTGTATGTGCTATGGTCTCTTAGGACATAATATAAGAAAGCGGAAGCTCTTTTTAATGGTTGTTCTCCAAACGGTATAGTAACAGGCACTCATAATGAAATCAAATCTCACCTCACTAAAGAGTAAGATAATCCTCCATAAAAATATTTCCGGTAAACTTTTTCAAAATTTCTTGATTTAATAGCACAAAACGAAAGTTACACACAAAAATACACACATATTTATGACGGCTGGTGTTCCAACCGAGAGCGTTGCGCACGAATATCATACTAAACAACAAACTTCCCACAGGTTTCTTTGCAAACTTTCTTCCATTTCGTGAAACAATCGTAGCCATTGCTTCTTTTGAAATGTTTTCGATATCAGAATCACTAATGTAGTCGCTTATTTTACCAAAATAAATTAAACCTCGATGGAAATATTTTTAAGTGGCTTTTTAAAGGCGTCTGAAATGAAACAAGAAAATATTATTCCTAATAGACTTTTAAATTTCCTAAATTTCGCCTACTTATACACTTCATTTTCTTTGACATCTACCTTTACTGCAAAGTGTGCACTCACCTCACTGGCGTAGCCAGAAAAATTGTCTGTGGGATCAGATGTTAAATTAAAAATAAAATTTGATTTGTTTTTATTATTAATAATATAAAAATATTAAGAAACAAACATATAAAAAAATAGTAGGTACGTACGTTTCTTTGATAATTTTTCTAGCAATTCGTCACTAATTACTAAAATTTCGGAATGAATATTTAGTCCAATATCCTAATTTACTATAAAAAATCGTGTTGCCTGAAAACTGCATGAGTTTATTTTCTTTATTATTTCAAACTTAAAATAACCTGAGGGCTATTTTTGAAACAATGTAGAAAATAAACGAATATAGTTATTTGTTATAAAAAGTACAATGACATCATCGCATGTTAATTTTCAATTTTGTATTTCAGCTACTGGGCGATTTTCACTTTTCAATTGTGCGAAAACATCACATAATGACATGTTTTATACCTTAGTCAAGTGTCAATGTTTATTAATAATTAATTGCATACTGTTCAATATTTTTTTGATATCATAAAAATCTTCTGGCGCTATGCACTCATTCTTTTATTCAAAAACTGGTTGCACCTAGACAAAATTTTCAAAAATTTTCGGAGGTTATTCATCATTGGTTGTTTCCACAGGAAATACCATGTTGTTATGACAACCTGGACCCCTAGTGAAATTCATTTGACAACTGATTGAAAATGTTAGTCATTTTCGTTTCATAAATGGTTCTGGTTTTGGCTGATGATTTTAAGTTTAAGATTGGTTCAAGTGTTATAATATCAGTTATGCCAGGGAATGAAACGTATATGCTCAGTTCAACCTAGTTATTTGTGGAAAAATGCCAGTCTGTTTGTTTCGATTATTTTCGCTTTTTACAAACGTTGGGGTGAGGTTGAGTTTATCAAAGAATCTAATATTAAACTTTGTGTATATACAAATATGCAGTTACTTATAATACACAGAATCTTTGATTCTTGCATTTACTACTACTAATTAGATGACCATTTTGTTGGCATATTGCTATAGAGAAGTTCAAATCAGAATGTCGGATATTTGTAGAAATCGAAAAAAATCTATTTTGATAAGAATTAATAAAAACTGCTGAGCAGCAAAATAATCTAGCTGATCAAATATTAATTGAAGATAAATCAGATACCTCCATTTGTTCAGTAAAACTTCTATACTTATTATAATTCCTAGATAAAAGAAATCCACAATCCCCATATATATATATATATATATATATATATATATATATATATATATATATATATATATATAATCCACTCGTAATTTTGTCTTGTTGAACCACATTCCCAATTTTATGTTTATATATTTTATTATTCTATGATCTAGCTTCCAGAATGCTTGTTCTCTTCTTCAAGGCGTTTCCGAATTTAGAACAAAGAAATTCATAAGTTAGGAAAATTGCTTATAAATTTAATATAAATCTTACCAACGTGAGTTAAAATTAAACAAATCCGTTACTTATAGATGCCCTGTTATGCAACTAAATTACTTAATGTATGGAACGACACAATTAAACACTAAAGCACATGATGTGATTTTTTTCTTAAGTTTTAGCTAACATGGTTTAAAACTGCATAAACTAACGTAGAGAAGTAACTCTCAGTGCTTGTACGTCGTCATTGCTATAAGAAAAACTGGTGAATCGTATTAGATAAAATCCAAAAAACAGGAAAAAACTCTGTATTTTGCGCCTGTTTATTTGTATCGATCGGTTTCTACGGAAAGCTACGGCTTCAGGGCCAAATTAGGGATAACTGTCATACTAAATTATAACGCCAATAGTGCGCAGGTGCAATAACAGAACTGAAAGTTGACTAAAGAAATCTATTAGACAAAATACCGAGTGGGGATAGAAGCAAGAGGGACACTAAATTATCGTAATTAATTATGTGCATATTATATATCAGTAAAAGTTGACCTATATATATTTATATATATATATATATATATATATATATATATATATATATATATATATATATATATATATATATATATATATATATATATATATATATATATATATATATATATATATATATATATATAAATATATATATATAGATTTATATATAAATATATATATATATATATATATATATATATATATATATATATATATATATATATATATATATATATATATATATATATATATATATATATATATATATATATATATATATATATATATATATATATATATATATATATATTTATATATATATATATATATATATATATATATATATATATATATATATATATATATATATATATATATATATATATATATATATATATATATATATATATATATATATATATATATATATATATATATATATATATATATATATATATATATATATATATATATATATATATATATATTATATATATATATATATATATATATATATATATATATATATATATATATATATATATATATATATATATATATATATATATATATATATATATATATATATATATATTTTTTTTTTTCACAATTGAAACATCATTGCTACTATAATGCAGTGAGTTGTTTTTCTTTCCAAGGTGCGTATACTGATTTCCTATTTCAACATTTTATTATAATAGTTTTTAGTGTGTCAATCGATGTTTTATAGTTTTGTATTTATTGTAGGCCAATAATATTCTTTTGAAAAAGCTCTCTATGAAGCGCAAAACGTTAAGGAAATAAATAATTCTTTTAATGAAAATAAACCAGTACCCAAGAATTTTTAACAAAAAAATATTAGATATGGTTTAAGAAAACGCAACAAAAAAAAAAAAATATATATATATATATATATATATATATATATATATATATATATATATATATATATGCTAATTGGCAGTAATCTGGATTAGACCAAAAACAGCGTAGGAAGCCCGTATTTAATTAATAAAAGTAAAGTTTAATCACTAAGATATAGATGGCGCCAATTTATAATTATATTATTAATTTTTAAGAGTGCAAATCCACGCTATAAAATTTCTCGTGTTCATTTTTCGAACTCAAACCTCAAGCGCCACTCTGTAGATGACGCATCAATGTCGGAATCCGATTATTTTTTAATTTTTTTCCAAAATAGGCCATATAAATAAATTAACACACTCATTATTTAATTTTATAACATATTTATGTACAAACATTACATAAAATCTATCGAATACTATGCAAATAAGTAGTTTCACTTTTAACGGAAAAATTCAAATATTTCAGAAAACGCTTAACAGTGACGCAACGTTGTGGTATCCCCTCCATCCCAAGCAAATAACTTTAGGAGTTTTACATTCCTTTGATAGAAAATTCAAAATATTGCACATGGCATGTATTTCTTGCCTCGTTGATATATCTATCTTTGTTGCGAAATGAAATAAAACGACAGAGTGCTGTTAAAGAATACCTCTTTTACAGTCTATAATAAATATGATCTCCCCTATTGACTGTTTTTTTATCAGCTAGCCGAAGTAATATTTGCAAGGCCTTTCGACTTTCGGTGTTTGCCGATAAAAACCAGTTTTTTTAATATCTAAATACCCGGAATATTGGTTCCCTTATATTTTTATGATAGCTTCAGTCTAAATAACTAGTACTTGTATTTTTAAAACGTCGACGTTTAGTTTAGAACTTCTCACTCTTGTGACTGTGTCTAAGCTTTCTAGATATTTGTTTATGAATTCCTGTGTTACCTGTGTAATTAGGATATGTGTAATGAGTGTAAAGGGCGTAAAAATACGAGAGCAGCAAGACCTCGGCGGGCGCCGAACTGCAAAAAATTTTGCAGTGAGAATCCTGGGAAAATGCAGAATAAGGTAAGTTCAAATAATATAACTAGGTGCTCGATTTTGAGACCCTTCATGAATTTGAAGAATTTGAAATGGA
The DNA here is from genome assembly GCA_030620095.1 of Kuschelorhynchus macadamiae. NCBI lineage: Eukaryota > Metazoa > Arthropoda > Insecta > Coleoptera > Curculionidae > Kuschelorhynchus > Kuschelorhynchus macadamiae. Next base: position 7,331 of record JAUTXW010002270.1, on the reverse strand, counting down.
CAATTACTGATTACAGTACATCATATTAAAAATATCAACATATTTCTTACGTTTGGGACTACTTATATAAACTTTTATCTGTATGTCCATGCTATAGTAATTTTTTAGAAGGTACATGGTGGATGTATTTCTGAAGTACATATCTTTTGTTTGAAACTTAAAATAGCCCAACTTTGAAGGAGGAAGACTATTTTGTTTTCAAACAATGATGAAAATAAATAAAACTAATAAATGAGTTTTTTATAGGTACCTAGGCAACACGATTCTTTTAGAATTTTCTGGTTCATTTTTATTTCATATTCATATTTTTATACATGAGGTGAATTCTCTCTGAAATTCACATAAATACCTACGGTTTTTATATTTGTAAAATTTAAATATGTTTTGTAATATTAATTTAATTAAATTAAAACCTTCAGGGGTATAGTAATTCGGTTGGTATAAAAACTTATTTCTTGTTGGTCATATAATTGTGGTAGAAATTAAAAGCTCATAAAATTAGACACTTTTTATGCAACACTAATACTTTCATAGTGGTAGTCCCATAATGCTGGCTGATGCAATTTAACTCACCGGATCCATGACAATCTGTGTAAGAATAAAGCTTTTAGTTATCAGTATTAAATTGATCCTTTTTATGTGACTTCCACTTAGAAAGTTTTGCTGTTTGCAGACAGTAGCAGGCTTTAACAGCGTATACCCCCACAGTTATCACATCACAAAGAGAAAATTATTGGGAAGCAACTTTTTATCGGTACCTAATTTATTAAGGCATTGCTTGCTAGTAAGAAAATAATTCTTGCGCATGGCTATGCTTATGTAACATATTAAATATCTTAGTATTGTATCTACAAACAAATAAAAATTGACCTTTTATATATTTTCAATCTTGACCAAAAATGTACATACAGATTCCTGAATCGCTGGAAAAGTAAGAAAAAATTGGGGATATTAGTTTTCATTTCTCAAGTAATTTAGTGTACTAATGTATGTTACTGTATTTATGTATGTACAGTGTGATCAGTGTATCTTGATAGCATTTTAAATGTTAATAACTTTTTTACTTTTTAACTTATCGGAGTGAACAAAAAACCAATTGTAGGGTTACTTAAAACTTTTTTTCTGGTTATTAGAAAAACAGAAGACTATTAATTTTACAAGATATTACCATAAGTTGTATTGTTTAAATCGGACACACCTCGGCACACACTCTATACTATATTTCCCTCAAATGGAACTCTTCTTGCAGATTATAAATATAATATCTGGTTTGATAACTTTATCTTCAATCAATTCAAGAAAATTTAATCAATTTAAGAAAAACCATATGAGGGCAGTGTGTTAGAGAGAGACGGACAACACTATTACATAGTGGAGTGAATAGGTATCGAACCAGATATAATTATAATCTGCAAGAAGAGACCCATTTGAGAGACATATAATAGTCAGGATGTCCCATTTGAAAAATATAATTTATAGTAATATCTTGTAAAATTTTGTTTTTTTACAAGCTTGGTAATTTATGTAATTTTTTTTAACAAGCATTTGACCCTCCCACACTAATAATATAACAGATTTAATATTTGGACAGCACATATTTAAGATTTTCCCATAAGAGACAATGTTTTAGAAAGAGAGGGATAACCTTGATTTCCTCAAATTTTAAATACTTTTAATGTATGAGTGCATTACATCGTTGGATTTTGGAATGCAAAGGTTTGTTACAAAACAAATTAAAAAATCCAGGTGTGTATTTAAAAGTTGATGATGGCCCCTTATTTACGAAACATCAGATTCAAAATATGACAGCACCATAAAATGTTAGACAAAAAAATGCTTTGGCGATATGTTTATAAATGTTTTAAAATTTTAGGATTAAAAAAGTTACTGCATAATTTTAAAAATGCAATATTTTATTCGTTTCTAAATATCTCAAGAACATAATGGCTAGAATTCGCCTGCAGGTGCTATTAGGCTTGTAACGAAATTGTCTGAAACTTTCTATATTTAACCATTTTTCTATCTCTTGCAATAAGCGAAATCTGTTTTGTGATGTTACATCCTCTCCAAATATGAAAATACAAATTTTCGGAAGTCAAAATCTCAAAAACAAGTAAAGATACTATATACAAATAGCTAGAATCTGGGACAAAATACTTCGTTTTATACCAATATGTGTATTTAAAAATATTTCTAAAATGTAACAAAAATAAGTAAAGTAAATAAGCATCCAAATATGTATTCCTCTTTTTTTTTAACTGGCCTGTTTTTTTAATACAGAATTGTTTCTAGTTCAAAATTCCAGGTATTACTTGTATTACTCTGTATTGTCATATTTCTTATCAACTTGAACGAAATTGTGCCATCCAGAACTGGTATTTTATTTGTTAAGGCAGTGTGCAAGTCAACAAATATCACAGGAATAAATACATGTTTATTATTAAATCCATTTTTTGAAAAAAAAAGTATACATGGTAAGAAATCTGGCCTACAACACAACTGCCTAAGTTTTACACAAATTCAATCAAAATTGAATAATCATTTTAGACAGAAATATTAAAATATGTAATATTGTTAATTGCTTCTTTTTAACATTATATATACACTATACAAGGTTCAGATGCTAACATCGATGGTAATTTTCTTTAAATATGATACCATTTTTTTTATTACATGCTTAGTTTTTTAAGGTCTTTTCGAAGGTCTTTCTTATCCGCTTTTAGTCTAAATAGAAGAAAGAGTTTTTCTGATAAAAAAAAATCGATAAATTCACCTTTACCAACAAGTTTCTTCATACAGAATTCTCTTACGAGACCACACGGACGATCATATAAAACTGAGGTAGGAGTGCATAATTCCTGCTCTTCTAAATCTCAATCGAAATGGGAAAACATGTTTTTTTTTGGGATCCCGGAACCCTAAAATGTAAACATCAGTAAAAATCTCTTAGGGTGATTTTATCACGATTACAATACTTCCCTTTTACGGGACCATAAGAAAGATCATACAAAACTGAGGTAGGAGTATACAATTTCTGTTAAATTATTTTGATTTTACAGCCTTTCTAAATATCAAATTGTCATTTTTCAAATGTCATATTTCAAAAAAAAATTGAACTTAGGATTTTTAAATATGTAGAGTCAAAAGCGCAATGTAATAAATAACTTAACATGTTTTAATATTTTTTCAAATTTGTGAAAGGCTTTAAAGACGCATGATTTAAGTATGCGCTTAAAACTGCAAACAAGAAAAAATATCCTACAACTTGTATTACCGAGATATCAACTAATCAATTTAATGTTCCAAAAATTTTATAAGTCTTATTCATCTGATTACTTTTACTACTTTATAGATATTACTTATATATTTATTTAAAGTTATCCTAGGTAAAATAAATATATTTTTATATTAAAATATATTTTTTGGAATCTTAGTCTTATTTCAATTTTTTCACTGCAAATATCTGTCTTAAAATCCACCTGACATTTTTTTTCTTTCACCGCTCTCTCTATTTTTGGAGCCTCACTTGGTTCCCTCAAAAACAAAAGTGTATGCCCCTGGGCATTATCATATAAGTGCCATAGGCATACCAGTCAGTTTACCATGTTGTTAGGATATAATAGCTAATATTACAACAGTTTCAACTACTATGTATGCATCTTTTATAGTAGAGATGATATTAACAAAGGCCATACATATTCAACCAGTTTTGCAAAGAAGAGTGGTAATGATGTTGAGAGTTTAAAGTTCCAAGATGAGTCTCCAGCGAGGTCTCCAGGGATATCTTTGTGAGTATAAATTAAGAAGTCTTTCAGTAAAATATTTGAAAGTATCACATATTAGTAAAACTATTCCTAATACAATGTGCCAAAATGAATTACGAAAAAATTTTTTAAAGGTTTCATTCAAGTAGATTCTAAAACCATGACAAAAAAAAAAGATTATGCATGCACAAGTGGTGTTTGCCCTGACATGTTTTGTAAGGGCAAACAATGCAAGGTGGCAAAATGTAAGGTGTTGGCTGTAGAAACGTTATTCCATAATTTTGGGCACTTGGTTGTACTGTTTTACAACCACATTTAAAAAGTAAAAATTTGTCTTGGTATAGGCCATTAAAATATGTAGGATAGGGAAGCTGTTCACATGAAGAGAAATATAGTTTGATGATTGAAAACAAATCTAGCAGCATATAAGAAGACTGACACTTATATAATTCTAACACCACTTTTATTTGTTCTTGATTATAACTGGATTTACTAATATTATTAGTAATATATATAATATATATATATATATATATATATATATATATATATATATATATATATATATATATATATATATATATATATATATATATTTATATATTTATATATATATTTATATATATTATATATTTATATATATATATATATATATATATATTATTTATTTATATATATATATATATATGTATTATATATATTTATATATATATATATATATATATATATATATTTATATATATATATATATGTATATTTATATATATATATATATATATATATATATATATATATTATATATATATATATATATATGTATATTTATATATATATATATATATATTTATATATATAATGGGTGTTTTTTTTAGAGGTTTGTTTTTTGATTTGGCAACACCGCTTTTAGTGAATGTCAATTTGAGCGACGACAGGTGGTTTGTGCTCAGTATTGTTTGCCATTTCATCATGAATAGACTTACGCCGGAACAACGCTTGCAAATTGTGCAAATTTATTTTGAAAATCGTGGTTCAGTTCGCGAAACCTATCGTGCGCTACGACCATTTTACGGTCGACATAATCGTCCATCCGAGCAAGTTATCCGAATAACCATGCATCGTTTTCGAACCACGCATACTCTAGTTGATAATGTGCATCCGCAGAGACGTCGTACAGTGCGCACCGAAGAAGTTATTGCTGCTGTGGATCGTAGTGTTCAGGACGACCCAAATGAGTCGATTCGCCATCGTGCACAACAATTGCGGCTGTGCCCGTCTACTTTATAGAAGATTTTGCGCAAGGATCTTGGTTTACGACCTTACAAGATCCAGCTCGTGCAAGAGCTGAAGCCACGTGACCATCATCTTCGTCGTACGTTCGGTGAATGGGCCGAAAATAAGATTGCAGTTGACCCTGATTTCCATAAAAAAATATTGTTTAGCGATGAGGCTCATTTTTGGCTCAACGGATATGTAAACAAGCAAAACTGCCGGATTTGGAGTGGGGAAAACCCGGAAGCATTTATTGAGACTCCGTTACATCCACAGAAGCTCACTGTTTGGTGTGCTTTATGGGCTGGTGGAATCATTGGCCCATATTTTTTCAAAGATGAGGACGGCCAGAATGTTACAGTCAATGGAGAGCGCTATAGATCAATGATAACTGACTTTTTCCTTCCCCAGTTAAATAACAATAATCCGGAGACGCTTTGGTTCCAACAAGATGGTGCAACATGTCATACAGCGCGCGAGACCATCAATTTATTGCAGGAAACATTTGATACCCGCATAATTTCACGTAACGGACCCGTTAATTGGCCTCCACGGTCGTGTGATCTCACACCTATGGATTATTTTCTATGGGGGTATGTCAAATCACTAGTCTACTCTGATAAACCACCGACGTTGGAACATCTGGAAGCCAACATACGACGCGTTATTGGCGATATAAGACCTCTGCTGCTTGAAAAAGTGGTCGACAATTGGACTTCCAGATTACGTTTCGTTCGAGCCAGCTGTGGCGGCCATATGCCCCAAATCATATTTAAGCACTAATGGCATACAATAACCATTTCAAAAAAATAAATACGATGGCCTATTAGTGATATTTATGTGTTTTATTTAATTTCAAAGTTCTATACCTCTAAAAAAAACACCCATTATATATATATATATATATATATATATATATATATATATATATATATATATATATATATATATATATATATATATATATATATATATATATATATATATATATATATATATATATATATATATATATATATATATATATATATATATATATATATATATATATATATATATATATATATATATATATATATATATATATATATATATATATATATATATATATATAATATATATATATATATTAAAATAAAAATAAACAACTTTTCTTAATACAACTTTTTCATATTTTAGCAAATAAGACCATTTTTCTGTTTTTTTGTTTAAAGAAATGTCAATTTTGACAGGTAATGCAAGTTTTCTGATGTAAGTCTTTTATAAATGTAATATAATGTAACAAATAAACTTGAAAATCATACCAGTATAGGTGAACAAACAAATTATTAATATAAAGATATGGCTGAGGCAAGCATCGGATAAATGGTCATTATGAAATGTACACTCCAGAATGCTTCTACACATACCACATGGTATGAATTGGCAAACAACACAAATAAGTAGTAGTGAAACAATGCATTAATACTGAACCACTTACAGTGTATACAAAACAACAAACTCTCAATATAACATGACTATCAGCAATAAAATTGGGATAGCTATGGGGTCACCTTTATCTCCATTTCTAAGTAGAAACTTTTTGTATTAAATATAATTCAAATATATCTACATAAAGAGATCTTATTACTAAATTCTGCACACAACAAACACACCTACTCATACTCATAAGATGCATTTACTAGTCATGGGGATTTACTACAAAAGCATAAACTGTTCTACTAACGATTACAAACTTAACTTAACTAAATCTATAAATTAAAGTATATTTTCCTTTTCTGCTTTCTTCATCGATGGTGAGATTCAAAATTACATGGTCTATTGGCTTGTACAGTTCGTAGCAATAAACAGTTTTCTTGTGATATGGAGTTTTCTTTGTATCTAGAGAAAAAATAACTAGAATTAGTTTTTTTCCTTGTTTAGTTCTCTACTAATTAATACATACCTAACAAAATAAAAAAGATTAAATTCTGTGTCAAAATTAAATATGTTTTATCAGTACTACAAAAAGAGATCTAAGTAAAATAGGTATAAGTTGATCTTTAATTGTAAAAACTTTGGAAGTTTTAATTTAATACTAGATAGTAAGCAAATTTTTAAGAAAGGTTTGTTGCATTTTACTTTCCTACATATTAGTAATAGGCAAAATGCCTTACATAGATTTTTTGGCCTATTATTAACAGTAATGATATAGAACAAATTCTCTTTAATGCTAATTGGTAGGAAAAAAAGACGCAAAAACTAGCTTCATTAGCGAGATGGACTTGATGTAATAATAAAGCCAGAATAATTAAATAT